>CAEMYA010000435.1:125584-137227 GCA_903131615.1 Diplodus sargus | reverse complement strand
GTAGCCAGCAAAGTGATGAAAACAAGCATACCCAACAACACCATACAGGAACTAGAGTAATTCCGATTCCGGCCGGAAAAAGTATGGATTTTATTTGACGAACGAAGTTGGTAGACGGTAAACAAACTTTACAGGACGACATTCACAAGCTGGAGTAATTTTATGAAAAACCATTTTGATGCTTTTGATCAGTGGATTCTTACGGACAACTGGAATATAAATAATTGAGGAATGGACACATATTACGGCTGTAGGGCTGCGACAAAGGTAGGGAGCCGTCGTGTGTTTATTGCATCTCACGTTTACCATGCTGGTAAATATCAATGATTTATGGTTTGGTGCTCATGATTTTTGCAAAATCAACTGGATGAATAAATTGCGGAGATTCTACCCTTTCTAACGACGTATAGTATGTCCGTAATGATGAAAGTTGAAGCGGGATACGTCACTGCGTAGTGTAGACGTACAATCACTTTTCTGCAATCGCCCGCCGGCGGGCGGGTGGGTGCGGAGAGGTTAAAAAGGTGAAAAAATGTGAAGAGCTGCAGAGTAAAAGGGTCGGAAAGAGCTTAAAAGGGTGAAAAAGACTGAAAAGGCCAAAAAGTTAAAGGCAGGAACAGTTTGAAATGGCTGCAGACATGCTGCATCAGGAGCACAGCCACATCTGAAAATGTCTCTGTAAAGAATGAATGGGAAAACGCCTCCCAAACTCCTCCGATTTCTGAAAAAACTGTGATGGTAATCCTCAAACTATTTGTATGGTGAGTTACAGGAGGAGTTGCTGAACGCGGTCATGTCATTTTTATTTCTGGAGAGTGCAAATGAGGGCGGGAGAGCGAGAGACAAATCAGGAACCGTCTGCTCATTTCCAGAAAATCTGTCTCAAAATTAACATTGCGGCTTATGGAAGACCAGGAAGAGTTGTTGTTGCTCTCTGGCTGCTAAATCCAAAACCGTAAGTCCCACATCTGAAATAAGCTGAAAGCCAACAAGATTTCCTACATTTCTATGTATATATTGTCTATGTCAAGCAAAGGTGAGGGATCAAAATCAAGCTGAAGTCAAGTCTGTCCACTTTTTCGGAGCAGCTCTACACTCTGGGGTGCGGCAGTTGATGATGTCACGCACTCTAGCTGACGCAATACACACCCATGATAAACTCAGAAGACGGGCTAAAACTGAATACAGGTGCAATAGTTCAAGATCTGCTGAGTGTTTTAAAGTTTGAATGGTGTCTCTCGCTCAATCTCTCGCTTGAAGCATTCACACTAATGAGCCCACCCACGTATCTCTCCGTTGCCTTGAACAGGCTGTGTGCTGCATAATGTACTGCAATTCTGGGTCCGAATTTCCCGCGCAGTCCTGCAGATGTGACGTCAAATGACGCTGAATGCGCGTCCTCGACGGATGGAGACCGGAAAAAGACAAGCGCGGTGGATCCAAACTAGTGTTTGGGTAGCAATGGATTCTGCTACGGCCAGAAAACGACCCAGCACCACACAAGTCCAATAAACAGTTATACTAAGAGGAAAACGAAGGTTTTATAAGCAGTGAGTCGAAACGAAATTACGACCAAAGCCGGGCTGGCACCCGAATAAACACCGGATACGCGTTCGACTCATGGAGGCAGCTTCAACTTGAAGTGGGACTGAAAACAGATGCTGACATGGCTCATTTCCTAGTAACCAGGTAAGAAAATATTACAGGTCATGTTTAGAGCTTGATTTGAAAATCTTATCAGATCACCGAGGGCTCGGAGTGAGCTAACGTGCAAAGTAGCATTAGCTGCTAACATGTATCTTAGTCCGGTCCTGTGTAGTTAGTGACAGCGCATTTTCCATGGTCCTTTGGTCTGAAAACGAATAGTTAGAAATATGTCCCTTCATATATAGGACCGAAAGCCCAACTGTTATCCGGGAGGTGATGTTAGCAGCTGGCTGTAGCAACAGGCTAACGGTTTCTGTGTCTGTGTAGTCAGATTAGCCGCTAGCTGCACACAGCGAGCCGGCTTCCTGGCTGCTTCATGCGTGTAACGCTAGGGGATAAGGCTATATGATACACACAGCGAGATGGCTCCTGTCTCGTTCCCGTCCCCGGGAAATACGCTATTTAGGGGGTACAGTAACGATATTTACATGCTATCCCAGCTAACACGGACGGACCCGGACGTGTCTGAGAGAGCCCGATTGGGTCGTGATGACGTCCAATCACAACTAGTCCCATCAGGCCCAGAATATGACCATATCACAACCAATTACTTACGCACAAATGGACAAGTAAGTCCGATCACAACCCCACTGGGCTCTCTTGAACGTACTTGTCCATCAGCGCGTAAGTAATTGTTGTGATATGGTCATATTCTTAGCCTGATTGGACTAGTTGTGATTGGACGTCATCACGACCCAATTGGGCTCTCAGGCATACAAAAACTTTTTAGGTGAAGGTGAAGTTTTTTTTTTAATTTTAAAATTTTAATTTTATTTTATACACAGACACACACATACATACATGGGCGTAGCGGACGCGGGGTACGCACTTTTTACAGCTATTAACCATTCAATTCATTTTTAACATGTGGAAACGCGTTTTTCCGAGCAGCCTATAAACGCACCATGAGCAGGCGGACTGTTGCACCTCCTCCACTGACACCAAGACACCGCCGTGAACGTTTGAAGTGGGCACAAGACCATGGGACCTGGACAGTGCAGCAGTGGTCTACCGTCCTGTTCACTGATGGTCGTCAGCGTTGCTGGAGAAGGCGAGGTGAGCGATACGCCGAGGTCAACATGATCCCCAGGGTTCCCTTTGGTGGAGGAGATGCAACAGTCTGGGCAGGCATCACCAGTCAGCTCAAAACAGATTTGGTTATTGTAGATGGCTCAGTCACTGCACGTTCTTACCTCAGAGACATCATAGAACCCATCATCATCCCCAAATTCTGCCAGCACACCCCCAACTTTCTGTTCATGGATGATAATGCTCCACCACATCATGCCAGAATTGTCACAGCTCGACTTCAGGAAGTCGGAGTGCCTCATATGGTATGGCCAGCAATGTCCCCTGACCTGAACCCCATAGAGTACGTCTGGGACCAGCTGAAGCAGAGACTGGATGATCGTACCCCACCCCCACGTGACCTGGCAGAACTGCGTGTAGCACTTGTGGAGGAGTGGAACGCATTGCCTCAGAACAACATCATGAGGCTCGTGAGGAGCATTAGACGTCGCTGTCAAGCTGTCATTGCGGCAAATGGTGGAAATACTGACATTGTAAATTTTTGTTATTTGGGGCTATCCTTGTTATTGTCTAAATTTTGGGGGTAATAAATATTAAACTAATGAAAAATGGTGTTTCTTCTCATTCATTATTAGTAATATCAAATGGCACTTTTACTTATTTCATTAAAATTCAGACCAAATAGGAAAAGCACTCATGTAAATAACAATATCCCTAACTTATTGACATTTGGACGTCATTTCCAGGACGCGGTCACAAGACGTCCTCTCGACGACATAAACTGGACGGGAATGTGGTCGGCTTAGGGTCATTAACAAGCCGTCGATTTGAAGTCTTGGTTGGGACGTCCTGGTTATGACATCGAAAACATTGCCTATTTAGCCTAGTCCGGAATGTCACCGAACGACGTCAAGGCGACGTCAACCTGGCGTCATTTGGCTTGCTGGGATGTGTTAGGGGCTATTGTGTTGACTTGTTGGCGATATTGTTGTGATGTAGCTGAATAAAAGGCAGTTTAGAGCTAACCGTGAAGTGCACAATCGCATGTAAACAAGCTCAGGTGGTGCTTTATAAATTTATATTGAACTGGTCCAGACACACATTCACAGAGGACAGGTATGTCATTCACCAACATCCCACATTCATGTCTGATCAGTTTCAAAGTCAAAACATACCTCTTTGAAATAAAAAACAATTTGGAAGTTAGTCACAAGTCATTCTCTGTAAGTGCCAGCTGTACTGTACTGAGGTCCAATACTGCAGAAAAATGTAGATCTTCTGCTCACTATCAACAAGTTTAATACACTGCTAATTCATTTGAAAGTCTGACACTTCTATTTGTAATGCTCAAACAGTCAGCATCAAGCCATAAGTTGGTCTGTTCTGCCAGGGTAGAGTTGAAAATAATAATAACTAGATTTGATTATGGAGCATTGTGCGCATGTGTTCTAACGCTACTTTTCTCTTCTCTCCATAAAGGCCTCACCTACATGATCCAGAGTTGTGAGCAAGAAAAGAGAGAAGACAAGACCGTCTTGTCTACCACACATTGATTTTATTATGGACAAAATATACAAAATAAAACTATGTACATAATGCAAATTTGAAAAATACTTTCTTTTCACTGTAAACTTTGAAAATGAAATACATATTGTACATAAATTGCATTTATTTTTTGATGAAAGTGGAATCTTTGGCTAAAAATATTTTGAAAATTTTAGTCTGACACCCTAAATGGAGCTTCTTTGTAACCTGTGTAGTTCACAAAGGGGTTAGGGAGTTTTGGCTCGGATGCGAAGAACACAGCACAACACGGAACCTGCTGACACATACTCCTCCTCTGAAGATTCCTCCATGTGTGCCACTCCTTCCATAGGCAATTCCAAATCCTGAAACAAAAACAATGAGAATAAGAATAACTTTATTAATCCTCAAAGGGATGTTATGATTTTACTTGATGTTATTTTTATTCTGATTCAACTTAGTATAATACCAGCTATGATTTCTATTTTTCTTGTATTTACTCTGTTATGGCGCAGTGCTATTCATATTGTCTTATCATGGGAATGGTTTCACACATCATCTCAGTGGTACTGGCACATAACACTTAGCTTGAGACATTGAATCATATTACTGCTGTTACATGATAATGATTGCACACTTATGTCAGCGTGTTAGCAAGCTTTATCCAATGTTATAAATACTAGCTATGTTGGTGATTACCACAGTCAGAAATTAGCTGCCAAATGCTCGTCAAACACCATAACGTTAGTGGCAGTAGCATTAGCTTCACAAAACAATGGTTATCGCTAGCTCGTTATTCACCGTGGCTGGTGAAATTTGAACTTTAGTAACCATTTGGCCAGTGTAAAGTAAACGTATTTACATTACAACTATCATTTTTCTGAATTAATGCGCAAAGAAATATACTAAAGTTGCACTGAAATAAATACTTAGTTTACTTCGTCGCTTGAGATGATGCTGTTCGCAGATGTAGGCTACCAACAAAGTTCCGGGGAGGCATGTGTGATGGTCTTGCAGTAAACAGTCACTTGAACAGCGTGTAAATAAATAACGTGTCACAGCATCAGCTGCACTGCTGTGAAAAGTTCATGCGCGCTCCCGTGCCGGCTTGGCTGATGGCTGTAGTTATCCTAATGGCCATTGTGCCGCTATTGAGTCTTATTTCTAGATCCTGCCCCATAAATGGAATGTTGTGGTCATCAAGCAACCCCAGAACAGCTCAAAGTGCTTCAGGATAAAGCCAGCGTCACTAACCCTCCACCTACCTGTATCCCGCAAACATCACTGTTCCACCAACTACCAGAACCTGGCGACAATCATTAACAAGAGACATGTAACATTCTCCTCATCATCACTCCTGAGCTATAAGATCTTTGGTCCTTACTCTTCAGTTCTCCTGATGTGCATGATGTATGATAACTTAATTATTAATTAACCATATATTCATTACAGTTACTAATAACATACAGACTCATCACCTATGTCAGAAGGCACATCTAAGACAATCCAGTTCAACTGCTCTGCCATACATTCGTCATTTATAAAACTTGTATATTTCTAGTTTTAGCTGACACTGTCAAAAAGGTGGTCATTCTGGTTGCTGTTTATTATGGGAGTCATAGTGGATGCATCTGTGCTGGGGTGCATTTTATTCATCAGTGTTCCTGATTTTTTCCCTCTCCATTAAACTACTTGAAGGCAAAATATAAGCAACAATTGTCGAGATAATGCAGTCCAGCACAGCACCACCACCCACTATGACCTCAACAAATAACATGAAGTAGAATATTAGAACACCTTTCTGATAATGTCAACAAAAGCTGAACATGTATATGATTCATAAAAGCAGAATTTATGGCACAGCTGTTGTACTGCACTGCATGATGTTGCACGGGTGTATCAAATAATATGACTAATAGCAATGGTTATGTGTAGTATGATTCCTTTAATAATATTTCAAGGTGATATCCATTTAGTATGATTTATTACTTTATTACTCACTGTGGTCGACTCAGTACTCCTGGCCTGCAGCACAACTGACGCTCCACAACACAGTGCTCCTACTGTAGGTTCCCAAATATACGCAAGATGATATGACCTGTTGGGGACATTTGTTTAGTATGACTGCTTGAAAACATCACATTCATTATGTGTTTTCATTCTCACTATTGTCAACTCCTGGCCAGCAGCATGCAAAATAAAGTTGTGAATTAGCATCACTACACCTATATTCGAATAACAGCCCTAATATAGTAGGCTATTGTATAAGTGTATGGGCTGCAATATTTCATAAAATAGCTCTCATCTAGTTTATATATATATATATATATATATATATATATATATATATATATATATATATATATAATTTATGTGCACAGATCTCACTGCACGCATAATTTATTTTGTGTGACAAAGAAGTGTTATCGCTCGTGCAACTTTTGACACAACTATAACGCCATAAAAACGCACCCAGATCAGTCACCTACTAATTTGAAAGAGACGTTTGAAATCTTTACCAAATTATCACAAACTCACCAGAGACAAACATATTTGAAGTAAAAACTGTAAAGGGAAGTGCATTTTTACAAGATAGAGGAACATCCTAATCTGGAGAGAAAGAGTGAGAGAGAAGATCTAGACTCAGCATCTTAAGGTTTTCACCGGTAAAGTACCAGTGGAACCGCGAAAGACTAAGAAGTCAGAGAATTAACAGATCAAAACAGAATAAACGGCAGCTATCCTGTCCTATCTAAGTGTTTCTCCATCAAACATCTGGTTTATGGTTATTAATCCTTTCTTTGCCCAGATCTGGAACCCAGCATCCAACTTGTTTGGCAAAAAATCAACAATTTTAGCTATTCTTACTGCATGTGATATTGTTCGAGGTGCACCTATTTTTTTCCTCACCAGAGACCAAACCCTATGTGTGCAAATAATCCATTCGTTGTCAATTTTTAGGTCTCTCCATTTTTTTTGATCCATAAATGGCATCGTCTCAAGAGGTACTATCGGGCATGCGTTGGTTCTCCAATCCAATCCAGTTTGTTTCCTCGTCTTTTACAAGCCATTCGACCATACTACAGAGTTGCGCCGCCCAATAGTATAATTTCAGGCTAGGCAAACTCAGACCACTTTTTTCCTTTGGGCTTAATAGCAACTTCTGTCTGATTCTAGAGTTTCGCTTTTGCCAGATACAAGTAGTAATCATTTTATCCAACATTTTGAAGTTGGAAGCTGGTACCCAAACAGGCAACGATTGAAAGAGGTATGATAAACGAGGAAGTATATTCATCCTGACTGTTTCAATTCTACCTAGGAGGGACAGAGGGAGAATCTCCCATCGAGTCGGATTTTATTTGTGTGATTAATCTGCCATAATTTTTCATTAAATAGTTGTGAAATTTGTGTTGTAATCATTATGCCTAAATATCTGAATTCCCTATAAGACCAATTAAATGTAACTTCTTTGTCTAAACTCTGTTGGCCACTTGCCCACTAGCATCATTGCCTCCGATTTTGTTTCGTTAACTTTGTAACCTGATATTTCCCCAAATTCCCTTAAACGGGACAAAAGCATTGGAATTGAATTCAAGGGGTCAGTAATATACAAAATAACATCATCCGCGTATAGCGAGATTTTATAGGTAACCCCACCTGCTGATACTCCCTGAATTCTAGGGTCTACTCGTATAATTTCTGCCAAGGGTTCAATGCTAATAGCGAATAGTAAAGGCAAAGGGGACATCCCTGTCTAGTCCCTCTTTTCAAATCAAAGTACTTCGATGTATATCCATTTACCCGCACTTTTGATATGGGTCCTGAACATAACACACCGATCCACTTGATGAAATCTGGATGAAATCCCATTTTTTTCCAAGTACTGCCAATCCACCCTATCAAATTCTATCTCAGCATCCAAGCTGAGAAGCATTGAGGGTTCCGGTTTTTGTTTCGCCACTGAGATCACGTTTAGAGTTCTTCTAATGTTGTTTACCCCATGACGACCCGGTATGAACCCAGTTTGATCTGGTTTAATTAATGTATGTATACACTTTTGAATTCGTTTTGCCAATATTGTGGTTAAAATTTTAGCGTCACGGCAGAGCAACTAATTGGTCTGTAGGAGGAACAGTTTGTAGGATCCTTACCTTCTTTGGGGATTATAGAGATTATTGCTTTGGACCAAGATTTTGGGGGGTCGTTCTTTGTAAGAGCACAATTAAATACGCTTTGTAAGAGGGGTGTAACCTCAACTTGAAAATGCTGATAAAATTCACCTGGGTATCCATCTACTCCCTGCGCCTTATTGTTCTTTAGATTTTTTATGGTTTCCTCAATTTCCTTTTTTGTGATTGGATCCCTCATTGCTTTGGAATCCCTTTCAGTTAATTTGGTTAACTTAATTTTTTCTAATATGGTATTAATCCTCTCTGTTTTGTTGTCTATCTCCTCAGAATCATAAAGTGTCCCATAATAAACAGAAAAAACTTCTGCTATGTCTTTAGGGTGGGACAGTGTTTTTTTAGTGACAGGATTCACTATCTTTGCCACCGTGCGATCTGCTTGTGCCTTGCGCGGTTGAAATGCTAAAAGCCTGCTGGCCCTATTTCCTGATTCATAATATTTTTGGTTGGCAAAACGTAATGCACCCTCAGCCTTGTGTGTCAATAAATCATCTAATGTTTGCCTATGCTGGGTAAGAGATTCCAAAATATTCTCGTCGTTTGTCTTTTTATGCTCCTTTTCTAACTTCTGTATGCGTTTTTCTAGTTCTCCTTGTTCTTTATCACAATCTTTTTTAATTTTGGATGACAGAGCAATTAACTTCCCCCTCAGCACAACTTTTCCCGCTTCCCCATGATACTGAAACTTCCCCATTATCATTATGTTCCATATATTCGTTCCAATCTTCTTTTATACTTTGAACTATCTCACGGTGATTCAGAAATGAAACATTCATTCTCCACTGTTTCGGTTATTTTTCGTTCACTACATTTATTGACATAACTACTGGACCATGGTCTGATATTGTTATGGGTTCAATGTAGCAGTCTATAACTTTATAGGCATCTCTTTTTAACACACAAAAAAAATCTATTCTGGAGTAACCTTTGTGGACATTAGAAAAAAAGTGTAATCACGGTCTCTGGGTTTTTTTTGACGCCATATATCTACCAGCCTCATTTCTTCGATCATATTGCACAGTACTTTGGTTTTCTGTAGTTTAGGTCCCTGGTCAAATGGATGTTTATCTAATTTTTGGTTCAACACACAGTTAAAATCCCCTCCAACTATGATAAATCCTTCAGCATGAGTGGTTAAAAAAACTGTAATTTCTTTGAAGAAACTGGGGTCATCTTCATTTGGTGTGTAAATGTTTAAGAGGGATATCTTAACACCTCTGATTGTACCCACTACCAAAATATAGCGCCCCTTTTTGTCTTTGTGCATGTTCTCTTAAGTAAAACTGAGTGGTCTATGACACAGAATTGCCACTCCTCTTTTCTTCCCCCCTTCACATGAGGCACTGAAAACCTGCCCCACCCACTCCCTTCTAAGCTTTTTGTGTTCTATATCATTAAGGTGGGTCTCCTGAAGTAATGCAACTGAACAGTTCAATCTTTTCAGCTGGTTCATAATTTTCTTTCTCTTTATGGGATGATTAACTCCATTTATACTGTAACTAACTACCGTCAACTTGTCCATATTTTCTAACTTGAGATATTTTTATGTCAACATGTTTTGATACTGTGACAGTATTGTTTTTCCCTTTAAAATGTTATTTGCCAAGAGACACAGAACATTGATAACTAAGACATAAAATGGATGGGAAGTCTTAACTTTACAAACATACTCTGGGGGTCTTCACTCCCAATCTTCACTGGGCAGAGAAAAAAGTCCCTCTGGGAGGAGTGCACAAAGTGCAATAGCGACGGTCCACCAGCTTATCCCCGGAATATCCTCACGTCGCCTCGAAGGCCAAATTCGCCTCGAACTCGATGAAAGTCTTTCATCCCCCACCCCCGACCCTTATAATCACCTTATTTTCTCATAATATTACTATAGCCTGAATCAATTATTTCTAATCAGTAATTTACGTCTTTCAATTCCGCGTTTTTACTCCCTCCTGGTCTGGTCTTGTAGAGCCAGACCTAGTTCCCAGCAGGACCAGTCTCATGGTGTCTCTTTCTTTTTCCCTCCTTTATCAAAAGTCCAGTCTTTTAATATCTCTTTCTTTCTATTGCTATTATTATTATTATTGTTCATCACCAGACCAGTCTGTAATTGACCTTTGTCATTATTCATCACAGGTCTAGTCTTATATTGGTTTCATCTTTACTCACGACCAGCAACTCTGGCCTCCCTGGTGTCACTGTGAATGATGGCTCTGATCTCCGCTGGCTTCAGCTGTTGGTTCTTCCTACGGTCCTGTTGTAATGTCCAGCCCTCTCGTGTCAGCTCCCTTTACAATATTTCTCGGTCCTCCATAGCAGTATCGATGCCAAGTTCTTTCAGTGTTTAGTGTGCCTCAAAAAGTGAGGGGAATAGTTTTATGCCACCATCCAGGAAGAGTCTTAGCTGTGCTGGGTATGGTGATTGAGCCCTGATGTTCTTTTCTTTTAACTTTTTTATTACCTCTCTGACTTTTTTCCTCTTCCTCTGCAGGTCAGGCGAGTAGTCATGGTCAAAATAGATCTTATGCTCCCAAAACAAAATTTTTCTTTGCTTCCAAGCCTGCAACAGTACCTTTTGTGTCACATTAAAGTCCAAAAACCGAGCGATAATGGATCTTGGTGGAGCATCTGCGGCTTTGGGCTTTGGACCGAGCGCTCTGTGTGCTTTCTCTATTTTAATGTCGACTTCTTCTTGAAACTGTAGTGAAGTGCTCAGAAAGTCTGTTAGGAAAGATATCATGTCATCCTTCTCCGCACCTTCTGGAACTCCGTACAGCCTGATGTTGTTGCGGCGGAGTCTGTTTTCCATGTCATCACACTTGGCAGTGAGATGAGCCTCTCTCTGCACCAGGTAGCCCAGCGCCCTCTCATGCAGTAGGCCTCGGTCCTCCGTTGTACTTACTCTGATCTCTGCATCGGTCTGCCTAACCTCTCAGTTCGTTGTTTTAGTTCCTCCATGAATGACTCGTTGGAGAGAGGTTTTCAAATCCCGAAAAAGAGTCACTGTTCTCCTGTCGAAGTTTCCTCTGCTCCGCTAGCATAGCCGATTCCCCGCTAGCATCGCTGACGGCTTTCAACGGTGTAGCTTCTGCCAACGTTAGCTGCTTGGAACCTGTTATAACGTCGTCATTTTTACCGACTTTCATGTCTTTCTTGCCTGTTTTCTGGCTGGAACTCATTCTCGTAGAGGCCTTTCCCTGCAGTC
>CAEMYA010000435.1:108837-125504 GCA_903131615.1 Diplodus sargus | reverse complement strand
GGTCTAGTGGAGCTGCGAGTTTATGCGTCTGTCTACTCCATCGCGTCACCCGGAAGTCCTCAATTACTTGCAATTTTACATTGAGAAACATTGCTCTTAAACTGTAAAACCATTTCCTCAAGTAGTTGTTCACAAACAAAGACCCCATCCTTGCCTGTGAACAACTGAGCCTTTCGGGGATGCTCCTTTTATATCCAATCATTACACTTACCTGTTTCCAATTAACCTGTTCACCTGTGCAATGTTCCAAACAGGTGTTTTTTGAGCATTCCTCAACTTTACCAGTCTTTTGTTGCCGCTGTCCCAGCTTTTTTATACTCATAAAGTTTATGAGTTTGAATATTAAATATCTTGTCTTGTAGTGTAATTCAACTGAATATAAGTTGAAAAGTATTTGCAAATCATCGTATTCTGTTTTATTTATGTTTTACACCATGTTCCAACTTCAGTGAAATTGGGGTTTGTATAAGTGCCATGCCAGTGCCATGTCCATGTACAGGTTCACTGAATTCACCAATGCTAAAAAAGTAACTACTGGAGAGGGACAGAGCAGCACTGAGTCATTATTGATTCAGACAAGAGGCGTGCAAGTGTACCATCAGGGACATCTTGGGCAGAAGGCCATAACTGAATCAATCAATCATGTCCTCATCATTTCATGCAAGCTGCCACCGTCTTTGATTGACAAACCCAGCTTCAGACTTTTTTGTCGATTGTTGATGATAAATATTGTAAGTCAGTGCACCATAATGAGAAGACTGAGTGAGCTAGCAACACAGACAAAAATACCAAGATATTACTTGCCCCTCAAAGACTGGAGACTAGACTGAACTTGAGTTCAAAGACTTGAGACTCGACTTGGACTTCCAAAAAAATGACTTGTGAACATCTCTGGCATCAAATTGAACTCAGTCATAGATACCAGCCACCTACTTTTCTCATCACAATCTATGAAATCCATAAACAGAAAATGGCTTATTTTGCAATGTTAAAGAAAGTGAATTTCCTAGAACCGTCCCTTTATCTGGATCTACACCAAAGGTTAATGTGGCCTTATCACAACACTGAACCACTGAATCACACAAAGGGAATGCAAAGTAAAAAGACAAACTTGTAAGGATTAGAGGGAACACTGAGACTATACACTGAGACTCTTTTCCGGATTCTTGGCTTTTGAAAGAATTAATGAGTTTCCAATTTAAAAGTGCATACAATTAATTTATTTTTCAGAAATCAAAGTGTAAGAAGAGGCCAGATCTCTTTCCATAAAAAGAAATCCATTAGTAATCAGTAAAAGAGTGCCAAGGATCCTCTTTCCCTAGACTATGAACCTTTACAACACATGCCGTCCTCTGGCTCTTTTTGTCTGTTTGTTGTCCCTTGTGATTCTTTTCCTGATTCTTGGCTTTTGCTCATCACCCTTTTTGGACTGTCTGTGTTAAGGCGCTCCTGCTTGGCCATGCTGCCAACAGGCATGTATTTAATTTTTTTTTACTATTCAATGACAAAGCTCCGGAATTTACTCTGAACTGAAAAGAAAGACCACAAGCATTCCTTGAAGCCACAACCAAAGCCCACCATTTGCTATATTAGTAATCATCATTTGTAATCCTCTCTTTTATGTAGCAGCTTCACTGAACCTACTATACAGCATTTATTATCTGGCTGACTCCATGTTTTCCTAAGATGAACAAGTTGCCTTGCCATGCTCTGTGCTTTCCGGGAAGTTCGCCTCATCATCAGCCCATCCAGCACTGCACAGATGTAGGAAATAACCATCTACATCTTCATTCTGTCTGAGAACTGATGCAGAGTTAATTCTTAAATGATTGTTGCATTGATTGATCTTAGTGAAGTACTCCTTTTATTGCATTTTTGAATTGGTTTAGATGAAATGTATTATTAATTCATTCATTCTGTCGGCAATAACTAAATTGCCTATCATTTATCCACTCTAGTTATATATACTGTATGTTCATATTGTGAGGTCGCGAGAGGTAATCCAGACAAGTAAGGCTGGTGCAGTGCAAAAACTGAATAAAACAAGTCAAAATCAAAAGAATCAATGCAGACGGTTTATTCCTCCACCCAGAAAACCCCATACAAGTCCAACTGAAAAAAACTCCCGAAGGAGGGGGAGGGCCCTTTAACTCCTCCCTCCTCAAACAAAATCTCCAACAAAAAAATATCCGTCTTTCTCCTTTTCCCTTAAAGCGCTTTCCTTGTTGCTGTCTTCCTTCCAACCGCTACCGTCCAGCTCCTTTCACCTACAAGCCCAGCTGCTCTCTGTCCTCTTTTGTTCTTCTCCCCTCTCCCTCAATCAGGTGGCCTAAAGACCTGCACCTGTCAGAGGAGTGAGGCCTGCTGGGAAGCGTAATGTGTGCTGAGGCCATTTTGTTAGGCTGTAGCCAGCTCTGAAGGGGAATGTAGCAGCCCTCTACCACCTGCCCCCTGGTGATGCAACAATATGTAATTTAGTATCAAGGTATACCTCCAACATTTTTATTTAGCAATTATTGTGTAACAAAAAAAAAATGCAACACTGCGCAACTGAGGAATGATGAATGTAAATAAATACATACATAGTAGAAATTATTTCAGTCTTTGCAATTTATCAATTTGCATCAATGAATTTGCACAGAAACAAATTAAATAGACAACAGATAACAAAAAGGGCTTAAACTTAACACTAAGGGGAAAATACTGTCCCCAATTGGTTTGAAACATGTGTCTCGGAACTACAAATAGGTTATTTAAATGTCACACAAATCCCCTCTGGAGAGCTGTAACCTTTGACATTTCTTCTTCCATAATTGTACCTGCCTAGCCACAGGCCCAGTTTTCTGCAGTGTTCTTTAGTTGACTGATCAACATTTGCTTCAGCAGCTAAATGCTATGTTTACACCCAAAATTAGTGTATATGCGGGTTTCAAGGGGAAACCTGCTGAAAAATAAGTAATTGAGTATTTTCTCATTGCAGAGAGAGGAGGTTGTCTCTCTTGTCCCCTTGTGTGTCATAATATGTGTCATAGTATAAATAAAAAAAAATACTTAAGTGTGCCCTTATAGTGATACAATTTTCTTTTTATTTGAAACTTAAATTACAAATAGAAACAGAAATATTGCGTAGCAGTTAACAAAACAGACAAAATATCACATTCTCACAAAGTGCCTAACACTCTAGTTTAGATTAAAAAATAGGAATAATTTCTTTATGAGTAATAAATTGCACCTTTTTTTTCCACAATATGTTTATTGTCATTTTTCTTAGAACAACCCCACAGTAAAACATAACATAACAGTAATATTAACAATACAATTTAGGACTACACATATTCACATTACCCAGACACACACACTCTCGCACACACACCCTCATCCCCTTGCATCTATCTAAAGTAAAATATAAATAGAATAAAATAAATGTTTTCCATCATTATTTACAATTTTCTTTCAGGTAGAGCCCATCTTTCCATCTTTAATTATATTCATATATGGTTCCCAAAGCTTAACAAAGTCTTTCCGTTTGCCCTTAGCAATGTAAGTTAGTCTTTCCAGACCAATACATTGCTATAGTTCCTTTATCCACATGTGATGGTGATTCCATACTCTTCCAACACAGCGCAATAGCCCTCCTGACTTGGAGAAGTCCAAAGTCCAATAGTTTAGTCTGTTTCAAGGTCCGTTTAAAGTTCTTCAGATATATTCAAAGCAAACAGAGCCCGGCATTTAAAGGGACTTTGGTGTTAAACAAGATCCAGTCAAAAATCCTGGATCTTTAGACATTCCCATTGACAGTGAAATAGAGTAACTTTCTCAGTCAAGCATTTAGAACACACATCAGGAATATTAGCATACATATGATAAAGCCTATATACATCCTCATAAGCCACTTATATTGGAGTAATTTAAATCTTGTATTTATTGTCTGTGTTTGTGCTTTTAAACAAGCGTCATTCCAATCCGTCTCATCAATATCCTTAATATCCAGCTTCCAAGCGCTAAGTTTATCGCGTGCTGATTCAGGACTATTTGCAACCAATATGTTGTAATCTAGATACATGTCCTTTCCCTCCTAAATTTACATGTGTAACTTCCTCAAGTTTTGATAACTTCAAATATTTGAAGAAGTGTTTTTTGGAATTTGATATCTCAAAAACAGCTGATCAAAGGAAAGCAAAACTCCATCTTTGTAAAGATCCATCATTTTCTGAATGCCTTTCATATTTCATGACCTAAATCCTCCATCTTTCTTACCGGGTGTGAACTGTGCATTACCCCAAATAGGCGTGAATTGAGACAGTGCTGGCATGTCACCCACATGCTTATGTGCAGCATGCCATATTGAAATTGTATAAATTGCACCTTTTAATATATGGCTTATTTTAACTTAAACTACGCAGTCCTTTGATAAAAGTTTAATAAAACAATTCAGATTAACAATTTCATACCATAACACACCTATAGGAGTAGCAAGGGACACGGTCAGTACACACACACAGGTTGTCAGGCTCTCTCTCGGTCTCCTGCTGCAGGTCATAAAATGTGCAAATGAGGGCAAAATCTCCTCAAATTTAACAAAATACAGCGTTTTTTTTTGCCATCTAAAACAAACATAAATATTCTGCAGTGCGTTAGCACTGTGCGTTAACCAACAGACAGAGAGCATCACAACCCATCTTACCAGCGCAAAACCTTCCCAAGTTTTGCCGGGAAGGTAGAGCTATGTCACTACTAGCATGGTTGTGTACTGTTAATTCAAGCTGCTGTGTCTGTGTGTGTGTGTGTGTGTTTAGTTCAGTTCATTTCCAGCAGCAGATCAGCAGGTCCTGCAGCATGTGACCCGGTGCTCTCTACAAATACACCTTTTACACTCAGTGCAGTTGGTAGAAGTCCTGTCTTTTAGGCCTGTGCACAACCAGCACACACCTCTCCTTCTGGTCGAGCTGGTGGCAGCAGTGGCAAAGGCGGTCATTGAATTGTAGGCTGGCGCTTATCATTTGAAATCGTTTGTGGGACATGGTGGACCTGAGGACTGGCCTCCCACTCTGGTCATCCCACAGGCTGTGGGTAGATTCCCCATTGGACCGGTACACAACTGCTAGTTGTCCCATGTATGCTTGAATCTCTTGGGCATCCACATTACTCCATCCTGACAGTGAATGCCTCCTGTAACACCGTTCCTGCTCGGCTTCCAGACCGTGGTCGGGGAGCGCAGGGGAGAGGTCTTCTCCAGGGCCGAAGTCTCTCAGAGCCTTCGGGGTGAACCCCCTTTCACGAGTCGCTGGTCGGTGAAATAATGCCAGGAAGCTTTGAGGAGCCGTAGCGTTTATTCGCCACCAATAACAACGTACACTGTACAGTCTGCGCTTGACGCTACCACTGTTAAGTCACTACTTGTCTTTTCTCTTCTTCACTCACTAGCTGTCCTCTGCATGAACACACACACTCCCTCACACTCGCTCGCCCACCCACCCCTTACGCACACCTCACGCACCGCCCCATCCACAACAGAGTTAAGCCGCTAGTGCAACACTACCCCCACTCTGGATGGCAATTTTAACAGAATTCCACTCCAGCACAGCAATATACATCAACATGCAATTCATACAGATATACAGGTTTCATTTGCATTTAGTTCAGTTTAAGAGGATTCAGTACAACCAGAAGTCTTAAAGTCCATTGCAAGTGGGGCGCTGCAGAAGGCGTAGTTTCTCAGTGCGGACGCAAAACGTACTAGTCCATCATCTGGTGTGCGCCTATAGTTGAGCAAACACATCCTGGAAAGACATCAATAATGCCAATACTTCCAGACACAGCGTATTCTGAGCTGTAAATAGACTGTTAGGAGCATATTAACAGAATCTTCAACGTCAATCAAATTTCGAACTGAAAATACAACACAGATTCGTTCACAGTATATAGCAATTAAACCACTACTCCTCAAGTTGTTCCTTTTTTTTCTTTTTTTTTAAACATGAACTTATGAAATTAGCCATTAGCTTGAAAAGCACAAAACATTGCAAAACAGCAGACCTTAGAAATAGTCAGTTAAACTGTAAAACCTGCTTGTGAATTCAGTGAGTCACCCAGCTACCGAACTTGGTGGGTGGCCGTCGCTGGCGGCTTGGCCTTTGAGAACGATGGCTCTGATGAAGCTGTCCCGACACACCACCCCGATCATCCTGGAGGCCCCCAGGAGGAGCGGAGTTGAGATGAGGAGCAGCGGAGGGGGATGAGTCGTCAGCATCAGGAATCTCCACTGTGGGGTCTGATGAGATGCAGCTGGAGGTTTCCTCTGCGCTGCAGAACAGCTGAGACAGGTCCGGGCTAGTGTCGGCAGGATCCAGGTCGACGTCTGGGGGTGGCACCTCCATCGGTGCCCAGCTCTCAGCCTGCTCAATGGCCCAGGCACTGTCCAGTGCATCACGGCAGCGATAAGGTTTCAGCTGGTCGTGGTGAACTACCTTTGCTTTGGTCTTTGGGCCTTTCTGGATTCGATACACCAGGTCATCCAACTGTCCCAGGATGAAATACGGCCCTTCGTACGATGGAAGGAACTTTTTCACCCTATTCTTGACTTTCTTTGTGCCTTTGATGAGATACCACACAGCATCGCCAACCTGGTACTGTGTGCGAAAACAGTTCTTATCATATTGTCTCTTTGCACGCTTTACAGACTCACCAAGGGCATCTCTAGTGATTTGATGCGCCAGCTCCAGGCGCTCCCGTAGGTGCTGGACATACTCAGGGGCCGAGGGGTGGACGTCAGGGTCTGGCGGCAAGCCTGCTACCAGGTCCACTGGCTTACTTAATTCTCGCCCAAACATCATGTAGTTCGGGGTGAAACTAGTTGCACTGTGTCTGGTTGCTCTGTATGCCATGACAGCATAGGGGATCATGAGGTCCCAGTCCCAGTGGCAGCGCTCCGCTGTGGTGGCCAGAATCTTTTGGAGGGTGGCACTGAATCTTTCAACTTGTCCATCGGACTGGGGTCGGAATGGTGTGGTGTGTGTTTTCTCAATACCGAACAGTATGCACATTTTCTGGAACACTTCAGATTCGAAGTTCCGGCCTTGGTCACTGTGCAACGTCTGTGGTGCTCCATAACGACACACCCACTCTGAGGCAAGCACCTCAGCCACAGTTACAGCCTGCTCATCGGGTAAAGGGAAGGCTTCCACCCATTTCGTGAAATAGTCCTGTATCACCAGAATATATCTGTTATTGCGCTCCGTCTCATTCAGTGGCCCCATAATGTCCAGGGCGATGCGCTCCATAGGGGCTCCCACACGAACGGTGCCCATGGGGGCTTGTGGTGTCTTGCGTGGCCTAGCTTTGGATGCACAGCTGGTGCAGGTGCCGCACCAGAGGGCAACATCTTCTCTCATCCGGTACCAGAAGTATCGGGTCTGCAGCCTGGCTACTGTGCGCTCCACACCAAAATGTCCACCAACCTTCCCCTCATGCATCTGTCTCATAATATTAGGGCGAAAAACATGAGGCAGCACAATTTGTGGATAAAACTGGGTGTCATCCAGACAGTAGAACCGCCTCACCAATATCCCATCCCGGATGTAGAGCCGCTTCCACTGGCTCCAGTATGTCTTTGTGGCCGGACTGCATGATGAGACTGTTACCCAGGGGGGGGCGCTCTCTGCTGCTCTCCATCCATGTCCTGATGGGTGCAATATCCGGATCTGCCTCCTGAGCCTGTTGCAGCTCCCCTGGGCTCCAGCCACAAAACAGCTCTGCATCGTCAGTCTTAGTCAGGTAAATTCTTTCAGGGGGCTTTGAGTTGTCTATATCAGCCTGCACATTTTTGTCCACCCCCACTAGACTCACTGCTGTAGAGGTTGACTGTCTCTCTACCCCCACTGGACTCGGCAGCGTCCGGCTGCTGTCTGAGTCCAACTCGCACTGCACCGCCTGGTGACTGACGGTTACTGAATGAAGTGAGGGGTCTGGCAGCTTACATGGGCAGGACTGGTAGCAGGGTCTCCTGGAGAGGCCGTCTGCATTGCTGTGCAGCCGGCCTGGGCGATGGATGATCTCAAAGTTATACTCGCCAAGTCTCTCAAGCCACCTGGCAAGCTGTCCTTCGGGGTCCTTCATTCTTGTTAACCACCTTAGGCTGCTGTGGTCGGTGCGGACAACAAACGGCCGCCCCAGGAGATATTGCCGGAAATGAGATGTGAAGTCCACCACAGCCAGCAGTTCCCGTCGTGTGGTGCAGTAATTCTGTTCAGTTTTGGATAGCTTGCGGCTCCCATAAGCCAACACCCGTTCCGTGCCCTGCTGGACTTGTGAGAGCACAGCGCCAATACCAACATCGCTGGCGTCAGTATCCAGTATCATGTTTCCGTGGTCAAGTGGATAACCCAAGACTGGTGCAGTAGTCAGCAGGCATTTGAGCCTGTTGAATGCGGCCTGGCATACTCAGTCCACTGGAATCGGGCATTTTTCTTGGTTAGGGCATGGAGTGGTTCAGCTATAGATGCAAAGTCTTTAACAAACCGCCTATAGTATGACGCAAGGCCTATGAAGCGGCGGACCTCCTGGAGGGATGTCGGTGTTGGCCAGTCCTGCACTTTCTGGACCTTGCCTGGGTCGGTGGCCACACCCCCTTCTGAGACAATGTGGCCCAGGTAGGCTACTTGGCGGCGAAAGAGGTAACACTTTGCAGGTTTTAGTTTCAGGTTGGCCTGACGAAGTCGGTTGAAGACCTGGCCCAGCCGCTCCAACATCTCAGACACGTCCCTTCGTGGTCGCCAGTGTAACACCGTTCCTGCTCGGCTTCCAGACCGTGGTCGGGGAGCGCAGGGGAGAGGTCTTCTCCAGGGCCGAAGTCTCTCGGAGCCTTCGGGGTGAACCCCCTTTCACGAGTCGCTGGTCGGTGAAATAATGCCAGGAAGCTTTGAGGAGCCGTAGCGTTTATTCGCCACCAATAACAACGTACACTGTACAGTCTGCGCTTGACGCTACCACTGTTAAGTCACTACTTGTCTTTTCTCTTCTTCACTCACTAGCTGTCCTCTGCATGAACACACACACTCCCTCACACTCGCTCGCCCACCCACACCTTACGCACACCTCACGCACCGCCCCATCCAGAACAGAGTTACGCCGTTAGTGCAACACTCCCTTGAATGTTTGGGGATTCCACATCATGTATTCTTGATATGACATATCTTATAGGCCATGGCATCATGCCCATGCCTGAATGTAGCGCAGTGTCTTGGCATGAGATGGAGACCAGACTTGCCCGTTCTTCGCTGTCCACTCACTCAGTGCGTTTACATGCACAGCTTAGTCAGATTACAGCCATAGTTCGACTATGCTACTCAGTCAGACAACTGCAATTATCCGAGTATACATGCCGGTGAGAAAATCGGATTATTGGGCTGGAGCATGTCATAACCCGGTACGCTAGGCGGCGCTGTGCCCATTTCAACTAGTGGTAACAGAGACACCTCCGGCTGACCTCTTTACGTCACAAGCTGCCTCGGCATTCAAGAAAGATGGCGTACGAAGAGCGAGACGAAGCTACATCTTTGTACACTTCGTATATGGTGTACATGATAATTACACAGACTAGGTGCACAATGGTGCTCTTTCTTGCGGTGATTTCGGAGGAAAGACGCCGCCGCCGCCGTCCGACTGCTTCAGGCTCACGGTCCCCGGGGGAAAATCTTGCGCCTGCGCAGAACGCAAAAATCCGATCCGATCCGCTGGAACGTATACATGCAGGAGTATAAGACTATCAATCGAATAATCTGGGTGCTTTAATTCGACTATGAGAAATCCGACCCGGTCCGATATTAGTCAGACTAAGGTGTATACATGCATCTTAAAGATCCGATCATAGTCGGACTAAGCCAGTAATTCGGTTTTCTTGAGTGTCATGTAAACGCACTGACTGTTAAGACGCGCAGGATCCTCAGTGTCCTTACCACTTTCAGAGGACGGGTCAGAGGCACTCACAGATGTGGAGGACTCCAGTGAGCAGGGGCGCTGCCAGGGATTTTGGGCCCCATGAAAAGATATAATAATGGGCCCTTGTATAGCCGACCGTAAGGCCGGCGAAAATTTGTTATGCTGTTTACATAAAACTTTGCATTTTAATGATATTTTTGACTATAATTTTTCTATATGTGTGAAAAGAACAACATGACAGTTACTTGGTAGGGGAAGCACTGAACACTCAGAATACAATGGAATTTAGATTCATTGTCTGCAAGCTTTAATGGTTAAAATATAAAATTCTCTTAAATTAAATTACCTGAAAAATACAAAACTTAAATGTAAAATAACCTCTTTCATTAAAATAAATTGCACCTAACATCTGATGAGAAACAGATAAAATGAAAAATAAAATAAATAAACAGTTTCATATAGAAAAAACACAACGTTGCTCAGTCAAGCTTCCTCTTGCAACCACATTTACAATAACTGGCCCTTGCTCAGCAATTCTCACCAAGAGCCCAACGCCTAGCCTTTCGACTAGCAAAATCACCTATCATGTCTTTGAAGTCCAGCTTTCTAGCCATGCACATGCACATCATCCCCCCCACACACACTTAGACCAGCCACTGCACTCAATGTAAAAACTGTATAGTGCCTTACATTATGTTTTTGTTGTTGTTTTTATTAAGTTTGTTATATATGTTTTTATTTAGTTAAAAAAATCTATTTAAAATAATAATAATAATAATAATTTATCTCCAAAACTGTATGTGGTGGAATTAGAGTTGAGGTGGAAAAAAAATAAAAAATAAGGCTCTGTGGTCGTTGCGATTTAATATTGTTAACGTTTCTCTGATTAGATTGAGAGCAGTCACTTAGTCTGCAAGCACCAGAAAATTTCTCCTTTTTTCCTACTGCAAAGAGTCCCAAACTACTGACCAAACATAGTATTTCAAATAGTTCAGTTTCAGTGATAGCTAAATTTCAACAAAACAAAATAAAGTTATAGGCTATATGCTTTTTAAACCATTTCAATCATTCTGAAATAAATACAGACTATGTGTTTTTATTTCAGAATGATCTTTATTCTTTGATTTCAATTTATCATTTTTTCCATAATAATAGATTGATTCAACACAGAGCTGTTCACCTCCTTCCTCATTATGGGTAGGCCTACTGGGGCTGGTTCAGGGGTAGGTGGGGGTACTGGGGCTGGTTCAGGGGTAGGGGGCTCACGGGGCACACAGACAGCTGCGGCTGCTGCACTTGACGTGTCTGTCCAAACATGCATCATTTTTGACAGGAGGGGTGGTCAACTGATTAAATATGGGCAGCTTGCTAAACATGAACAGTGAAATCTAAAAATCCAGAGTTTTCTTCGAAAATATGAGCTAATATGGGGATAAACGTGAGCTAGCTTAAAAACCACAAGGTTAAAGGGATAGTTCAGGTTTTTTGAAGTGGGGCCATATAAAGTACATATCTATAGTCAATCTGTTCCCTACCTACCAATGCAGCCTCAGTTTGGAGGAGTAGAGAGCCGCTCAAGCCAGACGCTCAGCTTTGCACTGCAGTGAACGGGGTCCAGAGAAAAAGTGAAATAAACCTCCTCAAACAAGGCTCACCTTAAAAAATCTAAATCAGTTCAAGCGTACGTTGTCTAGGTAAAATTCACACCGCTTTACATCACCGTCAGACCGCGTTTTCTTTTGGCACTACATTTTCTCAACCGCAGAACCCCCGTATCTCTACGCACTAGCGTAACTGGGCAACAGCTGATCTGCGAGCGGCGGAATACAGCGCGAGGCTCAGCTGCTGGACGAGAGGTTTACTCTCGATAAAAACGAAACTTAACTCTCCGTATCCCTCTGCATTAGCGCTCATGCGTAGGGATACGGGGGTTCTGCGGTTGAGAAAATGTAGTGCCAAAAGAAGAGGGGTCTGACGGTGATGTAAAGCGGTGTGAATTTTACCTAGACAACGTACACTTGAACTGATATAGATTTTTTAAGGTGAGCCTTGTTTGAGGTGGTTTATTTAACTTTTTCTCTGGACCCCGACCCCACCGTCTGGCTCTCTACTCCTCCAAACTGAGGCTGCGCTGATCGGTGATTACGGTAGGGAACAGATCGACTATAGATATGTACTTTATATGACCCCACTTCAAAAAACCCGAACTATCACTTTAAGATTAAAGGTAAAATATGGAATATGAGCTGAATGCCGCCATCTAGTGTCTCAAGATCGTAGTCGCGACAACAAAAAAGTAATTCCAGCGGTCGGGTTGGCAGGATTGAGCCGCCTCCGTTTCCTCCGTTTACTGGATGTGGAGGTCGATGGGTCACAATCAGTATTCTCATATCTAGGATAAATGGTGATATAATGAAAATAAGTATAGCAGAGGAGTTTGACCGACAGGTAACGTTTGCTAAGTTAGCAAGCGAGTTAGCTTACCGATCCAGGAGAAAGTTCGCCATTTCCGCGTGTGTTTTGATGCCGTGGAAATCCTTTACCTGAGTCCATTGAGCGTATGCTTCACCGATATTTACTCTGGTTTTTGCTCTTCTCCGGTCACTCAGCTGCTGGGACAGATAACGCACCGTTCGCTGGGGCTCTGAAGACACAGACATTTTACCCAGTGTCAGCCTAGCTGTGCCGAGCTTTGCCGAGCTTTGCCGAGCATTGCCGAGGTTGTGAAATTGGCAACCCGCAATGCTGGCCGCTATTTGGCTGGTACGATGTAAACAGGAAGTCATTGTCGAACCTGTCAAAATTTCTTAAATTATTTATTTCAGACTAAATATAATTTTTCAAGGAAACGCATTACTTTTAATCTGCGCCCCTCTAAACGCCCCGTGGATGTATTATTTTTGAAAAAATATAGCTTTTAATAAGCATATTACATATTCAACCTTTAACAATGGACTAATGTGTTCCAGAACTTTCCACCACATGAACCAAACCCACCTTGTTTTTGGAAAAACTTGGTGACATACTGACGCCCCTTTGCTTCTCTCTCCTGCTTAATCTTTTTGTCTTTCCTTCTTTGGCTACCCGACTTCTGGGGCATTTGACCTTCTCTCCGTCTCCTTACTGACTGATACATCTGATTCGATGGGAGGACTGAACCATTTTACGAAGGGGGGGGGGGCCTTGAGAAATGTTTCCAAAATAAACTTAGTGTTATTATCAGTGCATTAAGTGATGCATATTTATGATTATAAACTAACAAATTAGTGTCAAATTATTTTTGTCAGTATTATAATTTTATTAGGGGCCTTTCTGGGCCCCTGTCAATGACGGGCCCCTAGAATCCTTCCCCTTATCCCCACCTTTTCGGCGCCCCAGCCAGTGAGCATTCCGTATCAGACTCCCCCTTGAAGCTTGTGTCTTCTTCAGATGAGTTCTGCAGCTTGCAGGCAGATAAAGGCTGCATGACCATTTCCAAAGCCTCTTCTGCACTGAAATGCCTCTTCATTTGTGCTCCTTGTCTTTGCTCCAGGTCTTTCTCCTTCTCTGCTTGTTAATGAAATGACCCCTCAGCAATGCTGCATGTTTATCTTTGGCTGTGAAAGCAGCCAGGTGCATAAACACACTAACAGTTGTTTTTGTTTTTGAGTACAGCAAAGGCAAGGAGTGTCACCTCTACAAGCACCTCTTCAAAGACACATGAAACTTAGGCAAACTCGATGAATGAGTAATGCTTTTATTGTCAATAAAATTGCCCTGCCATTTTAAACTCACTTGAAAAAAAAGTGTCCCTTTTTGATAAAATGCTTTTGTAAACATAATTTTAACATGTCAGATTGCATGTTTTTATAAAAACGGATCAGTTTCCCCATTGGGATTGATAAACATAACTTTTATTAAATAGTTTTTTGTAACAAGTACCTTTTGTTTACAAACAGTATTTTGTATCCCTGATGATATGTAAACTAATTTAAACATATGCATGCACTAGTAAACATGTTTGTTGATGTACAGGACATGAGGTGTGTGCTTGCTGTCTTCTAACACATTTTTGGCCAGGAAGACGAGCCTGTCTACTAACTCTGGCTTAATACATGCCCCGTACACAATCCTGTGTTCGAAAGTTTTCAGCATGTGGATTAACCCCAGCTTTTCCACTGTATATATGGACACCATATATTTAGTGATATGCAACGTGACTGCATCCGTAAAAGCTGTGCACCGGGACCCTTTCTTCTCATAAGGGACACAATGATTAAATGATTCCGCTAATGTTAGCGGCTTTTTAATGAGTGTTTGTGGGCTGCAGCAGTCTTGTACATCTCGTAGTGAACAACAAGTGTCCCACTCTCGATGCATGCATCTGTTTGAGATGCTGAAATAAATGGCTGTCTTTAATTGCAACAGCCTTTAAACAAACTTTGCTGCGGACCGTGGTTTGTTCGAGGTCTGGCCCTACAGAACCAAACTAGTGACTAGAGACAGTGTCTTTTTAGGAACGAACTCTTGGCTTACTGCCATGTTGTTGTGTTTGTTTCTCTGTGGAAAATCAATTCTGGGGGAGGAAGGAGCCCACTATGAACTACGGGAGCCCATGCGGAGCAAATTAAAGAGGAAATCAATTTTCATTTTTTTTAAATCGTCCTAAACCACAAACTTGAATTAGTCAATTTTACCGATTTATCGCCCAGCCCTACACGTCCCTCAAAAGATGCCATATTTTCACCCCTGAAACCCCTGAACAGTCTCTCTCTCTCTCTCTCTCTCTCTCTCTCTCTCTCTCTCTCTCACACACACACACACACACACACACACACACACACACACAAATTACCCTTGGGCCCCCTGGTAGTCACGGTAACGGCTCCATAATATAACTGCAAAAATACTAGAATTTCATACATCGGCCTACAATTGGTAAATAGTTGAATCTGGTGGAATACAGTAAAAAATGTAAAATATTACTACTTTTCCTCAAAATGAAATGCTGGCATTACAGAATAATAAGGTTCTTTACTGTAATGGCAGTGAGATGAAAAAAAAAAAAAATGTGGTTTTAATGGATGTCAATTTAGCATTTTTGTCCATGAAGGTTTCCAGACGGAGTATCCGTTACAACACAAAAAATACTAATGCAATCAAATCAATTTTGTTGCTAATCTCTGACCATGTCCAAGAACATTATTATGTGGAAAATAATTAATTGTTTGTGTTTTTTATGAATACTTAACAATTAAAATAAACTGGCAATTAATGGATTGAAAATTATAATAAAATATTAATTAAAATATTTGGTAGTTTTGAGCAAGTTTTAAGTTGTTTAAGAGATTTATGAAAAAAAGAAAAATATATTGATGTATGATGATTTGATAACAATTTTTGGTATGTGTACAATTTTTGCCACAAAGGTATCCAGAGGGTGCAAAATTTATCAATAGAGTACAAAAGACATGTAAGAATAAAAGACATTGGGCTTCAGAACCTTTGCTAAAAAGAAACAAAAAACAAGCCACAAGATGTAACACAGCCAAAATGATCACCAGTGTACAAAAATACCCGGAGGGGGGCATAAGGGTTAAAATTTGTTACCACTTCAAAACCTAGAGTCATAAGAAAGGGCATTTATTATTAGGGCCCGAGCAGGTCATCGAATGTCCTTCCAATTGTACAAATCCCAGGTCTATAACATTTTGTCAGATGTAGGTGCTAACTACAAAAAAAACTTCATTACATTATAAAAATGCCATGTCTTGAAAACTTATATCTGGAAGTATCATGTATCTTACAGTGTGATCCTACCCTCTCACTGAAGTTACATAGTGCAGATAAAAGCGATAGAGTGGCTGAGACAACGTTCACTCTGTAACAAGACACTGTTCCATCACAACGATTTTCAAACTGTTATATTAGGGTTAAAAAAAAACTTACATAATGTTGATCAATCATAGTGTTGATCAGTCAATCTTGATTTGCAGCACTGCACCACAGAGAGGATAATGTTTTGTAATAAAACTTATATTTTTAAACACAACTATAAACACTAGACAATTCCCTGCCGGGGAATCGCGAGAGTGGGCTGTGCGCTTTGCCCCGTGCCGAACAAAAACTACGAAAGCTAAAGCAAAAGTTGAATCCCACATAGATAATTTGGATTTTTATCTACATTTTAAAGTTCGAACGGTGTGTCTCGGTCAAAGTATGCCAGAGATGTCGATGTCTGAAATCTTCCTTTCGATCTTTTCACCTGGTCTCATTCACTTTGTGTGTGTGTGTTTGTGTGCATGTGACTGTGTGTGTGTGTGTGTCTCTCTGTCTCTCTGTGTCTGCGACACTTTTTTGACCTCGTCCCATTCATTCCTTATGGGAAAGTTCACGCAGGTGCACGCAACATGAATGTTCTAGAAAACTGATTAATAATCTGTGTGTGTGTGTGTGTGTGTGTGTGTGTGTGTGTATTTATGTGTCTGCGACTTTTCTGACCTCGTCCAATTCATTCCTCATGGGAAAGTTTATGAAGGTTTTCGCATGAATATTCTGTGTGTGTGTCTGTCTGTGTGTGATAGAGAGAGAGAGAGAGACAGACAGGCAGGCAGACAGAGAGAGAGAGACATAGACAGACAGGCACAGATAGAGAGACAGAGAGAGAGCAGGTTTTCGCGACTTGCGTCGCGAAAACATGAATGTTCTAGAAAACTGACTAATCTGTGTGTGTCCGTCTGTGTGTGTGTGTG
>CAEMYA010000435.1:63389-102628 GCA_903131615.1 Diplodus sargus | reverse complement strand
GAGAACTCTGGTCTCTCTACTGTTTTGTTGTATATATTATTATTGTTTATTGTTATAGCACACTGTGCACTGTATATATACACTATGTATATATTGGATTCTATTTATGTTATGTACGAAGTGTTTTATTTGCGGACCCACTAATGCTGTAACAAAATAATTTCCCAGTCTGGGATCATTAAAGTAATTCTATCTATCTATCTATCTATCTATCTATCTATCTATAATCAAAAGGCTGGGGCTTGAATAATGGCTGGAAGTTTGCTCTAGTGGGATGCCCTGTCTACAATTGTTGCAGTGCTGTCTATGTTAAATGTTAGTAATGTTTTACACATAAGCACTTATGTTATTGTGCTGTTTATCCCCCCCTTCTTGTCTCTCTTCCTCTGTTGGCTAAAAACACTGCTGTTCAAGCCTAAGCATACAGGCCTTTGATGGAACTGGCTACTCCAGGCTGCTGTGCGTCAGCCATGACGTCAATGCCTCCAAACACACAGAGCTCTGTCTGAAGGAGAATCCTGCTGTGGGTGGGTTAGCTAGGCCTGTTAGCTGCTGCATCTCTGCCTGAAGCTTTGCTTATCAGCATTACACCCAGAATAAAAGCATGAATGGAGCCTGCTAAGGGGGAGGGTTAGAGGGAGGGGGAGCAATAGAGACAAGAGGAAGGACCGTGCATGAGAAGGAGGGTTGTTATCAATTGTCTGCCATTTTACTTTACAAATCTGATAGTCTTTTATGATCTTCTACTATTCCGCTGCTGCTATTTGACATTTGTTTTTAATGCTGAGACTTGAGTCATTTTTGCACTCAGAGTTGAATTTGATGAGAGTTGCAGATAGTTGGTCCTGCTGTGAGAATAATCCATCTTAAAGTCACTGATGTTGTATGTGACTGAAAAGCAGTAAAGTTCAAATTTACACAACCATACATTTCAGAAAAGGGGGTGGATCTTCTTGACAATAATCGAAAAAATGTGTCATCAAATTCAATATTCAAAACATTGTTTTAAAATGGATTGTCTTGTATCTAATTTGACTCTGTGTACATGACAAATCACCTTGTGTTATTCTCTTATGTGGAAGGAATGCAGGAATCTTCTAGCACTGTGCATCTAAACAAGCTGCTTATTTTAAAGCCAAATTGATGCTGGATGCCACGTGACGTGTCTCCAGCTACTCCTTAACCATGGGTATTCCATGATTTATCTTGTTATTCGTTTTTGCCCTTTCCACAACATGAACAGTCAGGATAAACCATGCTACCACAATGTGATAGAGCCCAACTTATTGCATATCAGAGTGTTGGCTGACAACACAAACGATTAGAAATTCCTTCCTCGACATAACTAGAATCACCAAGAAAATCTATTCCTCTAGGGCCGCTGTCTGAGGTTCAGGTCAGGCTGTAGAAACATGCAAACCAGCCTCTTCTACCGAGTATTTTTTTTTAGAAAATGTCCAGTCACTGGCTTATAAACCTGATGACCTTCCCAGCTTAATACGTTTTCAGCATGACACTAAGAACTGTGATGGCTTTCATAAAGACCAGCCCGACCCTAATGGCTCTAGTTGGCCATTGTTCCATGGGGGGCTCTCCATCCACCTCCAGGGACCAGACAATAGAATGAGGACAGATTCAGGACGGAGATGTCTGCTACCTGATAAACAACCAGTGGTGCTCAGTTGAGGAGACCATCAGCACTTTATGAGTGGATGCTGACTATTGACTTTGTTATCTGCCAAGGCAGTTTACATACTTGATCAGACTGCAGTGTACATTCCAACACACAGAGACATTACCCAGGCCCTGGCCAGAGATTTTTAAGATGCCAACCTGAAAAAGTCCAGCCGAAATATCACCAACACATCAGCAGTCCTCTGTGCAGTAGTTGGACCATTTTCAAACTCCCCTCCGGGATGGATATAGGGCACTCCCTCATCCATCCTTTGACCAACATTTTAACTGTATCAGAACAGAGCCCTGGGGAACCTCTTACTTCACATTTGTTGATATTGATGTATTATTATTTATTATAGGAAACAGATCTATCCCACATTAGAGACATTAGGGAAGCGAGAGCCAGGCCATAGATGCCCAAAATAGTGGTCATCACTGGTAAAGCTGCACTGAGATCAAGTAAGTTAGTAAGTTTACAGTCACTGGATCAAGGTAAGGCCTCTTAAAGGGATATTCCGGTGTAAGTTTAATCAGTGTTCTAACACACCGTAACACCGAGTAGGACCACGCCTCGAGATCAAGTTTGCAGAGCACTAGCTCACAAAGTTTTAGTATCCTCAGAAACGACCACACGACAACAATACACTGCAGTAAATGGATCCAACTATAAACCGCCACCAAAAAGCCACAAATAATGCTCAGAACAGCACCAAACTTCAGAATCTTCAAATCTCAGCACATAGAGATTTGTGCTGACACATGAGAATCTTCATGTGTTCTCATTGTGCTGACACATGAGAATCTTCAAATCTCATGTGCTGAGATTTGAAGATTCTGAAGTTTGGTGCTGTTCTGAGCATTATTTGTGGCTTTTTGGTGGCGGTTTATAGTAAAAAGGCATCTAACCTCCACTAGCTTAGCTGGATTTCTATTGTGAAGCTAAAAACTGCATTCAACTCTCCTCCATCAGCTTCCGGGTCGGGGATGTCCCGATGCGACGATTACTGAGTGTGGTTAGAAATGCTCAATTCTGTTCTTTTCCCTGTCTGCTCTCGATAATAACTGTTATAAACTGGTACGTAAGACACATATGAACATTGATTGCTTTTCCATGGAGTCATAATCATACATTTTAATCCTTGAGCCGCGGAAATCTACTGCACTTGGGAATCGACTGGTTGGGACTTCCCGTCAACAGGAAGCTGCTGCAGGAGAGTGGTAAATTTTGTTAGCTTTTCAGTAGAAATCCAGCTAAGCTAGTGGAGTTTTGGTGGCCTGGACTATGTGCTGAGACCCTATTTGTACTGTTGCTTAAGTGGTGCTGTTCTGAGCATTATTTGTGGCTTTTTGATGGCGGTTTCTTGTTGGAGGCGTATACTGCAATGTATTGTTATCGTGCGGTCATTTTCTGAGGTTGCTCAAACTATGTAAATTAGCGGTCTGCTAACTTGATCTCTCGAGAAGGAGTCAAACACAGTTTTACGGCGTGTTAGACAATGGATTAAACTTACACCGGAATATCCCTTTAAGGCTCAACCACAGTGGTCTTTAAGCTAGTAGGGACAGCACCTGTCATAAGTGATACATTTACAATTTTCAGCATTGTAGGTCCCAGAGATGGCTGAAGGTCTTAACCAGTTTTGCAGGTAGGGGGTCCAGGAGGCAGGTAGTTGATGGAGACTGGATCAGATATCCAAAATCAATATATAGATGTTTTGCAAAAAAATTTGAGAAATCATTCGCAGTACATTGTGCACAACCAGCAGAATTTTGCTTCTGTTTAGCAACTTTGTCGGAGATAGATCTAGGGCTGAGTTTATTGTTGTATATAAGGTCAGAGAAATATGTTGTTTTTATAGCATTAAGAGCATGCCTCAAATTTTATACACTCTCACGCCATGCAAGGTAGAGAACTTCCTTTCTTTGATTTACGGCATTCATGTTCTCTGTTGTCTTGAGACTAGCTCTCAACTCCATTGTATTGTACTCCATCATATGTATGGGGAATGATCCACATATGGTTGTGAGTGTGCAATAATATTTCAATGGTTTACCGATAAAACAGCTCTGCTGGCTTACAATCAGTGATTGTTTGGTCTCCACCCAAGTCTGGACACTGTGTGAGAACAATCTGTGTCGTCATTTTGAAAGCAAAGTATGCGTGTATGAGTTTTCCATTTACAGCCCTGAATCCACTTACTGTTAAACAATAGTTTGGGCATCTGTTGACCGGGAGCCTCCCTGGATTGCTGTTTCACTTGTTCTGCTTCCTCTTTGTACTGTTACAAAAACCAGTGAAAGTGCCTGTGTATAAAAATCCTTTCATCTCTCCTGGCAACGGCATCTGTAATTCCCCATACCTATTGAAGTAGAATCATGTCATTAATCAAGATCATAGATTTTCAGTTTGAGAGCATGATTTCATTCCTTTTCAGTGACACAGCTCCTTCGCGTGCTCAGATTTTTTCTCCTCATGCTCACATTTTGTGCTTGCATTTAAATGTCTTCTGCTTTCTTTCAAAATGTCTGCTTGAACTAAAAAAAATCACATGCCTGTCCTCACATTTCTCCTTCTTGCACACAAAAAATTTCGCATTCAAAATGTGCCCTCTGCGCACTCAGATCTAATTGTCTGCGCGCTCAGATCTAAGTGCACGCACTCAGAACACACACCTGCTCACAGGTCAAGTTCTGCTCTCGGATCTCTCCTCTGCTCACGGACAATGAATCGAATGCTAGTGAAATTTTTTGTGTGCAAGAAGGAGAAATGTGAGGACAGGCATGTGATTTTTTATATATGATATTGAAAAAACTGCAATTATTTTGTATTAATATATTTATGCTAAGTAATTTCCCCTCAGTCAGTTTCCAGCGATTCAAAGCGAGGCTGAGAGCGCTTGAGAACACTTTCTCTGGCCAGTCGAACCAGTGTTTCTTACCCCCTACCAGCTTTGTGAGCTAATGCAGCATGGTGCAAGTAGTCCCTCTTGCACTCTTGCCACCTGTCCAAAGGTGCCCAGTGAGCCTGTGTAGGTGAAAAAAAGGTTGAATTTAATTTGAAATGAGACACTTTATCAAGTCACACAAGTCTCGATTTGTCTTAACACACCAAGGAAAAGGAACTTACCTGCCCTGACCCTTATTCACAATATCCTCTCTTGCAGCACTAATTCTCACTCTGGTGGTAATGGGCTGTTTTTGTGTTTTTTTTCAGGGTTAGTTTTTAAAACGCTTGGCCACCAGACGGATTGTGAGCTATAGTTGTCTCCGTGGTCACTTTGGCAGTCACAGTTTCAGTGTCTGGTAGGCAGTGCAAACAGGCTGGGTGGCTGACCAGAAGCAGCCAGAGCTGGCCTGTTTGCCTACCTAATGAGCCTAGAGACACTCCTGCACCGAAGACCAATGGATGAAGGACACTGAGAGGAGCAGTAGAGGACTGGGACAGAGGCAGAAGAAGTGGTTGTGTGCAGGGCTGCGGCTTGTAGACTGCCATTTCAGAAAGCAGACATTACCACAGCCACTGTGTCAGTAGAGCTGGTCTGCACTGCAGTGGATCTATGATAATGCCTCACTCCACACACTTCTTTTGTAGTCAGTCACATGGCAATGGTGCAGCAGAACTATACACCTGTTAAATGATTGGCTGTTTTTGTGTCACTCGTAGCGCCTCGTAGGGATATGATATAGGCCAGAGAGAAAGCACATGTACGGTTGTTCTGTTCACCCAGTACAGAGCCTTCAAGTCCTAAGTAGAGTTTAGAAACAAAGTCTCAGATGACATGTCATGGCCATGGTCATGGTCAATTAGCAATTGCTTCTGTAATAAGATTAGATTTTCTCCTATCTTTGGAACTTTGGAACTGAGTTAAGACGGGACAAGTAGTTTTTCTGTAATAAGGACTCCAGATTCCAATCTTTCAATCTTCCTAGTATTTTCTATTTGATTGATAAAATATTGGAAGACCCAAGTGCATCCATAATTGCACTAGCTTCTGCATGAACCTATCCAGTGTCATAACACACACACACACACACACACACACACACACACACACGCACACACACACTAACTAACTAACTAAACTCAGGTTCCTTCCTCAGCAACCGGACAGTTACTAAGAGACTGATTGCAAAGAAGCACTGTTTCCATGGCATCAGCAATAGTGGCTGAGTCATTTTCACTGCAGTGCATGCTCTCATAGGAGAGTGCACATGTGTTTGTCTGTTTGTGGATTAGTGTTCATTCATTCATCTTCACACAGTTTGAATATGATAATTTTAATGCTTAGAACGCAAATCATGACATTTAAAACATGTCCGTGGAACATTCACCACTCTTCTGATCGGGCAAGACTGTTGTTTCAAGCCTCCTTTGGTGTAAAGCAGTGTATCTAGTGTATCCAATTAATGTGTTGCAGAGCTCCTCTACCACTGAAGATATGATAGCAACACCTGTCTTAAAGAGACACTAACACTACAACAAATCTCATTGATTGAGTGACTTGAGAGGAATTACGTGTCTTTTCATGTTTGAACTAACTAGTGCATTGCCCGTAGGAAGTATATATTCCTATAGAAAAGTTGGAGGTTAAGTGGCGTTTTCATGGTTTTCATGTGTTTGAAGGTGGGACATCAGGGATATAATTGGCCGTTTTTGACTACTTTTGATTTTACCATTATATATCACCTTAAAAACTATGCCTTGTTTGGTGTCATTATTTTCAGCACAACCTCACATGTGTAACTGTACAGTTATTGTTTCATTTTGACTTACCGTATTAACACAATGGACCTAAAATCACAAAAAAAAACATAAAATCCGAGTAGGAAAAAGTTAGATTCTTTACTGTGAAAACCACACATATGTTTAACGAATCATTTTTATTACTTATAATGCAAATACAAATTGTTGTTTGCTAAATTTGTGCATAAGTTTTTGAAATTTACAAAAGTTACATATGTAACTATTTACATTTAAATGCAGGCAATGCCTCAGCTCCTTCCAGCTGCACTGCCTGCTCCACATTCAGCAGTATCCTCGTTTTGACTCACAACACAAAAAAACAACTACACTACACACTAAACACACTACACCAAACACTGCACAACACACTAACTATACACTCCAAACACGCGATTTGTCACGAATCTCTCAACTCTCAAAACTTGCGATCTCTATCACTGTCTCTATCACCGTCACTGCTGCTGTCACTCTTTTGCTGCTGTCCCTCCCCCCAACTTCCCCCTGTTCCTCAGCAACCAAATCACGTGTTTTGCCATATCATTTTGTGATTGGTTGGTGTGGTGCCTTTTTTCACCAATTGGAACGTGTGTATCCTGCTTGTGGACACTTTCATGACAAAAGTAAAAGTAAAATAACAACCTAAACATATTCTAATGAAATAAAAACAAATCAAGCACAAACTCTTGGCGGTCAGCAATTCTGGTGAAACATATCATATCATCAGAAATATTATTTAAATGTTAAAAATTACCATAATGTTAAAGCAGCTATCATTGTTTCGCTCTCCAACCAACAGCTGAAAGAGAGTAAATATTTGACTTTGGGCTCTATTCTTTGGCTCTGGGGCAGTGTGCTTTGTGCTACTGTTCTGAGGCTGTAATCGCTCACTGTATCTACCTCATGTAGCTATCACATGAAAGAGAACACCAAAGATGATCATAATGAATGTAAACCATGAACATGCCTATTGTTAGTGTTCATGACCATCAAGCTAGCATATTAATATTGCTACTAGCTTTGGCAATACATCCATGTAGCCTTATGGAAAACTCTGGTCATACGCATTAAGTGGAGATTGCAAAGGTCAAAGTGTGTGTAGGCAGGCAGGTATCTAGGTAGTCATAGAGGTCGCCTATCAAATGTTTTCAAACATGAGACAATTGGATGGGCTTATTAGAGGTTGGCAACCGGCACTAATTAGGGATGCGCCGATATGGAAGTATGGGCCAATACAATGTTTAAAAGCAACCCCTGAAATGGCCTTCTTTCCCATGTAAAAGATTCTTATTAGGTAAAAACAAAAAACTTGTTTTGTCCTGCTATTAAACTCAATGAGACATGTTTCTGTACTTAGCCCACCAAAAACGATCTTGTTGTGTATCAGAAATATATGTAAAAGCAATTAGAAAATCTGTGCAATTAGAAAATCAATAAAATATAGACGAAACTGTTAAATTGCTGAGTTGCCCTCCTACTTGGCTTTCCTGGTGCATTTTGCTCCAGAATCTACCCTAACATGTTATGCAGAGTGGACCATGCCCTGTCCATTCATTCCCTTTTTCTTGGTGAGTGATCAGCTCTCTATCTTGTGTCCTATTTTTATTTCATTTCCAGCTACGGCAGCAGGCCTGTCCATCTGTTGAGTGTAAAGTGCTACTCTTCGTGTTGTTTAACATCCACATCAAAGTAGTCCTTACATTTAAGGTTCAGTGAGGTTGCGATGCAGAATATTGGATTGGACTCCATTACAGCAAAGTGTTTATCTACAGCCTCTAATAACATGGTCTTTGTTGTATTCACACTGTGGTTTGTGTCAGCATCCACTGAAAAGACGTCTCAGTTCCCTCACCAAGGCGATCACACCAGAAAAAGCCACTGATATGTCTTGCAGACTGCAATTCACTGATCCTTCTCCAAGACTTTAGCCCATAAAACTCCCACCTCCCCACCATCAGTTTCTTTGACTTTTGCTTGAAAACAGACCTGATGCACACAGCATGATGTTAGGGTTGTGGAGAAAGTAATGGCTGCTGTTCGCGGGGAGGATGGCTGAACGGTACGTGTTCCCAGTGCAAAAAGAGACATAACAGATTGACACTGGCCAATGACATCAGTGAATGTCATCATATTTGCTGATCAGCCAGTGTCTGTCAACCACTTGCACATTGATCGATACAGGTGTTGGGGCAATAAATGAATGCATCCCTCCTACTAATACTGTGGTTTTTATTAGTGGGCTGTGCTCGCCAGCCCACTATGGACATCTCTATAGCAAAGCTATAGGTGTAGTAGGTGCTATAGTTTTTGAACAGTGACCCTTTAACGAGGGTGAGTGATTTTGGAAAAATTCCGTTTTCAATGAGTGTGTATGGCGGAGTGTTCGTGCAGCAGAGTGCAGGAGCCCACTGACAGAGTGGTGGAAAACTCAAAAAATTTGTCAGAAATGTTCTCTTTCCGTGACGATTCCAGCCACAAATGTCACTCAAAAACAGTGATATTTACCATAGTTGTAGCCACACTCGTCTTCTTTTGTACAATGGCCCTCATTTATCAATCTTGCGTGAAAACGGGTGCAGATCTGTGCACAGAATTGGTCTTACGACAGGACACACGTGTGATTTATGATACATTCGTATCTGACCAATTCCAGCGTACGAATGATCGGGTCTTGATAAATGCGGCGGCTGAATTTGATCGTCATTAACATGTTACGCCCTTAAATATTCCTGGTTCGGAGGCCTCGTCCACTGAGGTCAATCATTGAGAGAAGAAACTCTGGCAAGAAGAGAAACTTTTCCGAGATAGAGATTGGCATCCTGCCAGCGCCGGCACATCAAAGGCTCCATTCACTAATGTAATGTTGTGCAAAACTGAACAGGCCAAAATAATGTGGCACACTTTCTCTGGGGTATACAGCAGCGTTCCCCCTGCTGGTCCGAGACGGAGCCACCTGCCCTTTAGCACCCCGAAGCAGCTCCACTGTGAACCGTGTGCATGTGTGCGCACTATTAAATCTGCGTTCCTGCTCTGTAGCAGGTTTGCCAGCGGGGTTATTAGGTAACTCGTTAATTAGTTGTCATGTTAGGCTATTTACATGTTTTATTTTACAAAAAAGTGGTATCAGTAAAAAACGTAAAAAATAATCTGTTTTGATCCGTTCTAAATATGTGACTGCTTATGCTTAATGACAGCTGTGGTTTGTTTAATAATTATTTTCAGTCTCAGCCAGATTTCGCTGTGCTGCACCGCAAATCCACAGACTCAAATTTGCGTACACAAGCTCAGACCTGACGTGAGATCTGATCGTAGCTTCCGCTCACATCCAAATTGATAAATGCCGAAGTTTGTGTGGAAATGGTCGTACGCACGGTTTTCTGCCATACGTTCGTTTGATAAATGAGGGCCAATGTGTCTACCTAATCGGTAGGATTTACGGTTTTTGAATTATCTGCCTCCAACCGACAAGAGTAGCTCTCAACTGCCCAATTCACTCCAATGTAAATCGGGAAGAGGATTTTCGAAACTGCACCCTTTTTTAACTCGCTGTTATTTCCACATTTCTGAAGCTAGGACCACAAAACTTCATGAGTGTGTTCTTTAAGGCCTTTCCGGCTTGATGGTGAAGAAATGTTGCCAATATCATGTTTGGTTTTGGATAAACAGCACTAGTTTGATGTCCTAGTTGTGAGGCTGAAATCACTCTGAAACCAGCTGTCTCAGCCACGGTTGCTCGGGCCGTTCGACAACCATCCCCATGGCAACCAGGATCAGCTGGGCCAACAGAGGGAGTGCCAGACACACACACAGAGATAGACACACACAAACAGACACACACAGACAGACACACACACAAACACAAACACGGACAGACAGACAGACACACACACACACAGAGACAGACACACACGGACAGACACACACCCACCCACACACACAGACACACACATACAGATGGACAAACACACACAGACAGACAGACACATGCACAGGCACACACAGATTATGAATCAGTTTTCCAGAATATTCAAGTCGCGAAAACCTGCGTAAACTTTCCCATAAGGAATGAATGGGACTTGATCAAAAAAGTCGTAGACACACAGGCACACACACAGACACAGAGAGACAGAGAGACACACAAACACACACAAAGTGAATGAGACCAGGTAAAAGATCGAAAAAAAGATTTCAAACATCGACATCTCTGGCATACTTTGACCTAGACACGCCATTCGAACTTGTAGATAAAAGTCCAAATCATCAACGTGGGATTCAACTTTTGCTTTAGCTTTCATAATTTTTTTCACGGGGCAAAGCGCACAGCCCACTCTCGCGATTCCCCGACGGGGAATTGTCTAGTTTTATTTGTCAGAGCCTTTGGTTTATTGATTGCTGTCAGGATGTCCTTCTAGCATGATTTACCGACCTTAGCTTTATGTATTTAAACCTCTTTGTAATATCCACCTGCAGGGGGCGCTATAACAGAGGAAAATAAGTTTTTGCCTATAACTCCCACACCGTATGTCGTACATTCAAAAACCTTGTATCCCCAGATTCCCTGAATGGAGCCGAATCACTTTACGATTGGCCACGCCCACTTCCGGTTATAGCGTTTTTTCACAAAATCGCAAAAATGGAAAACCTACTTTTTCGAACTCCTCCTTGGGATTTTGTCCGATCTGCGTGAAACTTGGCACTTACACTCTTCAGCTGGACCTGATCTAAAGCTATCAAAAGAATTTTTCTCGGTCAAAAAATTCGCAAATTGTTAACAAACACATTTCTGTAGCTAGCTATAAAAATGGAAACTGTTTGATATCTCGGTCAAACTAAACGCTATTAACACCAAATTTGAGATCCTTGGTTGCCATGACACAGGGAAGGGATGAGCCGAATTTGGCGAACTTTGACCAGTAGGGGGCGCTAAAAATATGGGAAGTTTATATCTCTTGAACGGCTACACCGATTTTTACGAAATTTGGTTGGTATGATGTAGGGCCAATGCTGAGGCCATATCTAGAAGGTGGTCATTACTGGTCAATGTGGGCGTGGCTTATTACAAGATAAACAACAAACATTAATTTCAGCCAAACTATTATGCTGAGAGCTTTGACATTTATATGGTACATAAAGAATAGGACAGTTTTTCCAAAACAAAAATTGCACATGTACTCCACTAGGTGGCGCTATAATGGATGCAATCGCGTTTTTGCCTGTAACATCCACATTTTCAATAACATATGACAAACCTAATATCCATATGTTCCATCAATAGAGCTGGGTTTTCTGACATAGGATGCGCCCACATCTGCTGCACATTTCGCTTGCTGAATCGCCAAATATGCAAAACCTACTTATTTGAACTCCTCCTTGGGATTTTGTCCGATCTGCGTGAAACTTGGCACGTACACTCTTTAGCTGGACTTGATCTAAAGTCATCAAAAGAATTTTTCTCGGTCAAAAAATGCACAAATTATTAACAAACAAATTTCTGTAGCTAGCTATAAAAATGTAAACTGTTTGATATCTCGGTCAAACTAAATGCTATTAACACCAATTTAAGTTCCTTGGTTGGCATCACACTGGGAAGGGATGAGCCGAATTTGGTGAATTTTGGCCACTAGGAGGCACTAAAAATATGGGAACTTTGAATCTGTTGAACAGCTTCACTGATTTTTAAGAAATTTGGTCGGTATGATATGGGGTTACTCCTGAGGCCAGCCATATAGTTAAGTAATGATTGTTCAAAGTGCACATGATTTAGTACAACAAATCCAAATCGGCACATTCAGCCTTTTTGCACTTCTGGTGCACTTCCCATTTGTCAGGCATGGTTAGGGGTGAAGACATGGGATAGGAGGGGGTGGACCCAAACGCAGTTAAACAGGGGTCATGAGGCAAGATCCGTGAAAACAAAAAGCGAGCTTTATTTCCAGCCAAATCCAAAAACCCAAAAACAGACAAAACAGGGTGAAAAGCAAAGTAGCAAACAAGAACAGCAAGACAAAGTGGCAACTAAAAGGCAAGACAAAGTACAAAGAAAAAATCAAACGTCAGAAAACCAGAAATCAAAATCCAATGAACACATACCATGGGGAACGGGGAACAGACGCATGAACTGGAGAATGGAGCACGGACGTAGACAGGGGCTGACAAGAACACATGACCAGACAAGGAGTGAAAGGAACACAGACTAAATACACAGACACTGATGACAAGACGAGGAACAGGTGAGGTGGAGCAACGGGTGAGATAACGAAGGGGAGGAGCACATGAGAACATGAAGTGAACAACACAATAGACAGAGGGAGCCAGAGGGAAGAACAGGAAAACTTAGAGGACACATGAGGGCATGGAAAAACAACAGACACGAGACAAGATACAAAGACATGGAAATCAATTACAAGAAACCACAAGACAAAACCAGACAAGAACACAATGAACAAGAATCTCAGTCATGACATCATTACAGCGAATACCACGGCTCAGACGTTGGCCTGTGTCCTCACTTTTGCCCCAAGCTCGTCATCCTTTGGGGCCAACTTCCGTGGGCTGTGCAATGCGCAGGGTCCGAGTCGCGCGGGGGCGCTTGGCCCCTGTTCATAACTGCTTGCAGTTCTAGTTTTTCATTGAACTGGTTCAGTAATCCACCTTATCAAACAAAAATACTAGAATACCATAACGGACACATTATACTCTTCTCCTTCAAACTGTAAGTTTTGTCTTTGACTTGTGGATCTCAGTGGTGGAACATAATTTGACAGACTAATTCCTGTTTAACTGATGAGGGATTTTATATTAGTAGCTGAGATAGCTGGTAGAGGAACAACCCACACAGCTCATTATTTTTAGGTAACTCCATATTTTCACTCTCTTTGCTGCTGGCTTTGCACATACTACCAAATCACAATGCCATGAAGCTAGAGGTCTGAATACTTTTGTGAGAAACATTGAATGGAAACACAACTGTGACTGTTTACAGGACACCCCACAGGGTAGTCACACTGGGCTAAAACACTGCCATGTTCAGTAAAACCACACCTTCCTTTGTGGTAAATGTGTCTGACAGTGATTCAATGGTTCAAATTCAATGGATGAAACAGATTGTTGTTATTGTTTATTATTACCACACACACACACACACACACACACGCGCGCGCGCGCGCGCACACACACACACACACAAAATTGTGTGGTAATTGTAATAGTCATGCTATGTTGGAGAACCCCCCTCCCCCTCTATTCAATACAATTCTTCTTTCTCCGCTAAGAATCCCTGCATTTTTAAAATTCTAACATAAAAGTACAAATTCACTCTGTTTCATTGTGCCTGTGTGTGTGTTTGTGTATGTGTGTATTTGTGTGCTTTGTACAATATCATGCAATGCCCTGTGTGTTGTGCTTGCGCGCGTGTTGTCCATGGATGCTTTGTGTGTCTGTGGGTGTAACTCTTTGTGCCGAAGGGGATGGGAGCCTGAACAGGCGGGTAGGATTCTATAAATAGAAAGCTCTCCAGCTCCCGGCCTCTTTGGAGAGAGAGACACACACAAAAAGAAAGACATAGAGAGAGTCAGAGGCAGCTGCGCCATGCTTGCCTGGAAGATATAGAACAAACAGTGGAGGAGAGGCAGTGATCCATGGCGTCACTTCCTGATGGAGGTGATGCCCATAACAGGAGAAACCCCCAGAGAGCTTTATGGCAATGATTCCCAAGCTGATTGGCTTGCAACCCCTTCAAATGAAGCAATGTCAGCATTTGACCTCACATTACTGGTTATGGGATTAGGATGGGCAGTATTTCCTCCACTGAATAACCTGCTCTGCTGCTGAGGACAGGATCTGACAAAACTATAGATGGACGTGTGTTAATGTCGAATGAAGTGTATATATGTGTATGTATATATATATATATATATATATATATATATATATGTATATAAATATATATATATATATATATATATATATATATATATATATATATAATATAGTATATATGCATACAGTATATATGTATTTTTGTAATTTGTGCAGTATCAATAAACTTAGCCTACCAACCATGCCTACTCAATGCGTTCAATGGTCAGTGTTGTACACAAAGACTGGTCCTATTTGTGTCCACTCACAAAACCACCTGGAATACAACCTGAACTCGAGCCTGTTTAGCATCCTACTATTTATGTCTCTGTATGTTTGTATATAGTATAGAACGAGCGGCTATATGTTGGCTGGTCACCTATGGTTAATGGACGGTGTCAGTGTATCTGTGCTGCAGAACCAGCTGAAGCTGCTGCTTACATAAGAAGCAGAGGGGCTGTGCACAGCACTGCTCCAGTTGCCCTATCCTATCTCTTTAAATGAGACGGAGCTGCTCCGCTCTGTGTGTGTGTGTGTGTGTGTGTGTGTGTGTGTGTGTGGGAGAAATTACGAGACAGAGAGGGCCACTCTGTTGTGGAGGAGGACTAGGCGATCGAATACACAGTATCAGATTTTATATTTTTTAAATAGATTGAAACGGTGTTGCAGAGGAGGTTATGTGTCGGTTTTCTCTACGTTGAACTGATTCTGATTTTGGACCTTGGCGCTCTTCTTGTATCTATGGGCTCGGTAGGCGCATCTTTCGCCTCCCGATAGGACATAACGGGCAGGGCTGCGTCCTAATAATTATTTATTTCGCATCCGCTGCACCGCAACGTTGGGAGAAACGTGATCGTGAGGCTGCGGTAACGGCTCGGTGATCATGGATTAATACCCGAGTACATTTTCTTCTGAGAGGTAAGGGATGCTGCGAAAAAAGGCCGGACGAGGAGGATGTCTCCATGGGTACAGATTGTGTGTGTATAGCATGTCTGCGCTTGTGATGGATGATGGCTGGTGGGAAATGGCAGCAGCATCCACACTGCGGCTCCTCTGCTCAGACAAGGCGGAGGGGATTGCAGGGAGATCGGCGTGATGTGGGTGAATGGCGCTGGGTGTTCCAGCTCTTTGTGTGCATGGTGTGGTGGGGCCTTTGGGAGAAGGAGCTGATCAGCCGCATCGAGCTGCGTATTATTAACTAACTCAATGACGTCAGCGTCTGTCAGTGACGCAACCTCCTTCGTTCTCCTTTGCACAGCAATCTGTGTGTTGGCTTTTAATCCTCGTTTTTTAATCAGGTGCTGGGTTCGGCTGTCTGTTGTGGTTCCACCCCTGATGTTGGCCAGCTCCTGTGCAGTCTCTGCAGGCTCCACAACAGTTCTATAATTCCAAGTGTTAAATATGATCGAGTTAATACATACATACATACAACCCCTCCCCTCCCCTTTTTTATCCTTAAGTGGTTTTAAGGTTGAACAAAAGCATCTTATGTTTGAAAACCTTGTGATTTCCTGTAGAATTTAATTGGGAGTTCTGTGGATATTTGCTGCAAAACATACGTTTGTGATGACTGACCCTGATGGTCGTGGTGGGGCGAGAGGGCTACACTTCCCATAATACAGCTTAATAATGTATTATTGGATCATATTCTGTAAATGTAAGAAACTCTCTCCACATCTTTTCATTATAACTCATCATAAGATCACTGGATACTTCTATCACACTTGACAAAACTCCTCGAGGAAGGTGCTCCATGCAGTTAGCAAACCTATAAGCTGTGAGTCTATCAGGTTACGTGGCCATTGAAACAAGTATGATTATGGCCGTGTTTATGATTAAACCTAAGCAAGTAGTTTTGGTGCCTAACCCCAACCAAACTACGACCATCCAACAACGTTCATAACATTCCAAAAGTCTTAATATGGCATACTATATGTACTATATTGTCATCAAGCTTTATTTTAAAAGTAAAACCAGACTTTATTACTGGAGTTATTACTGCTCACCCGACCACACAGCCAATTCAAAACTGTTGCTAGAGGGCAAGGTAGAGCTTCATAGTTTGAAGACCAAGGCCACTGACCAAGCTGCCATATTTATCGAGTTGAAAACTTGTTGGTAATAGAATGCTGAAAGAGAAGATAATACATGTTAAATAGGACCAGAAGTAGGTTACTCTGACAAGCAAAACCCCCCCCCCCCACAAAAAAAACAAGCCCTGACCAGAGCAGACACATATTGATGCATAGTGATGGAGAGAGGGTGACTTACTTCTTTCAATGAATGGAGGAAATTTCTCAAAGCAGCTGTAAATAATCTGCTGAGGGGGGCATTGGAGATCATCTTGTCCTGGGCAAAAACAAGACTATCAGCGGCCGTGAACCTAAGTTAATTTTTCTGTGAGCAATTGTTGATGAATCTTGATTCTGGGATGTAGTGTAATTCTCCAGTTGAGGATTGATGGATTTGTGGATGTTTGTCTGATCACAAAAATATTGGACATAAGCTAAAAGTTTAGCTAAAAAAAGGCGCTGAAATCTAATTTAAGATGTTATTGAAGATAAAATATACAAGGACAGTCCACTTACTTGCTTAGGGTGGATAAAAAAATGGTCTTACTTTCAAATTCTAATGAACATTTTGAGTGAAGGAAGCAGCTATTGAAAGTACTTTATAGTAAAGAAATGATGAAAGAATAAAGAATGGTAAAAGATATTTCAAAGAACAGTAAATGAGCAAACTGAATTATTTAATTTATAGAGACAATATATCCAAGAATGAGTCTCAGGTTGTTTCGGTGTAGAACATGATAAAATGCGTCAGTTACACGAATGGAACCCTTGTTGGCATTTCTTCATTGTTGAGAACAAAGAAATAGAAAAGGGAATAATATTACATCCCTCTCTATAGTGTAAATGCAAGTATTAGGTCTTAGTCTGACCTTTCTAATGTTTCAAATAAAAAATTAAATTGGAATTTAGAGAAAAATGAAAAAAATTACCCCATTGATTTCTGAGAAATCTGAAGAAATCTATGATTGTGAGCTTTTTACTTCTGAAATTTTACAAGCTTTGAATTTGATAAAAATCAGGAAAACACCAGGATGTAATGATAAATAGACATAGAAATGTTAGCTTCTTTTTTGGAGAATCATAATATATCCCTAATTGTATATGTATAGAGAATACATGGACAGAAAGGACAACAAACATAATTGAAACAGGGTTTCAAACCTCAGCTTTAAACTTAGTCTGGTCCAGTAAATTAACAGGTAGCATTAATGTTTAAATATTATTGAAATAAAAAATGAGTAAATATGAAAAAAAAAACTGAAAACAGATTATGTGATATTTGAAAATTAGAGACCTATTACACCATTACAAAATCACCATAATGTTCATTCTATATCATCTCAACCTTCGCCTTTTTTAAGTTAAATGTAATAATTTTTCAATTCTATTTTTTGTGCATTCCTAGCCTTACCAATCGCCGCTTATTACTGCATTAGGTTGAAATTTGTGCTGAATGTCCTAGAAACATAATTAGCAACCTTAATTCAGTGAATTAGTTGTTGCATAATGTCTACAGTACTCAAACTAATTTAAATAAATATTTTTTAGTAACAAACTTATTAAACTATAGTTTTCTCTTTGTAGCGACCAAATGGCTTTTCAGTGTCGTGCAGTATTCATTTGCCGTAGTTCTAGCACATCAAGAAGTCTGAACAAATGTCATCAATCTCCCCATTAAGAGAAATGCTATGTACATTTACTCACAGTAAAGTACCAGAGCTTAACTTCATTGTTTATTTAAATCTTCATCTTGACAGATCTGTAAAATTCTATGTCAATGAATTGTCTGTGTTCATCTACACATTCAAAAGGTCAAACACATGGTCAAGATACATACACTATGTTTTAAATGAAGCAGCTGTCCTCCTGATCAATCCTGAGCTCCGTCAGAGCTGTCTAAAACTAGTTATTTCAAAAAGTTAAAGTTTTATTCTGCTCCTGCTGAAGCACTGGTCCTGTCCAGTTTATAACTATGGCTTTTAGTTTTGCTGCTTAATTGTACAGCAATATTTGCAGCAGTGACATTACTGCGTCTATGGAAACATATAGGATACTGAAAGCAGCCTCTCTGATCATTAAATTTTACAGGCATTGTGAGCCCACCTTTGCTAGACGCTTCTTATTATCTCAAAAATGCAGCCTTCAAATAGCAGGAAAAATACTGTGCCTTTGATTTTAGACCAGGGATTTGTTGGTCAATGACACATCCACTTTCATTACTCAAAACAAATAGTGGGCAGCATATCACCAGAGGAACTGCTAACTGCTGCCCTTAGCTCATGAACTTAGTTAGCCATGCTGCTAACGGTTCAGACTGAGAGCTCAGGGAGCAATGGACTGTTCTCTGTACTCCGCCAGAAAAGGAGCTTTGGACCATGACAGGCCAGGTCTAGTTTGCCATGCATGCTTACAACTGCAGATATACATGTTTGACAATATATAGAATATTAAAATAGATATCAAAATATCAAAACAGTTATTTTTTCACATTCTGTCGATCGTTTGGTTAATTTTCAACTTAAATTCTTATTTATTACCCCTTTAAAATGATGAAGAAAAAAAAAACTTGGAATGGGTTTTAAGATGTAAAAATAAATAAATTAAATGTTTCCATACAGCTCTTCCTGTGTAATAAAAGTCTCCTGAAGCCATGGGAGGTGTTTTCTTACATTCTTACATTTCTTACACTGAGCTCCTTCAGTTCTTTAGGAGAATGCTGTTTTGCTGTGGAGCTTGAGAAATTTTTTTGTGGACTCAGAAACTGACTTTCCATCAGCATGGGGGTAACTAGATGATGACTAACTTTTAATTTTCAGGGGGAACTTAACCTTTAAGGAGAAAAATTACTTAATATTAATCAAATCATCTGTCCATACATTTACATGAGGCATAGGCCTGGGCGAAATGGCTGAAAAAGTCTATCATGATAGATATTGGCTGATATTGATAATTACTGATCATTTCGAAGGACCTGTCCTATTATAATCATTCTAAAAGGCTACATCAAAATAGGCAGAATTTAACCTCTTTATTTAGAATGTAACCACTTAATCAAGGCACACAGGTAATAAGTCTTATGTGGAGTAGGTATGCACCTTGTACCAATGTTCATGTGGTGTTGCTGCTGAGTACCTCAACATCGTGGAAGAGCTGTGAGTAGTTTCTTGAGATGAAGCAACAGATAGTACATATACTGTAGATGGTTTTGGATGACAACATGTTGTGTACTCCTGCACCTACAGTGGTACTGCAAGTTTGTTCATCAGGACAGTCTTCCTGGACATAGTGTTTTGATATTGAAGAATGTACCCTAAAACTAGTTGATTAGTTTTGAATCAAAATATAAGATTCTGGCACTTGCTATGCTACACTTGGAATATAGTGCTTGTGCAGTTATCAGACTGTCAGACCGACACGCCCTTGCTCCGTGCCGCCGGCTTATCCATTCACACCGGTTCGGTTTGCCAATACTGCGCCCAGGCATGGACTGGCCATCTGGCGTACCGGGCAATGCCCGGTGTGCCATCGCACATTTTTGGGCCGGGCTGTCATAATTTAATCAAAAAAGTTTATTATAAATCATTTTTATCGACCGTGACGGCCCATTGGTTGATTTTCTAGAAGGACATTGGGCTAATCCAATGAAATCTCTCAGCCCTCCTCTTTTTTTTTATTTCTCTCGAAGTGCAAAGTTTAGAGGGGGCGGCCCATTGGTCCATCTTCAATATAGACAGTGGACTGAACCAATCAGGATATAATACGACAGCGGCCCCACCCCTTCTCTGCGCTGTCACCTATAACTTCTGCTAGTTTCAAAGTGTTGAGCGCGAGGAGTGACATCATGGAGCAATTGCAGGGGCAGACGCGCTGCGTCGGGTTCGGGCTTAAAAACCTGCGGGCGGGGTCAGGTTGTAATTCAGGCCCCTCTAATTACATGAGAATGATGAGCAATGGCGATTGATAAGTATCAATATTAATTGGTGATGTATACGTCCCAAAATCTTGCAACCACGGCACCTTATTCTGACAAAATAGCAAACAGTTGAGGCCAAGAAGTGTTGGATGAGCAGCAAGTGTCCATTTTAGGCTCCATCATAGCATTTTAGATATTTAGGTTAAAGGTGTGTTGAAGGCTGCAGAGTAGTTTGAATTTGTAACACCCCTCTATGCTGTGGTTAAACATGTTTTAAAAAACTGATTGTAAAACTGCTGAATGAGAAGTAAAAGCTTTCCAATTTAAGCATTACTAAAGTAAGTGTAAAAAGAGTATAAATGTATTATTAGCAAAAGGTATGCCCACATTGAATGAGAGTAGTGCCAAATGATTTTAAGACATAGTTGCTTTGTATGAGTTCATAAAGCAGCCCTGTCTTTAGCCTGATGTAATAATGTTGCAGCTTTTTAAAGGACGGAGCACCTTTCAACGTGAAGAATTAGAATTGAGCTGCGATATCAGGGAAATTCAGAAAATACATGTTAGAGATGATTTCAATAAAAAGGATAAAAGAATCAATTGAACTACAGAGAGCAGACAAAAGTGGTGGACATAACAAAAGACACTAAACCTCTGACATTTAGGATGTTGATGATACATTATGCTTGAAATAGAGAAGGAGGAGGTAGAACAGTGTGTTGAGTAAATTTACTTATTTGCTTTTCACGATTATTATTTGATAGACTTCTAAAGTAATGATAAACTGTACATTTCTAATAAGCCTAAAGGCAAAAAGTTATCTTTCTTTTTTTTCACTTGTGCTCCGCTAATTATGAGGGGCCGGTCTAAGCCAAAAATGCCAGGGCCGATTTTTTGTCCTAGTCCACCCCTGACTGCGCCTCTGATACTACCTCCAGAGGCGTATCAGTGTCTGAGCGAAATTTCCCCCTCGCGGTCTCCGAGACATTCACATTCATCAATAAAGTAATTCTATTCTATTCTGTTCTATTCTAATCTATTCTATTTAGGGATGCACCGATTTGAAAATTTTGGCCGATACCGATATCCGATATTAATATTGCTGTTACGGCCGATAACCGATATTTACCGATACCGATATATGTTAGAAAATAAAGTTTCTGAGATGAAAACATTTTGTATGGACTGAAAATCATGCAAACTGAATTTTTGAATGTCTTCCTTTATTTTCAAAATGTTTTTTACTTCCAAATAAGAAGGTTACAGGGCTACCATAAAAAACAAGTGACCAACAGTATTACTTTTTAGTAACCCTTTCAAGTTGTAGCAAGTGTGTAACTAAATTAAAGTACAGTGTAACCCCCTCAACTCACAAAACTCCTGTGAGAAAGTTTGGATCATAAATTACAAAAAGGATCATAAATCCAGATAATATCCTTGACAAAGTTACCTTACCAAACTTACCAGTATTCATGGCAGCCAGGCATTTATTAAATTGCAAAATATGTTTTAAGCTCAAGTTAAGTTTAGACTCAAATCTGTGAAAAAGGCTAAATCAAAGATATCAAAAACATTTTGTGACTGTCAGTGCACATTTTCTAACTTGCACTGTAATTTTCAAGTAAATGTCCCAACACTGAAACAATGTTTCCACCAAACAAACATAAAAAACACTATACAAGTGCAAATCAGTGTATGTCAATTTTATGTCCCATCTATAAAAATGCTAAATCAAAATATGGCTGTGACATAACTAACTCAAAAGACATGGTAGACTTTGTACATTTTCCAACTTAAAGCAGCCACAATGTACTCAAAGTAAATGTCCCAAACACTCTAACAGTGTTTCCACCTGACACTGTAGCTTAAGGTCTAGGCCTGCTTCATCAGCAAAGGCACGTTTTTTTGACAAAGGGAAGCAGAAATGTTCTACTTTCTCGCGCTGGATTCTGTTTCTCTTTTCATCAACAATATGTGATGCAGCAGAGAAGAGACGTCCGCTGTCCACACTTGTATATGGAGCCGAAAGGTACTTGCATGCTGCTTTAGCCAGGGCAGGAAAGCGAGACATGTTGCTTGTCCAATACGGCAGTGAGCTCTCATTTCTGGGGATGGGGGGCTCACTCAGATAGCCATGCACCTACAGGAATGTAGACAAGTGTATTACTATGTATGTCTGATAAATTACCAGCGATCTGGACATTACAACATTGTCCTCCTCCCCTTAAGAGCTTTGTTGAACTTTGCTCTGAGCAGATGACTGGTGCTAAAGGTCTACCTCAAGAGGGCAGAGAAGCATTACTAAATAAGGTATTTTATAACAATTAGTTTTTTCATGTAAGTAAATATATTATTCTAGTAACTTAGTAATTTTAGCACATTAATAAAACATAACAATCATTACACAAAGGATTCTAACAGGCTTCATTATTTGGATAAAAGACGGGGTCTGATAATACTATACCTGCACACTTGTGCTGCCGGCCTGCCTGCTGCTCCATGATTGAGTTTTCCTCCAGAATTTCAGCACGCATGTCAAGAAGGGACTTTCCACCCTCGTCGCTTGTTCTTATCTTCTTCTCTTGTGGTTCTTCTGTGTTCGGTGTCTCCGTAGTTCTGTCGCTGTGCGTCATCTTGTCCACTTGCTTCTGGAGCATATTTACAGCCGCCTGCTTGGTGACTGTGTCAAAATAAATCTTTATACCTAGGGTCAAGGATCGTTGCCAAGTAGTAAAGCGGCTCGGAGAAAGCGCTTCCAAATCGCTCGTTCACAGCTTCCAGTAGAGTGATTTTTGCTGTGTCAGCTGAGAGTGGCGAAAATGTCCGACTATTTTCCTTCCAATACCCACACAGTCAGAGATGCTTCGCTGGCCTAACACTCCATCATACACTGCTAGCTGCAGCGTATGCGCCATACAGCCCAGGCTTTTAACGCAGCGCTCGTTAACTGCCTTTTGCATATTCTGTGTGTTGTCACGGAGCACAACATGCACACTGTCTTTTTTGATTTTCCACTGAGCAAACATGCAGTCAAATGCGCTTGCGATGGCTTTGGTCGAGTACTTGCTGTACCGGGCTCCCAACTGCGACTGCTGCTGCTGCTTTCCTTTTTGCCTGTTGGCTAACGTTTGCAGCGTTAGCTTCCTGCCATTGTTTGTGAACTTCTGGACGGCGGTTTTTCAGGTGACATATCAAATTCTTGGTGTTGAATGACTTGACGTGGCATCCTCCTCGCATTACCTCGACTTTGCAAGTGTTGCATACTGCTTTTCGAGTATCTTCTTTCGACACCGTGAAAAATGACCACACCGCTGACATTTTTTCTCATCTTAAGTTTAACACTGCAGTCCTGTCTCTAGCCGTTTTTAGACAGAGCACCAAGCTGCCAATTTGCCCGTCCTTTTGGCGGCTCGGTCCGCGGTTTTAGACAGAGGCCGGCAAATTGGGGGTCTGTTTTGATCCGCCGATTTTCCGCCTTGGAGGGTACACTTATTTCCGCCTCGACTGCTATCTAAAACCGAGGCGGAAATGTGCCGCCCCGGGGTGAGGTGGGCGGAGGTGTCAATGACCTGCACTGTTGTGCGACCCACAACCGAGGAGTTTTCAAACCAGGAAATAGCTGATCACAGCAGTCAGTCCATCATTTCATCCGCAACGGCGACATTAAGTACCGCATGGCCTCCTCCTCCCCCGCCCCCTCCCGACATACACAAACAGCAACACATCGGTTGTTCATATGGGCCCAGTTTTACTCATCGGACCGATGCCGATATGTTAAAAAATGACAAACATCGGCCGATACCGATAGAAACGCCGATATATCGACTTCCGGTTCCGCTACTGAGGGGATGGCAGCCTAAACGTCAAGCTCCCGAAAGGTTTTACAATTTAACCCCCCAAAACCTTGATTTTGTCAACCCTGGTGGGCATTTTTAAAAAAATTGAAAAAAGGGGTTACTACTAGAAGTGGACTAAGCATGGCTCTGGCAGAAGAAGACTCAGACCGGAGGCACAGCCGAAGTAGCTCTCCAGACGAGCTAAACCCGCGTGAGGAACATGGCCCCGAAGCTAGCCTGAATAGTATCCTTAACGAAATCCGTGAATTTAGAAGAGACAACAGGGCGCAACTCTCCGACATAAAACAGGAGTTAAAGAGGGCAAACGACAGACTGGATGAAGTAGAAGGGAGAGTAGATGAAACGGAGACCGTGCTTCAGGCAACATCAACGTTAGTCAAGCGGCTAACACTGCGCCAGGCTAGTTTGGAAGCGAGGCTGATTGACCAGGAGGCTCGAGCGCGGAGAGACAACCTGCGGATTCACGGAATACCCGAAGAGAAAGAAGGCACCGACATGGCTGGCTTTCTGGATAAGTTGCTGAAAACTTCACTCAACCTGCCGCATGACAGAGACCTCGAAATTGAACGGGCACACCGAGCTCTTGCTCCGAAGCCCACCGGCTCACAGGCAAAACCTAGCTCCATAGTGGTCAGGTTTGGCAGCTGGCGGACCAAGGAGGATTTGATAAAGAGAGCATGGCAGAAAAAGGAGGTGTTCTGCGACAACGTTCGTTTCTATGTCGACCATGACTTTCCCCCTGAAGTGCTAAAGAAACGCGGAGAATACTCCGAGGCCAGAAAGGTGTTGAAAGCAAAACAAATAAAGTTTCAGACGCTGTACCCTGCAAAGATGCGGATCTTTTATGATGACGGCACCCAGCTATTCGAAAACGCTGCTGAGGCTACGAGGGACATGTCGACGCGAGGGTTTCCAGTTACGGTGGTAAAGACCCGCTCCACACCGGACCAAGAGGACCTCCAGCTCCTGTCCACCTGGCAGGTGGCGAGGGGACGGAGCGACCAGGTCGGAAGTCAGGAGCCTGCCGCTGCGGGTGGCAGCACACAGCGGAGACATCAACACACTCATTTTAGAGACAGACTCATGGAGTTCAGAAGACAGCCCTCCCAAGACACTAACTGATCATTGATGGATCATATCTCCGCACTTGCCAGATAAGTCTTATTTGAAACATGTAGCTTGCATTTCACGTGCAGAAGTCTGCCACAACAATTTTGCTTCACCTGGCCCAGACCCATGTCTGATCATAGTCTATACTTTTATTTTTTTTTATTGATTAATCAGATGAACGGGACTTATTAGGCGAGTCATCCTCGATTTGTTTCTTTTCTTTTATTATCTACCTTATTTGGACTCTGGCTGAAGTGCGGCCACATCTCAGGGCCCCACCACTGCGACGTGGGACGTTCCCTTACGAGGGCTTTGACTTTACAAGGTCCCACAGGGATTCATTGAAGCGAGCCTCAGCATCGGAAGCAACTGTTCTGAATGTTCTGTTTCAGACTGTTCTGTATTGTTTTTTGTTTGTGTTCATCGTGAAAGATTCTTCCAGGGATCCCAGGAGAGATGTGTGGGTGTGTGACAATAAATGTAGACCAAAGTAATAGATAATGAACAGACAAACCCTTAAAGTGATCTCATTTAACGTGAATGGGATTTTAAATCCAGCTAAGAGGAGGCAGATGCTAAGAAAAATGAAAAGGGAGAATGCGCAGATTGTGCTATTACAAGAGACACACCTCACCCCACTGGAGCACGAAAAACTTTAAAGAATGGGTTTTTCAGGAGTATACTATTCATCCTACAAATCAGGCCACAGGAGAGGTGTAGCAACCTTGATTTCACAACAAATACCATTTGAACAGGTCTCGGAAACATCTGACAAGGAAGGGAGATATGTAGTAGTTTCAGGGAAAATACATGATGTAATTATAACAATTTGTAATGTTTATGCTCCCCCTGGAAGTAATTTCGCTTTCTATAGAAACATATTTGATTTGATGATAAAGGACACAGGGGTTGTCATATGTGGAGGTGATTTTAATATCCGTCCCAATCCAAAACAGGATTCATCCAAAAACCCAGCTACTACGCTGTTACATAGGAAAATTAATGTCTTAATGACAGAGCTTGGCATTTTGGATTTGTGGTGAGACTTCTATCCATCCGGCCGTGACTATACTTTTTATTCACATCCACATGATGCTTATTCCAGGATAGATTATTCTTTTATACTAAAGAGAGATAGTCATCGAATTCGCGATTGTGATATTGGATGCATTGATCTATCTGACCATGCCCCCCTCTCCTGCACTGTAGATATTATTGATGACCCGGGTAGAACTTTGTGGAGGTTGAATACAAGTATCCTAAATAATCCAAGATTCAAAACCCAAATGAGAGAGGAAATAAAAAGGTTTCTCGAAGAAAATGATAACGGCGAGGTCGATTCAGTTACAGTACGGGATACTTTAAAAGCTGTTATTAGAGGGAGAATAATATCACTCTGTGCCTATGAAAAGAAACAAAAACAATTAAGATTGATAGATCTTAATAAAGAACTGAAAAATCTTGAGACACAACATAAAAGAGAACAAAAACCAGAGATACTAACAAAATAAAAGCAGTTAGAAACAAAATAAATCTAATATATACACAGGAAGTTGAAAAAAAGATGATATTCACAAGACAAACCTATTATGAGTCTGGAGCAAAATCACTTAAAATCTTGGCAAGAAAACTGTAAAAGCAACGAGCGATATACAAAATAAAGGATATAGACTCTAAAACTATGCAGTACAAACAAGAAGAAATACAAAGAACTTTCAGAAAATACTACAAGCGCTTGTATACACAACCCCAGTTAGAAGGTGATCAGCAAATTGATGACTTTTTAAAATCTCTCAATTTACCATCTATATCACAAGAACAAAACGAAATATTAACAGCCCCTATAACTGAGATAGAGCTAAATAAGGCCATCTCCACCCTAAAATCAAACAAATCACCTGGTCCGGGTGGCTACTCCTCAGAGTGGTATAAGGCATTTAAAGCTGAGCTAGTGCCAACCCTTCTCCGAGCTTGTAATACAACATTAACAGATGCTAAAATGCCCCCATCTTGGAATGAGGCGGTGATTTCCATTATTCCTAAGGAGGGAAAAAATAAATTAGAGTGTAGTTCATACAGACCCATCTCGGTGTTGAATGTTGATTACAAACTTTATGCAACCATCCTCGCCAGAAGACTGGACAAAGTTCTTCCTCAGCTTATACACAACGATCAGACCGGATTTATTTTACAAAGACAGACTCACGATAACATTAGGCGATCATTACACATATTACATCATATCCAAAAGAAGAATATTGAAGCCTGTTTGGTTAGTATAGACGCCGAGAAGGCCTTTGACTCGGTAAGTTGGCCTTTCCTATACAAAGTTTTAGAAAGATTTGGCTTGGACAACATTTTTATTAGAGGGATCCGTACATTATACAACAAACCATCGGCTCGGATAAAAATAAATGGATACCTTTCTGATACCATAACACTGGAAGGGGGCTCGAGACAGGGATGTCCAATTTCACCATTGTTATTTGCACTTTATATAGAGCCCCTAGCCTTGTGGATAAGACAGACTCAGAATATTAAAGGTATCTGCATTAACGGAGAAGATCACAAGGTGGCGCTATACGCCGATGACGTGTTGGTTTATTTAAGTAACCCTCCTAATTCACTCCCCAAACTAATGACCGTCCTAGAAAAATTTGGCAATTACTCAGGATATAAATTTAATATACAAAAGACACAAATTTTGACCATTAACTATCAACCCACAAAGCAACTTAGAGAGAAATTTCATATTAACTGGGATCAAAAGTCATTAAAATACCTCGGAATAAACTTGCCGAGAAGAATTCAAACACTGGCAGAGATAAAGTATGGCCCCCTCTTAACGAAAATTAAAGACGACATACACAGAAGGAACTCAATTTCTTTTCTTAGTCTTAGTCACAGAATTGATTCTGTAAGAATGAATATTCTCCCACGATATCTCTACTTATTTCAGGCACTTCCTGTAGAAATTTCCTCAAAACAATTTTCTGAACTGGATAAGATTATTTCCAGATTTATTTGGCAGGGTAAAAAACCCAGGGTTAGATTTAAGACCTTACAACTTCCAAAAGAGCAAGGGGGAATGTCACTACCTAATTTTAAATATTATTTTTTTGCAGCTCAGATAATTAATTTGTGTGAGGACTTGTAGATAAGGTACAGAACCCATGGATCAAAGTGCAGTTAAAAATATGGAATATGATAAAAGATGAGTACAAATTAAGTAACAAGTTACAAATAATCCAATGGTGTGCTTACGATCCGGAGTTTAAGGCTAACGCAATAGATAAGGGATTCAAATCATGGATTTCGAAAGGGATAACGACATACTATTCTCTTACTGAAAATGGACAATTTAAAAGCTTTGATAGGTTGAAGGAAGACTGTGACCTGGACAGAACTGAATTTTTTAGGTTCCTCCAGGTACGTAGTCGTTTTGAACATATCAGAAAGGAAACAGACCTTAATGACCCCATATCAAATTTTTTTATTGATGCTTATCAAAGAAAATCAAACAAGGGTGTCATCTCTAGAATTTATAAAGGCCTATTGTCTAAAAAGTCCCACAATACAGATTATGTTAGGAAAAAATGAGAGAGAGAGGGTAATCTGTTAATATCTGAAGAGGATTGGCTCGACATTTGCCAATCCCAGTGGAAATGCACCAGCTCTCATTCATGGCGAGAGTTCGGTTGGAAGTGTATGGTCCGTTACTTCATTACGCCAAAACAAAAGGCACATTTTACTGGAGCAGAGGCTACGTGTTGGAGGCAATGTGGACACCGGGAAGCCAATCATTGGCATATCTTTTGGGAATGCCCGGTGGTTGAATCCTTTTGGGCAGAGCTTCATAAAGTATTAAGTGGTCTATTTAACACTAATCTACCTATGCAGTTTTCCACATTATTTTTAGGAAATTTTGACTTGGAGGTCTAGGAAAGCTGATGAATATTTATTTGATATTTTGATAACTGCTGGTAAAAAAGCACTTACAAGACGTTGGTTACTCCCCGATCCACCCACAATACAGGAGTGGATAAGTATCGTAAATGACATTTACCTTATGGAAAGGATTACCTTCTCCCTCCGCCATCAAAAAATCATATTTACTAAAAGGTGGGCCAAGTGGGTTAAATATGCCGGTCTTGAACAGACAGAAGTACTGAATGGGTGACCTTGCAATGCTGTTATTTTATTTTAGTTTTCTGAATATTTTGTTGGACCTAAGGATTAATTTGCATCACTCATACTTTACTTCAAAACTGCCTGGAAACATTTCTTTATTTGCTCTTTTATGTAGATCTATCTTTACCAGTTTGTTCAAAGTTTTCAGATGTAATTCATTTAACTTTGTGTATTTTGTTTATTCTTTTGTACACACACACACACAAAAAAAACAACTGAGTGGCAGCAGTAACATTGTATGTTCCCTGAAAGTGAAGGTATCTACTGTATTGTAATGCTTTCACAAAACAAAAATAAAAAATGTCAAAAAAAAGAAACGCCGATATATCGTGCATCACTAATTCTATTCTATTTTATTCTATATTCACACAGAGGAGGAGGCTGAGAATTGGCGCAGGATCCCCGCATTCAAACAGCAGTGTGAATGGGGCTAGTGTTTGAACCTTTCCACAGCAGTTGAGGAATGGCTTCTTTTGGGATAAGGCAACACCACTTGGACAAATAAACAAGGGTGTACCCAATGCAGAAATGCAGTACACTGTTAGACCAGAACTGGTTGCAATATTAATATAATGGTGGTTTGGTATGATTATGATTACATTCGCTTGTGTTTATTTTGGCCAGTAACTACTTTTTAGAAAAATGTTATACTAAAAATAGGGTCTGTAATGTTTTTCAGAAATACATTTTGTTATACTGGGTGAAATGATCCTGCTATCCTGAGAGTAGTCAATACATTATGTATTCAGAAAAAGGAAAGAAAATAATCAGACCTCTGTGGCAGGTGCAGGACTGAGAAAAAGCTGACCAAGCCGTGCTATCCGGCCCGAATAGCACAGATTGGTCAGATGCCTTCATGTCTTGTTCTGTACCTCCCTCCTCCGCGCGTGCACACGTTACTTTTCACTGATGCCGGAAATATTCAGTACACTCCTCTGCAGAAATACGGAGTTGCAGGAGAAGACGTTCATTTGGTTACAATGACAGAGAAAATGCAGCCAGCTTTACTTGTAACAGCTCACCCCGCTAAAAAGGCAAGGACAAGAAAGCCTGAGGCTGAAAAGGCTGCCACGAAAAAGGCTCTGGATAAAGAGAAAAGTCGGACCGAGTCGCGTTTGAGCGGTGGAGACAACTGAGGCATGTGTAGGGCTTGAAAAGTGAAGCAGAGGTTGCTCTCTTTCTGTTGGCCAGGTAATTATTTGTTTTGTTTCAGGGGGATTTGTTATTTTCATGAAATATGTAAAGTTTGCCAACTTGGCTACGCTTGTAGCTTGTTTTAGCCCAATGCTAACGTTAGCTTCTCTGTGTGTTGTTTTTAGCCGTGAGAATGGCTAACAAGTCGGCCCAATTTCCACTGGATAGGGGTCCGCTGCGTTGCGGCTCCGATCCGGTTTTGCTCTGTCTTCTGGCAATCCCCACCGGTTGCGGTTTGAGTCCGCAACGGCGCAGTACAGCGGACAGCTGGCCCCTCGATGTGTGCTAGTGTCAACACGGAGTGTTTTCTTTTGAAAAGTAACCGGATGTAGTTTGTCTTTTCGGCGCTTGACTTCCTGTCTGCTCCGTGCTAAATTCAGCTAACTTGCTGCGTCGTGCACCGGCATCTCCTTCTGCCTGCTGAGTCCCACTGCCAGATGCTGTTCAAGTTTATGGGGAGTGGCTTTGGACGAAGCACTGGCGGGATGGGGAGGGGGGTGGAACTTAGAGGAGGTGCCACTTTCAAATATTGCTAGCTCTCTTGCTAGCTCTCCAGGATTGTAGACCCTAGCTTTAATATGTCAGGAGGGGCATTTGAGCATATTTGAATATTGGGGGAATGTGTCCTCCCCAGCATATATTTTTATTACTGCTATGATGTGCTTAAATCTGCTGTTGTTCTAGATTCAAATGTCAGGTCAAGTGTTGCTTCTGTGTTTTGCACACTTACACTGTACATTGTTTTCGTTCCACTAGTCATTTACCACAGTGATAATCTATCAATTCTTCAACTTCACCATTTGCATCTGTGTTATTGCTCCCCTATAATGAATAATAATATGAATATGAAATAATGAATGAATTTAAAGGCCCTTGCTTTTCAGAAGGCCTCTTAAATCAAAACCTAAACACATGATCAAAACTTGGCTACTCTGAGCTTTGGTCGTGCCTGCTGGCTTAGGATGTTTTTGGACTACCTGAACTTGCAAGTGCCAGCTGGAGTAGCTCAGTTAGGTGTGTTTGTCATGTTCATCAGTGTGCAATTTTGGTGCCACTCTGGTGTTAAATGTCACTGTTGTTCTGCCAAGCTCTGTGCTTGCTGCTGCTTGTTTAAGAACATAATGCATGTGATCAATGTAATCAGCGCCTACTGCTTCTGCTCTCTCTCTCTCTCTCTCTCTCTCTCACACACACACAAACACACAACCACAATTGTGAATCTCTGGTCTGAACAGGGCTTAAATTGCCTGTATGTATGATTTTCAGTCTGAATAGCTGTTTGTCTCTGTATTTCAGCACTGTGATGAACTGGTGACCTGTCCAGGGTGTATCAGGATGTCAGCCAAGGTTGGCTGAAGTCCTTTTAGACAAAAAGATTTGAAATTCTTCCGCACAGGCTATACTGTACATTTACAGCACATGTGCACTGTTTCACGACACCGACTTCTTTTATGTTTATTTAATGTTACGAGTGTATGGCTGACTAAAGGCCTGCCTGCACACATTTTAACACATAACAAATTAGTAGTTGTGCTTTTAAACTAATACGTTGCCAAAATGCTGCCGTCGATGCATGCTGCCATCGGGCTTGTCCAGGCAACACCTTCCCTTGAGGAAGTTTTTCCTTTATAATTTGGTGGGCTGCTCCTCCTGCCAGTATTAAAAAATGTAAGCGGAAGTCAGAAGAACTCCCTGCAATCTACATGAAGAACAAATAATCAGAGAAGTACACTGTGTGAACTTACAGACTCTTAAACAGAGGTTTGTATCCATTAGCAAGGCAGCACTGCCCTCTGGTGGAGAAAGCTGTCCACTCAAAGGAGAAGACAGTCAATCCGTTCTTTCAAAATGAAGAACATGATTATTGAGATGCGCACTGCGTTGCATGTGTCTTGGGGCCTCTTCGTGCAACACGTTCCGTTGAGGAAGTCTTTCCTTTATAATTTGGTGGGCTGCTCCTGCCGGTATTACATAATGCACGCTGAAGTCAGGATAACTCCCTGCACTCTACATGAAGAACAAAAAATGAGAAGAGTACACTCTGTAAACTTCCAGACCCTTAAACAGAGTTTTGTATCCATTAGCAAGGCAGCACTGCCCTCTGGTGGAGAAAGCCTGTCCACTCACTGGAGAAGTCGGTCAAGCTGTTCTTTCAAAATGAAGAACATGATTATTAAGATGTGCACTGCGCTTCACGTGTCTTGGGGCTTCTTCGTGCAACACCTTCCATTGGGGAAGTTTTTCCTTTATAATTTGCTGGGCTGCACCTCCTGCCGGTATTACATAATGCACGCTGAAGTCAGGATAACTCCCTGCAATCGACATGAAGAACTAATAATGATAAGAGTACACTCTGTAAACTTACAGACTCTTAAACAGAGTTTTGTATCCATTAGCAAGGCAGCACTGCCCTTTAGTGGAGAAAGCCTGTCCACTCACAGGAGAAGACAGTCAAGCTGTTCTTTCAAAATGAAGTACATGATTATTGAGATGCACACTGCGTTTCATGTGTCTTGGGGCTTCTTCATGCAACACCTTCCATTGAGGAAGGTTTTCCTTTATAATTTGCTGGGCTGCACCTTCTGCCAGTATTAAACAATGTATGCTGAAATCAGAAAAACCTCCTGCAACCTACATGAAGAACAAATGATGAGATGAGTACGCTGTTTTTTTACACACTGTTAAACAGAGGTTTGTATCCATTAGCGAGGCTGAATTGTCAAGAATTTGCAGAAAAAGCTTAATTTTTTAAAAGCTGAAAGGGCAGAAAGGCTGAAAAGTAAAATGGCTGAAAGAGTTTAGAAGGGTGAACAGTTTCTCTGGCTGCACTCATGCTGGAGCGAAGCACAGCCACAGTTGAAAATGTCCCCATAAGAATGACTGGGAAAACGCCTCCCAAACTCTTGTGATACATCTGAAATAAGACCATCAGCTGAAAGCCAACAAGATTCCCTACTTTTCTGTGTATATATTGTTTATGTGAAGTAAAAGATGTGGGATCCAGATCAAGCTGATAAGAATTTTTTCTCCAGTTCGTACAGCTGCTCTTCACTGTAGCGATGATGTCATGCACTCTAGCTCACGCAATAAACACCCATTATAAAATCAGAAGTTGGCCTAAAAATTCTTAAAACTAAAACTGTGATGATTTCAAAACCGTACAAGATTTTGAAAAGCTGAATACATGCCCAATAGTTCAAGGTAAAATCAAAGAGTTTTGAAGAAGATTTGAAGATTTGCCATTTACTTTCCGTTCACACTAAGTAGACTTCGACCAGAGCGCCACCTATTGGCCGATTTGGACCAAATTTTGCACAAAGCCTCATCACGCCATGGAACACAACTGGCAAAAGTGTTGTGGTAATCGGAATGTATTTGGCGAAAATATGAAAGACTGTCTGTTTTGAACACAATGTGCAGGAATTTGTTGTTTTATATTTTGGGCGTCTTTCGGTCTATCAAAATTCTTTTGATAGCTTTTAGGCAGGAGGAACACATGGATATAAGGTTTAACAATGTGCCATGTATTATGTTGGAGTTAGGGGCCAAACGCTTTTGCATTGAAAATAGCGCCCCCTGCTGGTCATTTTTGGTGTGTGAGTCACAGGGGCCATTCTATAGCACCTCTATGAATTTCATTTCCATAAGTGTTATGGTGTGGGCACAGAGCCAAATATAGAATTAAACAGGCACTACAGCGCCATCTAGAGTCGGATTGGTAAACCCTTCATAAGCCCTCCTCAGGAGGGTATTGACAATAACTATGCAAAGTTTCATGTCAATCCGATCAACAGATGTGGAGATATAAAATAGTTCAATTTAAAGAGCACCACCTTGTGGTCATCGCCTGAAATTTTGCACAAGGCATCAGGGGCTCATGGGGAAGCAGTAACCTCCGTTTCATGTCATTGGACCACACCAATGTGGAGATATGCAATACTTACTGTTTGTAACCAAATCTGTAGGAAGTTGTTATTTAATAACTTCAGTACTGTGTGGCATCAAAATTCTTTTAATACGTTTTTGTCAGGAGGGTCCACAGATGCTGTGTGCCAAGTTTCGTGTAAACCGGTGAAATCGCCTGGGAGCAGTTCGAAAAAGTAGGCTTTCGACATTACGCGACGTAGCAGAAAAAATGGCAGGCGGGACCATAAGATTCAGCACAATTTACTGAAAGCGTGGATATAACGTTTTTGAGTATGCGACAAAGTATATGGGAGTTATGAGCCAAAACGCACTTTCCTTAATAACATCGCCACCTAGTGGTGGAAATTCAGGACGACAATAGATTATAAAATTTTTCGCCAGGTGTGACTTATATTACAAGTTTGGTGAGTTTTGGGGTATGTTCAGGCAGTGAAAAATGCGATCATTTGGGTTATAAAAATAAAAATAACTAGAACTGCAAGCAGGTATGAACGGGGGCCAAGCCCCCCTGCGGGACTCAGACCCTGCACACCACAGAGCCCACAGAAGTTGGCCCGAAAGGATGACGGGCTCGGGGGAAAAGTGAGGACACAGGCCAACGCCTGAGCCGTGGTATTTGCTGTAATGAGAAGTGCAGTGGAAGTGCAAAAGGCTGAATGTGTGCCGATTTGGATTTGTTGTACTAAGCCACGCCCACATTGACCAGTCATGACCACGTTCTAGATGTGGCCTCAGGATTGGCCCTACATCATACCGACCAAACTTCGTAAAAATTGGTGCAGCCATTCAGGAGATGTAAACTTCCGATATTTTTAACGCCCCTTAGTGGCCAAACTTCACCAAATTCGGCTCATCCCTTCCCAGTCTCATGCCAACCAAGGATCTCAAATTTGTTGTTAATAGCATTTAGTTTGACCGAGATATCAAACCGTTTACATTTTTATAGCTAGCTACAGAAATGTGTTTGTTAATAGTTTGCGCATTGTTTGACCGAACAAAATTCTTTTGATAACTTTAGATGAGGTCCAGCTGAAGAGTGTACGTGCCAAGTTTCACGCAGATGGGACAAAATCCCAAGGAGGAGTTCGAAAAAGTAGGTTTTCCAGTTTTTGCGATTTTGCGGAAAAAAAACCTTTATAACCGGAAGAGGGCGTGGCAATTCACAAAGTGATTCAGCTCCATTCAGGGAATCCGGGGATACAAGGTTTTTGAATGTACGACATATGGTGTGGGAGTTATAGGCAAAAACTTATTTTCCTCTGTTATAGCGCCCCCTGCAGTGGGACATATGTAGTTTTTTGTGTCTGAGACCAACCCTCCAAATTGCACCGCCCTCCCTTGCACGGTTTAGGCTGCAGCACCACTTTTAGCTGGAGAAAAATAAAATAAAAAATCTTTACAATTACAATAGGGTTCCTTGCAGTGCTGGTCCCTCGGCCCCTCGTGCTTGGCCCCCTAATAAATAATCACTAGAAAAGCAATAGGGACCTCGCAGGTTCCCTGCTCGGGCCCTAAAAATAAAGAATCATTTTAAAAACAATAGGGATCTCGCAGGTTCCCTGCTCGGGCCCTAATAATTAGATTTACTATTTAACACCTAGAATTGTTATTATAGTATATATAATACAAATATGATAACATATATATAATAACATATATATAATAGCGTGCATTTGCATGCATGCAATAAGTGCGTTTAGGGTGTGTCTTCATAGGTGTTCGCATGTGTTTTTTGTGTGTAAAATATAAATATGTTGTGAATATAGAACTGATCAAGTTTATTTTTGGTTCATTGCACTGGACATTAGATAGAGCCCTCTGTGTGATCAGCCTTTGGTAGTTTGTAGTTTGTGATTGAATCTGTGATTTCAGCAATTTCCTGCTCTGTGTCCGGGCTGTAATCGAGGAACAGATAAGATGTATGTTTTACGACTGAACCAAAGTTTTTTTTGCCCAACCCTTCATTGAGAAGCTGCAGCCTCTATTTATTGATAACATTGGCCTTCACTGTACATTTAAGTTGCTGCAAAATTGCAAACTTGCAGCTAACGACCCTCCTTCCCAGCCCCTTACTTCTCACTCTCTATCTCTTCCTCTACCACTCACATCTTACCTACACAGATCAAAGCACTGCCTTTTTCTTAAAGGAGCCAGGCTCCTCTTGTAACATGTGATCTGAAGTTTAGTTTAGTGTCCCTGTTTTTACTAATGTATTTGGCTGTTTCTTCATGTTCGCTCTCAGCTGTTTCAGGAGTCATTTTATGTTACTGCTGGTGATAGCTATATAATAGAGGGCTTTTATTTTAAAGAATTTATTGGAAATTAAATGTGTTTGCCACCAATTTAATGGAGCTGTGTAAGTGGCTTGCTGTTAGGAAAGTGTTCAGGAGTCTTTTTTGTATTTTTTTTAATTTTTTTAACAGTTGTTCCTTTGACCACTACATATGACGAGCACATCATCAGTTAAAGACACACAAGTTAATTGGAATAAATAACTTAGTTATTATAGAAATATAGCTTAATCAAAATTAACAATAATATGGATCATTTTAACTTTTTCTTGTACAATGTGATGTGATGGGGTTAGGGATAGTTTTTAGGAATGAGGCTTTTATCACAGAAATTTGGATGTTCTCTTATTGTTGCTTCTGATGGATCACAGAATGCACAGCCTGCAGATTCTTTGACTTCCCTGCCTGACAGTGACAGTGTATCCCACTGACATAACAGATAGAGGAGTGGTAAATATAGTTTCCCCTGTAGCTGTGCATTCATTACTTTATTATTAACCTGTAGCATTTTATTTAGCCAGGCTGGTGACATCTGAGTGAATGATTACTTCATCTGTTCCGTGATGGCTTAGCGTGACATTTCCCTGAAATATGTCAGTTTTTAAAAAAATGTTTCACAGTGCTTATGTAGCCAGTCTACTTGACAACATTGCCGAATTATGTAATGGATGAACCTCGATGATGCTACAGCGGAGGTAGAGCCAGTTTCCATCTGCTAAGGGACCAACAACAAATACTTTAAAGTGATAAAACATAAAATGCTGCCAGAAGTGGCTGTATCCAAAAGTGTTCTTGATCATTTATAGACACTATGTAAATGTATATGTGCAAGTGAATGTGAAAATGGATTTAGCAGGTGTTAATAGCACAACTGGCTGTCAGTAGATTGGGACAGAGTGATGCTGTTTTGTGTGAAGCCCTGTTGTCAGCATGTTACATAACTGAGTGGTTTGAGCCTGTGAGCTGTCCTTCTACTGCTGATACAGTGAGATGGCAGGGAACAGGCTGGATGACTGCATGGCCACAGCATTCATTTACACTATAATGTGTTTTTTCTCTTGGATACAGCATTCAGCTCAGTGGAATGCAAACAACAAAAGAGAAGCAGCCTATCCCAGAATGCTGTTAGTTACAACAGTATCTGACTCAGCTGTTTCAATCCAAAAATATTATGTTGTTGTAAAGAAATTGTTGATGTTTGGCTCTGGCTAAACCAATGAATTAAAAACCTGACAAAACAAGATCCTTCATCTCATTGCTGCAAAACTACTATTAATCAAATAGTGCCATAAATCAAGACCACTTATTGATTTACAATAATAATAATAACTAGAACTGCAAGCAGTTATGAACGGGGGCCAAGCCTGCGCACCGCAGAGCCCACGGAAGTTGGCCCCAAAGGATGACGGGCTTGGGGCAAAAGGGTCAGGAGGACACAGGCCAACGTCTGAGCCGTGGTATTCGCTGTAATGGGAAGTGCAGTGGAAGTGCAAAAGGCTGAATGTGTGCCGATATGGATTTGTTGTACTAAGCCACGCCCACATTGACCAGTAATGACCACCTTCAAGATGTGGCCTCAGGATTGACCCTACATCATACCAACCAAATTTCGTGAAAATCGGTCTCGCCGTTCAAGAGATATAAACTTCACATATATACTTTTTCCAGTTTTTGCGATTTTGTGAAAAAACTTTATAACCGGAAGTGGGCGTGGCCAATCGCAAAGTGATTCGGCTCCATTCAGGGAATCTGGGGATACAAGGTTTTTGAATGTACGACATACGGTGTGGGAGTTATAGGCAAAAACGTATTTTCCTCTGTTATAGCGCCCCCTGCAGGTGGATATATGTAGTTTTTTGCGTCTGAGATATTCGCAGGAGTCTGGACCAACCCTCCAAATTGCAGCGCCCTCCCCTGCACGGTTTAGGCTGCAGCACCACTTTTAGCCGGAGAAAAATAAAAATAAATATCTTTACAATTACAATAGGGTTCCTAGCACCGCTGGTCCTAGGAAATGCGTATGCTTGCATACGCGTTCCCTCGGCCCCTCGGGCTTGGCCCCCTAATTAAACATTTAACATGTCTTGAAGCGATATGACAACAAACCCTGTGCCCTTTATCAGCCAGGTACTAGGTACATCATTTTCATCACATTTTCATCACATTCCCCTAGTGGTGGAAATTCACAATGACAATAGATTGTAACATTGTTGGGCAGGTGTGACCTATATTCTAAGTTTGGTGAGTTTTGAGATATGGTCAGGCAGTGAAAATTACAATGATTTGGGACAAAAAAGTCATCACTACTACTAGGGTCGAGGTCGAGACCTGCTCGGGCCCCAAGTAATACAAGCTGAATTTATTATCATTTTCTTAAACACAAGGGTTTCAAAATGAAAGCAGGTTTGA
>CAEMYA010000435.1:29152-53672 GCA_903131615.1 Diplodus sargus | reverse complement strand
AAAAGGTGGTGAAGAGAGAGTAAGGAGAGAAGAAATAAGGGTTAAGAAAAGAAAAGCACTTTAGGAGAAGAAATTTAAGAGGATAAGAAGTGAGACAAGGTGAGGGAAGACGAGCAGACAGGAAGATGGCTGTCAAAGAAACTCAAATGCCATTTTACTGAAAAAATCCAAGAGCAATTTCCATGTATACGCCCCTGTCGCCAAAGGTTTCTTTGTTAAGAAACAAACTTCACTTACTATTACATCTGTGACTTCAGTTTCACTCATGTTCTCCTCTGCTGTTATTTTATGCAGGCCATGGAGGCTGAGGCTCATGAGGGAGGGACTGTGGTGGACCTGCTGAACCAGCCGGGTTCATGGAGCCAGGCATTTAGGACCAGAAACCTTAGAGCTTTTGTGTTTGAAAAGTGCAAAAATTCCAGAGAGTGGTGAGAGATATGGTCAATCCATCAGCTAAATAATAAATGAGTTCAATAGTCTGAGAACCTGTTATCGTGTTGTTTTTGTTTTATCTCTGGTTTGTAGCTCTAATGTCAAAAGCTGCAGACATATGATATAATAAATAACTCATGCAGCCCTAACAGAGGTGGCTATTCTTTAATTATAATACTACCAGGACTACTGAAATTTCTTATTGGCTACTCATTTGCTTTAAAATACATTAACATTTAATTGCCCCTGCTATTTATTTCATAATGATAACATTTGAATTTTGACCACCGCGCTGAAAATGTCCCCGATTTTCATTTCAGAAATCTGGTCACCTTATCATACTGTTCCACCCATGAGTTGTTTGAGAGCACAGAAATTCACGACAAAGATATGAGACCGACAACATGCACTTTTGTACAATTTGTGCTCTGTAGCGCTCGTCTAACAGTGGTTTGCAGGTCGCAGCCCCGGCATCTCCGTGTGGATAGAAGTGTTCAAGCCACGTCAAAACTAATACACATATACATGACTTGGAACGATGAGCATAATGTTTCTCCTGGTTAGCGGACATGGCCGAGGACCCCTGTCCAGACGGGATTCTCAAACCACACCAACAGCACATCTGGGATCCTCGCAAGTTAAAATGAACGCCAGTCAAATTCATTACTAAACCAGAGCTACATGAATAACAAATGTCAACAACTGCAGCTAACAGTTAGCTGAGCGGGCTTGCTGGTAGCCAGCAACATTCCTGTACAGGAATCAGTGCTGCTAGTAAGGCAGAAGTAGTAAACCCTCTTCGAGCACACTCCTGTAACCAATCATGCTCTTGACTGAGGTTAGGACCTCCTACCTCATTAATATATGGACACAGAAATACAGAAATAAATAAATGTAGGTGAACAGAAGAAATAAATATAAAGCATTTATTTTTTTATTCATTCTTTTATTTATTTATTTATTTATACATTTATTTCAGTATTTATTTATTTATTCATTTATTTCTGCATTTATTTATTTGTACATTTATTTCTGTATTTCTGCATTTATTTATTTATTTACACATGTATTCTTGCATTTAAATATTCATTCATTTATTTCAGCATTTATTTATTTACACATTTATTTATACATTTACCTATTTATACAGTTATTTATTTATTTATTTATTTATTTATACTTAAGTCAGGTTTAGTCCTCCATAAAACTCACCTGTGGCAAATAACAGGTGCTGGCAATTTAGAAATCGAAACTGAAGCCAGTTAGAGTGTATAGAAGTTGACTCAACCTCTGTGTTGTTTGCCTGTGTGTGCCACACCAAGCATGGAGAAGAGCCGAGAATTGTCTGAGGACTTAAAGGAGAACTTCGGTCAATTTCAACATCAGCTTTATTGCTCAAGCTACCCTTGACTTGCCAGTACCGAAAACGCGAACACTTTTGGTCCACCCCTTACAGGGCTCCTTGAACGGAGAGTTAGCATTGACAGCTAACAGCGTGGGGTAACAACTTTACACTGTGTTTTAAACATCTTAACATGCTCCAAATATCACCCCAAAAGCTATGCAACATCAGCAGACACCTTACAACACAGCACTGTAGTGTGTATGGCTCAAAATGAATAAAAAAGTGGTTAAAACAGCGTGTTTGTGCAAGCAGCTACTTAACGGTTTGTTTACATCTCGTCTTCCCGAAGTCCAAACTAGTCAATCTGTCGAGCGTGCGCTGACTCCCTCACTGGCAGACGGAAACTTTTGCAGACAGAAACGTATTCCAGCATTTTCGTTTTTCTGTTCATAACGTACATGTCCATGTTACAGCCTGTTATGAGCCATGAGCCTTACAATAGCCTGTCATGAGTCCACTCGCTCTGCGCTGAGAGCTAGCTTGTCTGCGCATGATCGTAGCTCGTACAGAGAGGGACTCGTCAGTGGCGATCGAAGCTGTTTCCGAAATAGCCACGATGGAGAGCTTGTCTGATGACGAAGTGGAAGACATCGACGACGAACCTTTTGAATTAGACGGTAGACCATATTTGTTCGAACCGGAGTATACAGATGAGGAGTTACTTGCATTGGAGAAGCTCTGCTCTCCTCTCTGCAAGATGAAAATGGCTAGTACAAGGAAACCAGAATCGTTTGTGTAGACCGATAATGAGGTCAAACTGCTGCTGCGACTCACACTCAACTACAAGGCGAGTAAGTTGCAAGAAACACGAACGCAAGTAGTAGTCCGCCATTGTTGTTGTTGTTGTTGTTGTTGTTGTTGTTATGAGACGTCGCGGGGTTCAGAGGTCAGAGGCAAGAGGTCGAGGGGTGGGGCAATGACGTCATCGTTTCGGAAAGTATGCGGATTTGCCGTCCACAAGACAACGGGAGGGCTGCGTTTTCAGATGTTTCCACCCTGAGACCTGGTTTCAAAAAGGTGCGTTTTCAAGATCCATGTGGACGATCAGCCAAAACATGCAAGTGCGTTTCCATAAAAGAGCGTTTCGTCTGGAGGGCCTCTCAGTGCAGAGCGAGTAGACTCATGACAGGCTATTGTAAGGCTCATTGCTCATAACAGGCTGTAACATGGACATGGACATGAACAGAAAAACAAAAATGCTGGAATACGTTTCTGTCTGCAAAAGTTTCCGTCTGCCAGTGAGGGAGTCAGCGCACGCTCGACGGATTGACTAGTTTGGACTTCGGGAAGACGATATGTAAACAAACCGGTAGTAGCTGCTTGCACAAACACGCTGTTTTAACCACTTTTTTATTCATTTTAAGCCATACACACTACAGTGCTGTGTTGTAAGGTGTCTGCTGATGTTGCATAGCTTTTGGGGTGATATTTGGAGCATGTTAAGATGTTTAAAACACAGTGTAAAGTTGTTGCCCCACGCTTTTAGCTGTCAATGCTAACTCTCCGTTCAAGGATCCCTGTAAGGGGAGGACCAAAAGTGTTCGCGTTTTCGGTACTGGCAAGTCAAGGGTAGCTTGAGCAATAAAGCTGATGTTGAAATTGACCGAAGTTTTCCTTTAAGAAGCAAAATTGTGGAAAAATATCAACAATCTGAAGGTTACAAATCAATCTCCAGAGATCTTAAAGTTCATTTGTCAACTGTGCGCAATATAATAAAGAAGTTTATAACCCGTGGAACTGTGGCAAATCTCCCTGGTTGTGGTCGGAAGAGAAAAATTGATGAAAGACTGCAACGCAGGATAGTTCGAATGGTGGATAAACAAGCTCAGTCAACTTCCACACAAATTTAGGCTGTCCTGCAGACTCAGGGTGCAATGGTGTCAGCTCGAACCATACGTTGTCATCTGAATGGGATGAAGCGCTATGGCAGGAGACCGAGGAGAACCCCACTTCTGACACAGAGGCATAAAAAAGCCAGACTGCAGTTTGCAAGAACCTGAGTAAGCCTCAATCCTTCTGGGAGAATGTTTTGTGGACAGATGAGACTAAGGTAGAGCTTTTTAGCAAAGCACTTTCATTTACTGTTTACAGAAAACGGAATGAGGCCTACAGAGAAAAGAACACGTCACCTACATTCAAATATGGTGGTGGTTTGAAGATGTGTTGGGGTTGTTTTGCTGCCTCTGGAGAGATTGGTTTCAGTTATTTTCTCCAAAAGGTGTGCAACCAAATATTAAGTTGAGGTTGCCAATGATTTTGTCTGACCCAATTTTTGAGTTTTGTGTAAAATGATGTCAAATTTGGCTTTTTTCTTCTGCTTTTTTGTGTTGTCCCAATGCACTTATAGTCCAGACAAAGTAACTCAATTTGGAGCCAAAAATAGGACTAATTGTAATAGAATTTTTGGCAGCTTAGATCATTTCTATGAGGTGTCCAGAACAACATACTAAAAATCCTAAGAAATCCTAGTTGAGGAAATATGTTAAATTCTCATGAATCCGACATGTGTGATAATAAGACCAGGCTAGAATACACCCAAATGGGGCTATTTTTTTCCTTTGCTCATATCAAAATGAAACTTTATACAATGAAAGTACCCATGAAAAGTACGCATTTTTGTATTGCAAGTTTCTTTGAAAATGAATTTTAATATGCAAATGAGCTATACACTCAGGGGCGCTGCCAGATATTTTAGGCCCTATGAAAGAAATGAATAATTAGGCCCTTGTATAGGCCGGCAAAAAAAATTGATGCCGTTTTATATAAAACTATGCATTTTAATGATATTTTTGACTATCATTCCCATATTTGTGACAAGAATAACATGACAGTTAGGTGGTTACTGCTCACTGTCTCCCTTGTCGTCCTGCATGCAGGTCTAATTTATCTCCACAACTGTAGACTCACAGGTAGTGGCTCTTGATCTGGGGTGAATAAATACATGTATGAGGCTATATGGTCGTTGTGATTTAATTTTCTGATTTCCAGAATATACAAGCATTTCTTGGATTGTATTGAAAGTTGTATTGAGTCACACAGGCTGCATGCAGCAGAAATCTTCTCCTCTGTTCCTACTGCAGAGCAGGAAGGTGAGAGTCCCAAACTACTGACCCTACTGACCAAACATTCAATTTTAGTGATAGCTGAATTTGAAATATATTATATATACACACATACAGGTGCTCTTTTTATTTCAAAACTGTTTTTGATACATGAAAATCATTCTGAAATAAATATGGATTGTAGGCTATTTTCATTTTATAACTTTGTTTTAACCCTCTGAAAATGATGGTAGATAATCTGGCATTAGCATTACTGTCTTCTGAAGGCTGTCACAAGGCTCAGATTTTAAGATTTATTTAAGCCATAAGCATTATAGAAATCTTGAAATTGAAATGAATCCACTGATACCAAACATGTCATGCTAGCTTACAGGGAAAGGAGCTAAATATCGCTCCATGCCTTGTAATAATAACTTTCAGTCAGCACTTAATGAGGGATGAGATGAGAATGAGGAACCTGCTGCTGCTCAAACTGAGAAACTAGATTCATGGCTGCCTGACTGCCTTCAATCTTTACAACTGCTAACATTATTATTAGCTTTAACTGTTCTTAAACTGTGTTAGCTGTGAACTGTGGTCACCTTTCTTTTGAAAGAAATGTGTGAGGAGTTGTCTTCCCTCTCCTTGCTGTCTTTCCTTTCTGCCTTTTCCCTCGTTTAAGGCTCCCTGATTTTGCTTTATTGGGGAAAGACATGTTGATGAGCAGCAGCCACTCCGCTTCTTAAGCTGTTGGAGACGCATCTTTCCTGAACCATTATGTACTGTGAGAGGTGAGAGGGGCCTCAGACAGCCCCCCGCTATTTTTTATTTATACAGAGTAAAGTTTCTCATCTGATTTATTCTATCAATTTTAAGTTAGTTATTACAATAATTACTTAGAAATATAAAAAAAACACACACAAAAAACCCCCCCAAACCCTCCCCTGTTGTTGCTACCTTGTCGTGGTGGGGAGGCTTGTGTTCCTCGTGACCCTGAAGACTATACTGGTGGGGGTTATACCCCTGGCAGGTACTACCAAGCCAGGCAGTTTTCAGGTTAGAGGCCAAAAGCAGTACTGCCATCACCCATTGGCAGTAGGATGGTTGGATGAAGACTGAGCCTATGTATTTGTCATACATATGAATGCTGTTTCTGCCTATGCAAATTAAGATTTTGTGTATTTGATTAGTGTATAGCTCATTTGCATATTAACATTCATTTTCAAAGAAACTTGTAATACAAAAAATGTGACTTTTCATAGGTACTTGTGTGTAAAGTTTCATTTTGTTAGGAGCAAAGGACAAAAACATTCCCATTGGGGTGTATTCTTGCCTGGCCTTATTATCACACATGTCGGATTGATGAGAATTTAACATATTTCCTCAACTAGGATTTCTTAGGACTTTTAGTATCTTGTTCTGGACACCTCATAGAAACGATCTAAGCTGCAAAAAATTCTATTACAATTAGTCTGTTGTTAAACGCTAATTTGCCTGGACTATTAAAGGAAATAAACATGTGTGTACCAAAACATTTGTACTTGCAACACCTTTCTGGGAGAAATGGTGCATTTTCTGGAAAAGTTCCAGGGGGGCCAATACTTTCGTCCATGTATACTACATGTATATATACATATATATACACACACACATATATATACATACATACATACATACATACATACATACATAGAGTAAAGAAGGTTTTTGAACTCCTAATTGAATTTGCATCCTGGAAGAGTTTTGAACTGATTTATTTTGGGATTTAAGACACCATGGTGTACTTTCTTAATCTGAAGAACAACATTGTCTGCGTAGGATTTAAGACATAGACATACATAGACTTTACCTATTTTGCCATTTATTCATACAGCATAGCCCTTGAGAGTGGTTAGATTGCGAATGGTAAAGCAGAATGACAGCATTTTCAAAATGACATCCCATCCACAGGGCTACACCACCCACACTCTGCGGCTTCACTCCTGCTGGGAAATCACCAATCACGGTGTGGTCAACATGGTGCACAGCCTTCCCAACCTGACTGCCCTCAGCCTCTCTGGCTGCTCCAAGATCACTGATGATGGTGTGGAACTGGTTGCTGAGAACCTGCGTAAGCTCCGGAGCCTCGACTTGTCCTGGTGCCCACGGATCACTGACATGGCCCTGGAGTACATCGCCTGTGACCTTCATAAACTGGAAGAACTGGTGCTGGACAGGTCAGTATGTTTATGATAATGTGCTTTCAACCTTGTGAATATAGCAGATAAAGGGGTAGAGTAGTCATAACTTTACTCAATGTAGCACTCCACCACCTTGTACAAAAACACCCAAAAAACGCACAAAAAGTGACTTGGACCAGTTTAGACTTGGATGATGTTTCTGAGGGCGTTTTGGGTTTGGGTTGTTTTAAAGGTAGCTACCCAAAGGTTTACCTATGTTGGGTGTTACAATACCCTATTAATATAAGCAGAAACCAATGTAGCATTCAAATCTCTCTACCTCAAATACACATTTAAAATTACAGACCCGACAACTTTCATTATACTTTCAATAAATAAAATAAAATATTACCAACACTTGGTCTCAACCACTGTGGTTACACCAGGAATGTACGTGACTGTCATTAGCATCACTGACTTTTACTGAAACGTCCTTTTAACACTTAAAAAGATTACTGCCAAAAGTTTGCTATCTCCATTTTCCAGCTCTTTGGCTCTCCTGTCCTCTGTCTCCTTGTCGCTCCTCCTTTTTTCTCCGCCCCTACCGGGCTCTTCCTTACCACAGGTGACACTGACGAATACATGCAGTTACTGATCAAATAAAAAAAATTACAATAAAGGCATAGTCTTTATTTTTTCACAGTTTACCTTACTGTTCCCTTTGACTTATCTTCCAAATATTTACAACCAATTATTTATGATTAATTTGTCTTAATGTCTAAGTTAACCATTTTTCCTCTTGATTAAAACAAATTACTTTTAGTTTAGATGTCTTACTGATTAATTACTGCTCTTATTTAGGAACTAACTTACTTTAATCCCCGATTTCTACACCCGGACTACATCAAATTACCAGAAACAGACACAAAAGTAGTCTTTAAAATAATTACTAATACCACTTGAACACCAAAATTAGCATGTCTACATAGGTTTTTCAAACGTGGATAAACTTATTCATCTTGTGTATCACGTTCATTAGCACAAACGCGACAGGAAAACAGGGAACCGCAGAAAGCAGTAGATAATAAAGGCTGGGACTGGTTAGGCTGTAGAAACCAGCAACAGCAAGCTAAATTTTCCAAGTATCCATCAGAAAAAAAATCTCATCACCCTCCCTCAGAGCCAATCATCCCAAATAAATGAAAGTACAGTGGCCGACTATACAGACGGCCCTGTAGCTCTCGCTAGCCAGATGTTTTAAGCTGCAAGTTCTTTACATTCAGCACAGTCTCTTAGACTGAAAAATACATGGACAAAGATTCTGTTAAATGCCACGATGCCACAATCATATAAACATAAGCAAAATAGCTGTCACGAATGTACCTCAGTCCAAAAGCCGACCCAGCGCGACAACTACTCCAGGTATGTGCTTTATGCTATCATTAGGAGCTGAAGGTGGATGGTGCTGCTACTGCAGCTCTGTTCAGCTCAGGGACTGTGTGCTTTATGGCAATATTAGCTGCATGAGTGTGCTGCTGCTGCAGTGACTCTTCTATGGGGCACAGGGGCTGTGTGCTTTGTTGATTAGTGGCTGAATGGCAGTCAGTTACTGCTGCTGCTCACTTGTTCTTTGTGTCAAGAGCTGTTTGTTTAGTGCTAGTGCATTAGTAAGCTGCTGAACAACAGGCACATTGGTTGTGTGGACTACTGTAAAAACTAATTGTGATTTTAAAGTGCTGTTTGAACAGAACAGGATTTTTAAACAAGCCAGCCTACTTAACTTTGATACATGTCATAAAATCATACCTGAAAAGGGGGAAATACAGGTTAGTTTTTTTTCCATCACAGCCAGTTGAAGCTACAGCCATTGAAAACCTGTTACACCACCATAACATTATATATATTAACATTAAAGACAAAAGCCAGATGTTAGTTAGTGGGTGTGGACGAAAAGTTTATAAGAGTGAGGTATCTGGCTTCAATATTAATTGTAGCAAAGTAGTCGTATATTTTGAAAATATGTGATGAAGTAAGCAGAATGAGCTCTAATAGAAGTATCTAAAAAACTATTTACTTATATCACATACCATACAATGTACACTGTACACTTGGTGAAACTTGTATGGCTCTTGCTCCTTCTTCACGCCAGAACTGTAAAGTTCTTATGCATGTAAATAATGCTTCCACTTGAACTTTATGCTAGCTTCAGCTAGCTGTTTATTTTGTAACTCGCATGCTATCTCATGCTCAAGAATGTTGCAAGAGTTGCAAAGCCATGTGAAATAGCCTACTCAATGATGTCATATCAGAATGTGTGTGCATGCGTGCACTGGGATGCTATGGTGAGCATGTGCAGAATAAACGGTCAGTGAATTCCCAGACCAAAGAAACAATGGCGGTCTAATTTTTCTCCCATGAATATTAGCATACAAGAAGGTGCTAGTTAACCACTTTGATGACTGTGATAACGACAGACTGCTGCAGAAATGTCCAACGTTACAGGTTATGGGCCCAGTCATGCAGGCCAAAGATGGTTCAGACTTTTATTCAACGGTGATGAGAAAAATTACAAACTCTGGGAAATGAGGTTTCTCGTGCACATGGAGTTGCGTAGCCTCAGAGAAGTTATCTTGGAGGACCTGCAGATATCTGATGAAGACGAAGCAGCTCTCGCGGAAGATGAGGCAAAGAACGGAGAGGCATATGCATAGCTAGTGCAATGTCTAGACAACAAGAGTTTGTCACTGGTAATGAGGGACGCGAAACGTGATGGAAGAAGGGCACTGGAAATTCTTTGCTAACACTCACTGTAGTTGAGTCTGTCCAAAGTGACGTCACGGATTGTAGGGGGATAGTGAGTTCAGAGCTGAGAAGATTAGCAAGCTGAGCACCAGTTAGCGCTGCACACAGTTCAAGGCGAGGGATAGATAGCTGGCGTTTAGGGGCTATACGAGACCTAGCCATGATGAAGCTAACATGGGTGTTGTCAAGCTTGTCCTTAGTCTGAAGGTAGGCAACTACACCATAGACACGTTTAGAGGCATCACAAAACACATGCATATGGGATTCTGAGGTGGCTGTGCTTGTACAGGGGGGTCGATAACAGCAAGGAAAGTGAATGTAAGGGAGATTTTGCAGTTCCAGCTCCCATGCTTGCCATTTTTTCAACAAGCTATCTGTTTTGATGACATTATCCCATCCTCTTTCCTGTTTCCATAGATCCTGTACTATGATTTTTGCACGGGTTGTAAAGGGAGTCAGATAACCCAGGGGATCGTATTGGCTTGCCAGTACTTTGTAGATGTTCCTCATTGTAGGTTGATGATAGATGATGGGTCTGGTTTTGTAACTTAGTGTGTCTGTCAAGCAGTTCCATTGGAGGCCTAGTGTCCTTTCTTTGGGGTCTCCCATTTCTGAGAGCCACAGTTCATTTGTTTTGGACTTTGCCTCAGGTGGAAGATGGTATATTACAGCTGGATTATTACTAGCCCATTGTCTGATGTCAAAACCACCATTAGCCAGCAGGGATCGCATTTTGTCAACTAGTGACTTGGCTTCATGACAGGAATGGAAGCTTTGGAGGCAGTTATTAACATAAAAACATTGTTGGACAGATTGAAGGACCTCGTTATTTCCATCGCAGTGATCTTGAACATGTTTGTGGACTGCGTAGGTGGCACAGCATGAGCTACAGGTTGTTCCAAAAGGCAAGACTTGCCACTCATACACACTAGGCTCCTGGTCTAGTTGCATCCCTCTCCATATGAAACGCAGCAGAGGTTTGTCCCCATTCAAAAGGCGTACTGGATGAAACATACCTTTGATATCTCCACAGATGGCAACAGGATGTTGGCGGAATCTAAGAAGAACTCCAAGCAGAGAGGGGCCGAGTGTCGGGCCAGGCAGAAGACATTTGTTTAGACTTTGTCCCATGTACTCAAAGGAGCAGTCAAATACAACTCTGTATTTGTTGTTGTGTTCGACAATTTGATGCAGGAAATACCAGGTTTCCTTTGGTTGGTCTATCTGCTCACTTGGAATCTTTTGAATGTAGTCAGACTGCACAAGGTTATCCATTTCCTCTTGATATTTATCAGACAGTTTGAGGTCTTTGACTAGGCGTTTTTCTGTAGCACAGAGACGGGGCAAGACAGCTTCCTTTGGAGCTTTGAGGACAGGAATATTAGGGGCTCTAAGCAGTGGAGTGGCATAGCACATTACACCATCTATATCTATTCTAGTTGTCTTAGAATGGAGAAGATCAAGAGCTATTTTGTCATGTTTTGACCGTGTGACTGTCTTTTCATTCATATAGGGCAAAGTGTCAATCTGCCACAGTCTTTCAACATTCCTGAGCAGTTCGCTTTTCAAGCAGGTAAAGATGGAGGAGAAAGTGTGCTGGGTTTGGATTAAACTGGCTGGTCCTTGGAGAGCCCATCCTCGCCTGGTGTGTACTGCCAGTGGGCCACCTGGGGGTCCCATGAGTATTGGCTCTGTTGCTGTGATGAGATGGGCATAGTCTGAGCCGATGAGGACGAGAGGACATACGTGATCAATAGAATGTAATGGGATACCTCTGAGATAATGATATTGCTCTTGTAGCTGCTTCACGGGGTATGTGTGTTCTGACAGTCCAAGATTCTCTGCAGTGAATGCTCCATTGATAACATGTCTTTCTTTTGGCTGACCAATAGGGGAGATTTCAAAGGAGACAGACGCTCCATCCAATTGCACTATATCATGTATTACTGTGCGTAATGAGATGGTTTCGGGCTGTGTTGCGAGGCTCAACTGCTGGACAGCTTGGGGGAGCAAGATTGATCTACCTGCACCATCATCAAGGACTGCATAAGTTTTAAGCGTTTGTAGGAGTGATTAGGTTTGTCAATGTAAAGGAGCTCAGAGGGAGAGGATGTCAACATCACTGATTTGGTTGCATTGACATCATGGAGAATAGTCAGGTGAATCTCTTTACAGATGTTACACGGCCTCTTTAAGGTGCATTTGTCCGCTTAATGCATTCTCCCACATTTGGTGCATCTTTCTTTCTGTCTGATCCATTTGTCGATGGCCAGTTTGGAGAGTTTTTTTAAACTCTGTGCATGAACCAAGGAAATGGTCTCAAATGTTACAGTAGGGACAGTAAAGCTTAGGTTTAATGTTGACATTTACCTTTTCCTTTGTGTATGCTCTCAGTGGGCCATCTACATCAGATGTTGACAGGTAGATAGCGGAGGCTTGTCTGGAGGGTTGGCGTTTCCCAGCTTGAGGTCTTTCCTGTTTGTGAAGCTCTACAGCTCTCTCTGATATGCATTTGGCTCTCGATTTTAACTGAAGCCAAGTTGAAAGGTCAAGGAGGGAGTAAGTTTTAGTTGTCTGCCCAGTCAGAATGCCACAATTAATGCAGTGTTCAACAAATCCATCGCGATACTGTACAGGGAGTTTACTGAGGAGTCTATCAACATGTGAGCCACATCTTAATTCAGACCCATTAGTGCCCTCTAGGGACAGCAGCATTCCCACCAGAGCATGGACAGAAAGAGAAAAATCATCAAAGGCCTCTGCATCACCTATACGAATGATTGGGGAATTTAATATCGTTCCAATTTGACTCTGAACTAGCAGCCTTGACTGACCATACTTCTCCTGAAGTGCTTGGAGGGCATGGACAGAAAGAGAAAAATCATCAAAGGCCTCTGCATCACCTATACGAATGATTGGGGAATTTAATATCGTTCCAATTTCACTCTGAACTACCAGCCTTGACAGACCATACTTCCCCTGAAGTGCTTGGAGGGCAGTGGAATATGGTCTTACATTGTGCATGCTGGACCTAGCCAATTTATTGGCTCCTAGGTGCTGAAGATGTTCCAAGAGGACCTAATATTTATATTGCTCAGTAAGATGGGGATGATTGTCCAGGAGGTTATCCAGGGCCATCTTCAGAAGGGCAAAATCACTCTCTCGACCACCTTTAAAAACAGGAAGCGAGGGTTTTGGTATTCCATAAGCGGAGGCCATGATCAGATCCATAGCGTTGGGGGTTTGGATTGACAAATGCACATATATTGGCTGCTGGGATGACATGTTTTGCATTGGTGGGAGACTCCCAGTGAAGATGGGCTGTCCAGGGCCCAGCATGGATGCAGAATGGTCAGGGGCTTGGGCTGTGACTGGAGGTGCAGGTACATGGTGAAGAGAAAGGGAAGTTTGTATCACAGGTGCAGACACAGGAGGGATAGATAATGTGGCAAATTGAGCAGTAGCAGTGGGAACCTGAATAGGGGCTGAGCCTCCCTGTAGTGGTTGAGGCACTGGAAGAGTTTGAGAGGCACTGGGATAGCCAATTTGAGAATGCAGAGGAGTTGAATCAAAGTGAGACTTAGCATATCTCATGTTTGAGGGGGCAGTAGTATATATTTTGGAGGGAGGCAGACCATAAAAGGAGGCAGTGGCTACGTATTCTTGAAGAGATGAGGGAGTTAGGGCAGAAGCTCCAGCAGGGTGATCATCCACTGAGATATTTTGTCTAACAAAGTTAGACACGAGCTGGGCTGATTCAAGCTCTTGCTCTTTAATACGTATGCGTCGATTCATTTCAACCGCTCTGACAATTTTCTCTCTCTTCTTGTGTGCATCCTCTTGTCTTTGCTGAGCAGCTCTGGCCTCCCACGTCAATCAATTTACATTCTTTATCAAGCTCCTCATCCTCCTGTCTTTGCCTTTTTAGCTCCTCAAGCTCATCTCTCTTCTTCTTCTCCTCCAGGATGCTGGCTTGGAGATCACTTAAATTAGAAACATTGCTGCATCTGGAGTGCCTACTAAATTGTGAAGCTGTAGGGAGACTAGAAGCTGACTTGGAACCACGAGTCTTCTTGCTATAACACTACAGGAACCATGGGACCGTGTGGATGTCCTTTGTTGTGGTAGATTAATTCCATAGTAGTCAGGGGGGTGCTTATGCTTCTTGGGTCTAGCTCCTGGACCCTGGCTAATTGCCTTTGTGAGATGGCTATCAGATACAACATGATACTGATGGCAAAGGGGTAGCTAATGGTTCAGGTGGAAGGACAGGCTCTGTCTGGGAAGCAGGTGAAAATGGCCTAGGTGATGTTTGAGACAGTACGGGGGGAGCCTTATCAGTGTAAGGCTGGGTTATGTCTTTGTCACTTTGGCATCCATCCATATATTCAGTAGATGGAGCCTGAGCTTCATCAGTGAACTCATCAACTGGGTGAATACCATCAGTTTCTGAATCAGCCATTTTAGGTCACTGTCTGTAGAGTGGCTCAGTATCTGGCTCGAAGGACCATTTGTTATATATATAATGGTTCTAACTGGAGCCACAAACCACCAGGAAACACAAGTTGCAGTCAGTTCATCTTGTTTATTTTCGCAGAATTATGTGAATGTTGGCATTATAGTTCTTCCTGGTCGACTGCCATGGTTCTAAACGAAGGAGAACAAATTACAATATTTGCCCAAACAAATTAGACATCCTCCTCCAAATAATGTTAAATACTTGTAAATTAGGATACAATTCATATCTCAAATAATACATTTCATAATTCAAATGAAGCAGATAACATGCTACTTACAGTGAGGGATTTCAAATACACATGGCAAACTCAGGTGAGCACCAACACACACTCTAAAAGTTTGGAGACAAAGAGGAGGGAGGCCTCATCCAGGCCTCTATTTATAAAGTGGGAGGAACAGTGGGAGGTGCTTGCACCGCTATTGCTGGTCTCCTTGTCACAGACCACTGACATGAAGTCTACAGTTTCTAACATTATGACATGAACTAGACCTGACCTGAGCTGGGTTGTTGGTAAACTATCACAACACCTATCCGAGCCAAAGCAACAGCAAAACGCCTACTGAGGTACTTAAAGGGTACTTTAGATCAAGAACTACACTACCAGAAATGAGAGGAAAGCCTACAGCTTGGGGGATATAATGATGCTGATTGGGCAGCCGACAAAAATGATAGGAGGAGCACAACTGGATACTGTTTCAGCTTAACTGAGAATGGTCCAGTTATATCGTGGAAGAGTAGGAAACAGCCAACGGTGGCACTATCCACCTGCAAAGCTGAGACTCTCAAGAGAGTATGTACCTTGTACAACTACTGACAGGAATAGATAGTAGTAACCAGCATGTACCAGTAAAGATATATGACAACAACCAGGGGGCGATAGCTTTATCTAAGAACACAGTATGCAGACAGCGAAGCAAACACGTGGATATGAAATCACTTTGTACGGTCCGCACAAGCAGAAGTGAAAATATCTATAGGATACTGCCCTACTGCACACATGGTAGGTGATGTCCTTACCAAGCCAGTGACAAAGGCTAAGTCTGAGAAGTTCAAGGGGTATTTGTTTGGAGAGTAATGTGAACTGGTAGATGTGAATATTTTTTTAAGTTTTTAGAGCAATGCCAGTGTACCAAATGTTTTATTTTGAAGTTATGTATTTTTGGTTTTTGTTTACCACTATAGAGAGCTATAAACATGTCTTCGAGTGGGAGTGTTAAGCAGATTTGATAGTATGAGTAGCAAAACCATGTGAAATAGCCTGCTCAGAGATGTCATATTAGAACATGTGTGCCTGCGTGCACTGGGATGCTATTGTGAGCATGCGCAGAATAAACTGTCAGTGAGTTCCCAGACCAAATGGCAATGGTGGTCTGTCATCTTTCTCCCGTTAATATTAGCATACAAGAAGGTGCTAGTTAACCACTTTGGTGACTGTGATAACGATAGACTGCTGAGGAAATGTCTAATGTTACGAAGAACTTCTACTACCTGTAATCACATTCAGTCTCACAGAGGCCCCTTGAGTTACACTGCCACCTATGGGTGACCTTCTGCTACCACATATCACTACATCCCCCTTCCAAACAGGCAAACACAACATGAACCATATGCATCAACTCAGTGCAACACAAAATGTAGTCGAGCCCATAGACTCTATATGTATGTCAAAATACTGTTAATCTCCTTGATCAAATGAAATGAATATCAAACACTGAAATACAGTATTGTTCTTCACATTTTACACAACTGTAACAGTCAATAACACATTATAACATATCACAGTCAGCACAAGGATTAACAATCACATTTTTTTTAACAGTGCCAAATTACAACTTTCACATTTTATTAGTTGAACAGTTCACTCTTGTTCTATGAGCCTCTCAGGAGGCTTCCTAAGTCTGGTAGACCTTCTGAGTGTCACAGTCATTGGGGAAAGTGACACACTGGGTAGACTCCTTTTGACCAACCATTCTGGATATGGTGGGACACTTTCTGCAGCAGAGAATCTTTTGCTGTCTCCTGCACAATTTGCTGTAACATGACATCTGATGTTCGGAGTGAAGCAGTCACCATGTTTATGTGTGTTTCAGCATCATCAGTCACAGGGCTGATCAACATGTCACTGTTTGGAGCTGGTGCTCCTGATAAGGGTGACATATTCTAAATTCTGGGCGACATAACAAATTCTGGGTGACATATCATTAAGGTTCTTTTTTCTGATTGATATGAGCGGTTTGTGGTCAGTCTCTGCTGTAAAGGTTGGCAATCCATACACATAATTGTGAAACTTTCCACACCCAAACACTAAGCCCAAAGTCTCTTTTTCAATTTGGGAAAAGCGTTGCTCGGTCTCTGTCTCTAGACGCATATGCTACAGGTTGCCATTTGTCTTCATGCATTTGTAGCAGTACAGCTCTCAAGCTATCTTTAAGGCATCTGTGGAGATCTTTGTTGGCTTTGATGGGTCAAAGAATGTGAGGACTGGCTCTGTAGCTACAGTTTTTTCCACAAACTCTCATGTCAAGCAGTCCATTCAAATACTGTGTTGTGCTGTAGCAACTCCCTGAGGCATGCTGTCTTGGAGGTAAGATTAGGAATGAACTTACCCAGGAAGTTGATAATTCCCATGGCTCTCAGGACACCTTTTTTCGTCACTGGGGCAGGCATGTCCAATATGGCTTTCACTTTTGACTGGTCAGGTTCCACCCCTTCACTTGTGACCTTGTCTTGTAAGAAGGTCATCTCTGTGACACCAAAGAGACACTTGTCTCTATTTAGTTTTAGTCCATTCTTTATGACTCTCTAGAAGAGTTTCTCCAGTCTTTCATCATGTTGTTGACGTGTTTTTGCCCAGACCACCAAGTCATCCATATAAACTCTGGTGCCGTCAAGAATCTCTATCATGGATTCCATTGCGCTGCGGAAGATCTCTGGTGCTGATTTAATGCCAAACGGGAACCTCAGGAAACAGTCATGTCTAAATGGTGTTTTAAAGGTGGTGTACTTGCTGCTTTCTGGGTCCAGCCTCAGCTGCCAGAACCTGTGTAAAAAACTTTACACCAGTCATTTTACTCATTATCTCTTCTCATTTTGGGATCTGATAATGCTCTCTTTTAATATTTTCATTTAAATCATTGGGATCAAGGCAGACTCTTAAGGCACCTGTATTCTTCTTTTTGACACAAGTGATGGAGTTGACCCAGTCTGTGGGTTCTTCCACTAGTTCAATGACACCCATTTGAGTCATTCTTTCAAGCTCTTTTTTCAAGCCAGCTCTGAGTGGTGCTGGCACTAGCCTTGGGGCATGCACCACAGGTTTGGCATCATCTTTGAGATGCATTTTGTAAGTGCAAGGTGATGCCCCGTATCCTTTGAAGACAGAGGGAAACTTAGTCACTATATCTGCACTTCCCTAGCACTGTTGGTGTTCCTGTCTTTTGTCTTGCTTGACTGTTTTAATGTTTTCAGTAGCCCCTTTCACACAGCCGTTTGCATGCGGGGATCCTGCGCCAATTCTCCGCACCCTCCTCTGTGTGAAAGTTTCAGATGCGGAGAGGGGGGAAATTTCGCTGCGGCTCTGATCCGCCTCTGGAGGTAGTATCAGGGCTGCATTATGGGTGAGCCGTCACAGTGTGAACGGATAATCCGGAGGCACGGAGCGAGGGCGTGTCGGTCTGACAGTCTGATAACTGCACAGGTCCTTCACTCAACTAAATACAGAGAAATGTCCCACATAGCAACTTTACAGGACCAAACAAAAGTAACTTAGTAACTGTAACTGTCTTTGGCAACTTATATGAGGGAAAAAAAATACCGCAGTTGTACCTGGAGAAGCGTTCGTCCTCCCGGCTGTCCTACTGTCTCTTCCTCACATTTGTGCCCGAAAAACAGCGTCTGTCACCAGCAAAAAACTTTTAACTCACTGAGTGTTTGTGACGAAAATAAATCACCGCGACCGTCAGCCCTCCCGACGGAGACTTCAGGGAACTTTCCCCCAGAAAACAGCCTCCGTCCCCGTGAGTGACAGAGTCAGACAGCGTCCTGTTTACTGATGGTCCATCCATCCATCCATTATCGTCCGCTTATCCGGGGCCGGGTCGCGGGGGCAGCTGCCTGAGCAGGGACACCCAGACTTCCCTCTCCCCAGACACTTCCTCCAGCTCTTCTGGGAGGATCCCAAGGCGTTCCCAGGCCAGCTGGGTGACATAGTCACTCCAGCGTGTCCTGGGTCTTCCTCGGGGTCTCCTCCCGGCGGGACATGCCAGGAACACCTCCCGAGGGAGAAACAGATGTGAAACAGAAACAGATCCGAAACAGATGCCCAAGCCACCTCAGCTAGCTCCTCTCGATGTGGAGGAGCAGCAGCTCTACTCCGAGCTCCTCCCGGGTGACAGAGCTCCTCACCCTATCTCTAAGGGAGCGACCCGCCACCCTGCGGAGGAAACTCATTTCGGCCGCTTGTATCCGGGATCTTATTCTTTCGGTCATGACCCAAAGTTCATGACCATATGAGGGTAGGAACGTAGAATGACCGGTAAATCGAGAGCTTCGCCTTTCGACTCAGCTCTCGCTTCACCACGACAGACCGATACAACGACCGCATTACTGCGGCCGCCGCACCGATCCACTTGTCAATCTCACGTTCCATCCTTCCCTCACTCGTGAACAAGACCCCAAGATACTTGAACTCCTCCACTTGAGGCAGGAACTCTCCCCCAACCTGGAGGGAGCAAGCCACCCTTTTCCGCTCAAGAACCATGGCCTCGGACTTGGAGGTGCTGATTCTCATCCCAGCCGCTTCACACTCGGCTGCAAACCGCCCCAGGACATGCTGGAGGTCCTGGCTCGAAGGAGCCAACAAGACCACATCATCAGCGAAAAAACAGAGATGAAATCCAGTGGCTCCCGAACCAGACCCCTTCCGGCCCGTGGCTGCGTGTAGAAATTCGGTCCATAAAAACAATGAACAGAACCGGTGACAAAGGGCAGCCCTGCCGGAGTCCAACATGCACCGGGAACAGGTCTGACTTACTGCCGGCAATGCGAACCAAGCTCCTGCTCCGGTCGTACAGGGACCGTACAGCCCTTGACAGAGGGCCTCCGTCCCCGTACTCCCGGAGCACCTCCCACAGAATGCCACGAGGGACGCGGTCGAATGCTTTCTCCGAGTCCACAAAACACATGTGGACTGGTTGGGCAAACTCCCATGAACCCTCGAGCACCCTGCGGAGGGTATAGAGCTGGTCCAGTGTTCCACGGCCAGGACGAAAACCGCATTGTTCCTCCTGAATCCAAGGTTCGACTATCGGCCAAATTCTCCTCTCCAGTAGCTTCCCAACTACCTCAGTGACTGTGGCTTGGGTGATGAATGAGTCCACCTCTGACTCCCCAGCCTCTGCTTCCTCTATGGAAGGCGTGTCAGTGGGATTGAGGAGATCCTCGAAGTATTCCTTCCACCGCCCGACAATGTCCCCAGTCGAGGTCAACAGCTCCCCACCTCCACTGTAAACAGTGTTGGTGGAGGACTGCTTCCCCCTCCTGAGGCGCCGGATGGTTTGCCAGAATTTCCTCTCGGCCGACCGGTAGTACTCCTCCATGGCCTCCCCGAACTTCTACCAGACCCAAGTTTTTGCTTCTGCGACTGCCCGTGCTGCAGCACGCTTGGCCTGCCGGTACCCGTCAGCTGCCTCAGGAGTCCCCCGGGCCAACCAGGCCCGATAGGACTCCTTCTTCAGCTTGACAGCATCCCTTACTTCCGGAGTCCACCACCGGGTTCGGGGATTGCCGCCACGACAGGCATCGGAGACCTTACGGCCACAGCTCTGGACAGCCACGTCAACAATGGAAGGGGAGAACATGGTCCATTCGGACTCAATGTCCCCAGCCTCCCTCAGGATCTGGTCAAAGCTCTCCCGGAAGTGGGAATTAAAGACCTCCCTGACAGAGGGTTCCGCTAGACCTTCCCAGCAGACCCTCACAATACGTTTGGGTCTGCCAGGTCTGTCCAGCTTCCTCCCCTGCCAGCAGATCCAACTCACCACCAGGTGGTGATCAGTTGACAGCTCAGCCCCTCTCTTCACCCGAGTGTCCAAGACATACGGCCGGAGGTCAGATGATAACGACCACAAAATCGATCATTGACCTCCGGCCTAGGGTGTCCTGGTGCCACGTGCACATATGGACACCCTTATGCTTGAACATGGTGTTTGTTATGGACAAGCTGTGACTAGCACAGAAGTCCAATAACAAAACACCACTTGGGTTCAGATCGGGGAGGCCGTGCCTCCCAATCACACCCCTCCAGGTAACACTGTCGCTGCCCACGTGAGCGTTGAAGTCCCCCAGTAGAACAACGGAGTCCCCGGTTGGAGCACTCTCCAGTACCCCTCCCAGGAACTCCAAGAAGGCCGGGTACTCTGCACTGCTGTTCGGCCCATAAGCCGAGACAACAGTGAGAGACCTATCCCTGAACCAAAGGCGCAGGGAAGCGATCTTCTCGTTCTCTGGGATAAACTCCAACACATGGCGGCTGAGCTGAGGAGCTATAAGCAAGCCCACACCAGCCCGCCGCCTCTCACCATGGGCAACTCCAGAGTAGAAGAGAGTCCAGCCTCTCTCAAGGAGTTGGGTTCCAGAGCCCAGACTGTGCGTGGAGGTGAGCCCGACTACCTCTAGTCGGTACCGCTCAACCTCACGCACCAGCTCAGGCTCTTTCCCCCCCAGCGAGGTGACATTCCATGTCCCCATGGCTAGAGTCACCGTCCGGGGATTGGGTCACCAGGGTCCCCGCCCACGACTGCCACCCAAATCACACCGCACCGGCCCCTTCTGAACCCTCCTGCGAGTGGTGAGCTCACTGGAGGGCGGGCCCACGTCGCTCTTTCGGGCTGGGCCCGGCCACCAGGTGCTCGCCTGCAACCCCAACCCCAGGCCTGGCTCCAGGGTGGGGCCCCGGTGACGCCAATCAGGGCGATGTAAACTTCCTTGGTCTTGCAAAAAGGGCTAGTGTTTATCTGATAGATCCTCTTTACGAGACCTAGGTTCTCAGATGCTTTGTCTCGTGTCCATTCTGCACAATGGGGAATAACTTTTGCAATTACTTTAAGTCTGCATCCACCTTTTGTTTGTATTGGCTGATTATTATAAGCCTTCAGAGGTGTGACTTTTTCTGTGAATATTTTATGCTTCTCAGTCAGTGCTTTCAAATCTTCCTCACTGACAAATTAGTTTTGGCCCCAGTGTCAATTTTAAATGTTAGAATTGTCCCATTAACTGACAGTGGAGCAGTCCATTTGTCATGTGTCACTGTATTTACAGTCTGAATCATTTACTCTCAAAGACAGTATTTTGGCATCTTCATCATGTGACACCATCTTTATGAAAAATGTTTCACTCAAATCATCGCTGTCATCTGTGTCCTCCTGCCCAATGTGTGAACCCTGTTCCTTCTTCTTAGAGAGACACATTCCGGCAAACTGATTTTGTCCTTTACATTTTGCATACGTTTTTCCATAGGCAGGACATTGTCTTGGTCTGTGTTTTTCACCACATCTCTTGCTTGTCAGTGTTTTTATTCCTGGTGTCACTGCTTTTAAATTTGTTCCGTGGCTGTCCTTTCACAAACACGGCGTTCCCTTCCTTGTTTTCTTGGTGCACTGCTCCGTGAGCAGGCTCTCTGAAAGTAAGTACCTGTTTTTATTTAAGTACAATATTTTTAATGCACTGTCCAACGTGAGGTTTGTCTCCCTCAACCGTTTCTCCCGGACCTTCTTCTCATTTGTTCCAAAAACTATTTGATGTCTTGTCATAGAGATCACCGAAATTACAGGACTGAGCCATAATCTTGAGGTTGGTGAGAAAATTATCAAATGACTCACCCTGGTGCTGCAAGCATGAGTGAAAGACGTATCTCTTGTACGCTTCATATTTCTTTGACATGCAGTGATCGTCAAAGTTCTTGAAGACCTATTCAAACTTGGCTCCATCTTTGGGTCAAACAAACACAAAGGTGTTAAAGAGTTCAATTGCCTCTTGGCTGGCGATGGTGAGTAGCATTGCTATTTTCCATTCCCCCGCTCGTCCATCCACTCTGACCGCCGCCAAACTGCTGTATGAATGCCCTCCAACTTGCATTGACGTTTCCAGTCAGTTTCAACTGACCTGGCAGTTTTACTGCGTCCGTTGTGTTGCTTCTTTTTCTGTAACCCCGTCCTGGTACCATGTAAAGTTCTTATGCATATAAATAATGCTTCCACTTGGACTTTTTGCTAGCTTCAGCTAGCTGTTTATTTTGTAACTCACATGCTTGCTGTGTCTCAATTCAGGGTCTGCATCCTTTGAACGACCTGGCCTTTAGGGTCTTCGAAGGCGAGTCCTTTAGAGAGACCTCATTAACCCCGTCAGCCATCTGAGCCTTAGGAGAACTTCCTGGTTACATCACCAGATGTTTTACCCTTATATCTTGATTTCTGCCGCCCAGGCCCGCGAACGTGATGACGTCATTCATGTTGCCATTTTCTCTCTTTCTTTCAAATTTTTCGGGCGTGCAAGGAATCTTGGGATATGGGAGGCCACAAAGGATAGTAGCCTTGCATCCTCCAGAAAGAGGGAAAAGAAGGCCGCATTTATGGGCTGCATTTGGAGGAGCCTTCGGATTGGGACAGCCTTCGTGCAGTGTAGTGACGTAATTGGCCGTCGAATGCGGCCTCCAAAGGATGCAGACCCTGAATTGAGACACAGCAGCTGTTTCACGCTCGAGAACTTCTTCTACTACCTGTAATTACATTCATACTCACAGAGGCCCCTTGAGGTTACACTGCCACCTTTGGGTGACCTGCTACCACATATCACTACAAATACCTCATTCTGGTATAAGGGAGACACTGTAGCTTGTTCGTATTTATACAAACAACAGTCACAATAATTTTGAGTAGGGCTAAATCCAGGAAGCATTGAGAGGACTCCTGCAAAACAATGTTGGGGTAAACTTGTTTAGTACATTGGAGGCAAGTTCTGGCATGGGCTTAATCCCTGCAAAAGAAAAGGTAAGAACTGCTGGCGTGTTCTGTACCATTTACGACCAGGCTGATGTTAGAGATACTTTAAATAAAACAGTAGACTAACAAAAAGATAGTCAAGTCAAGTCAAGTCAATTCTATTTATACAGCCCCAAATCACAATCACACTGCCTCTGTGGGCTTTACAATCTGCACAGTGGATGACAATCCTCTTTTCTTAGGCCTGGAAGGGAGGGCCTGTAAAAGGTGCCCCATGGCAGGCCTATACCCACAGTCTACATCTGCTGAGACAGACAAAGGTTAAGGCAACAAAAATACTGGTTAGTAAATTATGTACAGCAACCACCACAATAATAACAGCAATGTTATTATTGTGGTGTTTTGTCTGAAAAACAGCTGAAACTCTTTAACATGTTGGCATGGTGTTATCCTTTGGATTGCTGCATTGGCTGTTCTGATTTTTGCATTTATTAGCAGGTGTCTGGGAATAAAGTAGATTATAAATTTGCCCACTGGGAGGACGTTATATAGACATTAATGTTAGCAACTATGCAAATAGAGAGTCCTGTACATACTGTGAATAGCAGTTTATTAAAAGAGTGAGTTGTGAGAATGCTTTGCTCCCACCAGCGTTTCTCATTGCAATGAGGAAAAATCAAATTTATTAAAGTGTATTGTTGTGCATTGTGTCCATTTTTAGGTGTGTGCGGATCACGGACACTGGCTTGGGCTACTTGTCCACAATGTCATCATTAAGGAATCTCTACCTGCGCTGGTGCTGTCAGGTAACACGCAAACACACATGCACGCATATGAGGGGCCGTCAGGGACATTATTCAGAATTACCTCTCACACACACATGTGAAATGCTCTCACATAAACAACTGAAAAAATATTCACTCACACACTACTGAAACGTTCTCACACACACTACTGAAACGTTCTCACACACACTACTGAAAAAATATTCACTCACACACACTACTGAAACGCTCTCACACACACTACTGAAACGTTCCCACACACACTACTGAAACGTTCTCACACACACTACTGAAACGCTCTCACACACACTACTGAAACGCTCTTATACACACTACTGAAACGCTCTCACACACACTACTGAAACGCTCTTATACACACTA
>CAEMYA010000435.1:13665-25937 GCA_903131615.1 Diplodus sargus | reverse complement strand
GTAAAAAAATTCCAAGGGGTCATGTAACTTAAAATAACCCTGCTTGTAGTGCATTATGAGAAACATTAGTAAACCCTGCCTCAATAAACTCGCCGTTCTGGTGCTGCCATTCGCCCTCACGCCCTCTTTGCCACGCAGCCTCTACGTTCGTTTCTTGTCTTTCTTGTCCCCTTCCTCCTTCTTTAGGTCCTTTTTAAAGGCTCGCCAACCTCTCAGGTGCGGTGATTAGGTTTAGGGGTGTCACAACTAGGATCGGGTTTTCAAAATAAAAGCACACACTCCGAGTGAACAAGACATGCAATAAAAACACACACCAAAAAGCAAACATATTACAAGTTAAAAACACTGGGAGTTTAAAAAACACAATAAAATTACCTTACCCCTGTGACATATGAATGTATGTATGTATGTACATATGTATGTATATATTAGGGGTGGACCGATCCGATATTAAGATCAGGTATCGGCTCCGTTATTGACAAAACAGCTGGATCGGGGATCGGAAAAATGCACAGATCCACGGGCCGATCCAATTTTTTTTCCTCTGTCGCAGCACATCCTACGTCATTCGTCAGTGTGTCGCATGCTGGAAGAGCACTAGTTGTTGTGTGTGAGGTGGTTTTGCTAGTTCCAACATGCTTTTCATTTCTTTGGCAAAGAAAGTTATCTTATATTTTTATTTCAGTTTGTGTATGGGAGCGTTTCAGTAGTGTGTGTGAGAGCGTTTCAGTAGTGTGTGTGAGAGCGTTTCACTAGTGTGTATAAGGGCGTTTCAGTAGTGTCTGTGAGAGCGTTTCAGTAGTGTGTGTGAGAACGTTTCAGTAGTGTGTATAAGAGCGTTTCAGTAGTGTGTGTGAGAGTGTTTCAGTAGTGTGTTTGAGAGCGTTTCAGTAGTGTATGTGTGAGCGTTTCAGTAGTGTGTATAAGACCGTTTCAGTAGTGTGTGCGAGAGCATTTCAGTAGTGTGTGCGAGAGCGTTTCAGTGGTGTGTGTGAGAACGTTTCAGTAGTGTGTGTGAGAGCGTTTCAGTAGTGTGTGTGAGAGCGTTTCAGTGGTGTGTGTGAGAACGTTTCAGTAGTGTGTGTGAGAGCATTTCAGTAGTGTGTGTGAGAGCGTTTCAGTAGTGTGTGTGAGTGAATATTTTTTCAGTAGTGTGTGTGAGAACGTTTCAGTAGTGTGTGTGAGAGCGTTTCAGTAGTGTGTGTGAGAAGGTTTCAGTAGTGTGTGTGAGAGCGTTTCAGTAGTGTGTGTGAGTGAATATTTTTTCAGTCGTTTATGTGAGAGCATTTCACATGTGTGTGTGAGAGGTAATTCTGAATAATGTCCCTGACGGCCCCTCATACTACGCACGCCTGTACGCACGCACGCACGCATGCATGCATGGACTGTTAAGAGTATATCGATGCAAATTTTACCAGCAATTTGGGAACTTTATTTGGACGACTAAAGATAGTCATTGCAAAAAAAATTAAAAAATGTAATGCTATAATGATTTAGTCAAACAGTGATGTAATGGTCTTCAGTGAAAATACTGTTTGTGTGTGTGTGTGTGTGTGTGTGTGTGCGTGTGATTGCAGGTGCAAGACTTTGGGCTGCAGCATTTGTTCGGAATGAGGAGTCTTCGTCTACTGTCTCTTGCAGGTAGGATTTATGGCAACGTCTTTACCCCCAAGTCATGACTACTTATAAAAGGATACCTGACCTTACTGTATTTACATGAGGACAAGAGCTGAATATAATAATGTCTATTTAATTAACCTTTATATATTTGTGTGTGTATAGGTTAATATAGTGCTGGGGTAACTGATGTGACTTTAAATGAATCCATAAACTCAGTTAGACTTTCAATGTCAATAATGTTGATCCTACAATGAGATGTTGACAGCTCATGTCAAGGAGCTCAACAACAAAGATACTATTTTACAGAAAATTTGACTCCTGTGCAAACATTAGGAATGAACTAGATTTTATTAATTTAATCTCTGCATACAATTTAAGCAACTGAACCGTTTTACTGTGTATGGGTATGTTCTGTTCTGGAGCTCTATAGTGCCATCTAGTGCCTGCAATTCTAGGAAGTGGATCACTTTTGTATACACGCATTTTGTATTAAAAAACTGACCATAAAATGTAAAATATGCAAATACTGAATATGTTCTCAAAGCATAGATGGTGAATACACTTAAAGCTGCAGTCTGAAGTTTTGAGAAAAAAGTAGACTTAGCCAGAATATTTGAATGATACAGCTCCGGGGTACCTCCCTCTTCCTCTCTGCTGCGCTGCAGCCCTGCCTTCAAAGCCCCTCCCCACAGAGGAGCCTGCTGTGCAAGAGCAGGCTTGTAACCATGGTAACAGAGGAAGCCAGATAACCAAGACGGCGAATTCAAAATAAAAACAGCAACATAAGCCCTGATCTGTTCTACTTCTGAACAATACAACCAAAAAACAATGATGAGTGCCCTATACAAATCACAGTATATATCCAGAGTAACAAACACTATTCCTCACATCGCTGTAGACGAAGTTACCAGCTAATCATTCAGGTATTCATCATCGCCATGTTGCTTTTCTGAAGCATGAGTAACATTATTTCTCTAAACCAATTCAACCACTTCAGAGCGTACTGAACACAATCAAGTTATAGCTGCCCGGTCACTTGAAAGACACTTTTGCTAATCGGTAGCCATAAACACAAAGTTAAACACTGGAGTTAGCATATGCTGGAGTACGTACGTGAGGGAGGGGGGCTGCCAGCAGTGTATGCACGAGAGTGATTGACACTTCTCAGAAACTCTATTGGCTCTGATTGGTTGCATTTAGGCAGGAGCGGTAGATTCTTGCAAATCAAATTACAGCCACTGGGTGGAGCCACAGACAGTGGACAGTGACCTGTATCATATTGTACTGTCATATCATAATGACAATTTAAGCAAATGTATCCAAAAAACAGACTATAGCTTTAAGGACAGAATATTTTAAGTAATTAGTAAAATGACAAAATAGAAGAAATGTTTCCCAATTCCATTTCTATATTGTAGGGATTTGCTGCTTTTTTTGGTCTAATTAGTATACTGAATATCTGGACTGCTGATTAGGGATGCACCGATCCGACTTTTTCAGTCCCGATACAGATAACGATGCCTGGATTTTGCGTATCTGTCGATACCTGATACCGATCCGATACGTTGTTGAATTAATAATAAACTGTATACTGTCCACCTTATACCATGTGGAAGAGACTAAAGGCACCAGACTTTCCTAACTAAGACAAAATAATCAAACACATACCAAACATTGTAAACGTGTAACATTAATAATAATAATAATAATAATAATAATAATAATATTAATAATACATTTAATTTATATAGCGCCTGTCAGGGTACTCAAGGACACTTAACAAAGTGGAACAAACAAAACAAAGAATAAATGGAGCGCCTGTCAGTCAGCACGGAGGGAACACTAGCACCGAAGTCAGCAGCACCGTCCGTGTACAAACTAGCGTCTGGAGGCTCCGTGCACACAGCGGGGGCGACGCAGGAGACCAAGAAATCCAATCCAAGCGATGAAGCCTGGGGTGAAGTGACAGCAGAGGTCCAGGTGCTCCTGTGCTGAACACCTGAAGACCCCGCCAGCAACGGCGGAGTAGCTACCATCCAACATCACTGCGAGCCGGGGAGACCGCAGCAGCAGAGGAGAGCGACAAAGCAGCCCGGTGGTGAATAACCCTGAGGTTGTGGTGGACGGACGACCAACGGAGCAACGATGGACAGCCCAGATAGTATTGAGTGCGTCGGTTTGAAAGTTAGCGTTGCTAGGCTAACAGCTGATCGGTGAGGCTAACAACTGATGGCCAGGCTAACAGCTAATCAGCGGAGAAATGTGACGTGAGTAAGTGCAACGTCCAGCAAACAGGAATCCAAAATAAAACATAGCAGCTGAACCTGAGAATAAACTAATACAAAGTTGGTCTAACAACAACTAGTGCTCTTCCAGCATGCAACACACTGATGCTGATGAATGACGTAGGATGTGGAAAAACTGGATCAGCCGTGGATCTGTTCATTTCTCCGATCCCCGATCCAGCTGTTTTGTCAATATTGGGCCGATATCCGATCTCAATATCGGATCGGTGCACCCCTACTGCTGATGTGACAAAAAACAAGTGTATTTTTCACGATTCACTGACATTTTATAGAGCAAAGATAAAGTAATTAATTGACAAAGTGAGTAATTCTATAGTTTGAGTAGAAACACATACACTGCAGATCCACTTCGCTGGATCAGCACCCTTCTTACTCAGCACACAGATAGACATTGTCCCTTCTGTTGTGTACCTGCAGGCTGCCCCCTGCTGACTACAACTGGTCTGTCAGGCCTCATCCAGCTGCAGGAGCTGGAGGAGCTGGAGCTGACCAACTGTCCTGGGGCCACTGCGGAGCTTTTCAAATACTACTCCCAGCACCTGCCCCGCTGCATGGTCATCGAGTAAGACCACTGACCCATCCCACCTACCTACTGACCGACCGACCGATTGATCACCATACTTCTACCTTCACCCTCCTTCCTCTTCCTCATTCTTTTCGCAAATGCTAGCCAGGAGACTGACCTCATTACCTGCCCACCCCCACTCGCCCGTCCTCCTCCACACCCCATTGAGTAGACTGACCCATAGGCAGACAAAGAGGCGGGAAGACAGATGATGGTAGATGCCAGACCAGAGGATGATGGGATGGTATTTGAGCTTCATTTGAGATGATATTGGAGTGAAGAGCTTGGTGTGACGTCTTGTCTGACAGCAAGTTTCTTTTTCAGATCAACACAAGGTTTTTGTTTACAGGGGAGAACTTCTCTAAAGACGCTGATGATTATTTTTGCAGCATAGAGGAATAAGGAAAAGCGAAATAAAGACTTTTGTGTTTGAGCTGATATGCTGGAACTGACACATGTGCTCATACACTGTAAACACACTCACACACATACTGTATATGGTAAGTGAACAAATGTAAGTCCTGGTGACCTTGAGTACTGAAGTTTCTATTGCCACCACTATGTGTAATATAACTGCTGTTATTTTCTTTTTCTCAGAAAATGTCAAAGGTCAACTTTTCTCTTGTTTAGAGAGACACCATACGCCAGCTGGAGAAACAAGAATCAGAGAGAACTAACGATACAGGTCAGGAAGTAAATGACAGGGATGGGACTTCTCTCTCACTTTTTCTCCCTTCCTCATGTGTGTGTTATGGACTCACAGGTTCCTGTATTTTTGAGATAGCACCATGTTTTTCCATCTCTGTGTCTTAAAAAATTCCAGAAAATAACAGTTTACAGTGTTTGACTTGATTGGCTCATTATTTAACATTTCCCCCTCTCTTCTTCATTTCTGATTTAATTTACAGATGTTGATGATAAGCTGTTGTAAACTGTGAATGTTGTGTTTGTAAAAGGATGATGTATCACTGAGGCAGTGCAACGTGAACAAGTCATTCGAATGGAAATCAGTGTGCAGAAAGCATTAAACTTTAATGCTTAAGAGTTTCTGCTGGGATACAATGCATTTCTATCAAATGAGGAAGGATAATAGCATCAAGATTAGAAAATAAGGGAACTGTGGGACTCAAACTGACAGTGATATATTGTATTTCTGGACTCAAATTAATAAATTAACTTAAGTAGCATCATCAGAGGGAGTATGAAAGCCAGGTGGTGGTGAGCTAGCTTTGTCTAAATTACAGGAGATTTGGTTTAGGAATTTAAGTCTTCTTCTTCTTTTCATCTTATTAATATAAACACATGTTGACCAGTGTGTAAATTTGAACTTGTGTGGTCCTAAATGTGGAATTTCATTTTGTGACCCCCTTGGTAAGGTTACATCACATTTGAAAAGGGAGAATAGGGGATTTCAGTATTTAATTCTAGAGCAGTTATTACAATGTCCACTACAGGCCAGGGCCCTTGTTATGTGGCACTTTTTAAAACACAGTTTAGTTCGTGAAAATGTTACTATTTTTTCTACTAAACCAGAGCTTAAGAAAGTTATGAATGGCCTTTCTCTGTTTGAAATCATGTTAAGTCTTTGCTTAGCTCAACTAATTGATGTCAATGGAATCATGTAGCAGCGCCTTAGTCCTCAACCCTGCAATTGTTGGCTAATCCAACTCTAAATTTTGATTTAAGATTTAGATTAATGGGACATATTTGATGAAACAGCAACTGACATGAATATTTTTTTGCTAATTGCGAACATCCTTTAACAGTAGCCTTCAAGGCTTGTTTAGTCCCCTTTTGAGCAATCAAGAGAAGACCACCCTATCCAGGGTTAAAGACAAACAGGTGTACATAAACACTATATGTGTTTACAAAATAATCATAATAATAACTCAATCAGGATAAAATGACTCATGTACCCATCACTCAGGAGACTGAAAATGTCCTCTGGTTGGAATAAGTACTGTGTATTCTTTCTGTGCATGTTTGTCTCATGTGGTGACTAACATTAGGTGACAGAAACATGGCAGTAGCAGAAAAAGTGAAAAAGTAATCTGATTACTGGTTACTAATTACACCTTTAAAAAGTAACTTACATACTTTACTGATTAGTTGTTTTTAAAAGTAACTAAGTTAGATTACAAGTTACTTTATTAGTTACATTCAGCAGGTGCCGACCCCCCCCCCCCAACATAAAAGCTCAGCATGGCCTTCAGATTTCTCTCCATCTCTACATACTCCTTCTCCAGGTAGGAAGAAAAAGATGTTCTGTGAGGCAGCACGGCATTGATAGTAGCAGGGATCTTGTTTAGTATGGCACCAAACGAGGGCGAGTCAACCATGTATAAGGGCAGCATTTCCTCTACAACATACCGCCTGACCAACTTCTTCTAACCCTTTGTCATCAGCACTGAGTGTACAACAAACCTTAATATTCTCATTTTTAGCTGACACGAACTCAAAATAATGACTGTATTTCCAGCTAGAAATGCGCATCTCTGTCCTCCCTCCATTGTTGTTTGTGTTTATGTCGCTGCGTGGCGTTCATGTGAATTGTCCAGAAAACATGACTTCTCGCGTATGCGACATCACTCCCCGACACGCAAGAAGAAAGCAAAAATATAATTTTTTACTGAGGAAAATGACAAAAATAATAGTAACGCACAGTGACTTGAATAAGTAACTTTAATCTGATTACTGGTTTGAAAATATTAACGCATTAGCTTACTCGTTACTGAAAAAAGTTGTCATATTAGAGTGGCATCACTGATGGCCAATACAAGTTTCTTGTTAGAGATCTTAAAATATTTAGGTATTGTTTAACACCTTGATGGTCGAAAGGCTCCAAACAATAAGGTGTTCACTCAAGTTTTTGAATAGCTGAGCAAAGCAGGAATCCATAGAACCAGATCCGTAATTATTGCTCCCAGGACACAGTGTGGGTTCATTTGAAAACTACATCAACAAGCGGAACAAATGCATAAGTGAACTAATGAATTACATTTTCTTCGTGAAGTTGTAAAAAATATGTCTTCTGCTGTTATATTTTTGGGATATTAGGATTTTCACAGCAGGCAGAGACACTTTGCACATTTTTTCTTACACCTCAGATTTCCTCACACATCCATAAACTGAGCTGAGCTAGGCTGAGCTTTGCATTAAACATACATGTGTACAGCTAAACTGATACAAAAAGGCATCTGTGAGTGTGTGTGACTATGAGTAAGAAGAAAAAATGGTAAAGTTTCCCATAAACCAAAATATTTATTCATCATGGAAACAAGTTAGTTGTGTTTCTTTCCCACAATTCTCTGATACTAAAAGGAAATGAATGAGCCAAACAGTGAGCTGCTTTTTGCCTGTTGTGTGTCCTTAGATGTGCTGACTGCCAACTGAAGGGTCTTGGATCGGTGTCAGTCAGTATTACATTGTGCCAAATGCATCTCCAGCAGCACATAAAATGTGGCTGGTTGCCTGTAGCTGATCATTGACTTCACTAATCAGACTGAGTGTGTACTGTATGGATATGGCAGACCATGCATGTTGTTAGTTGGTCTGCGTTTTTGTTTCATGAAGGGTCAATTTAGAGGTTCCTCTGAATCTCTTCTTTGTATATAAATATATTTATTTATTTATTTATCTATTTATTTCATTAATTTAATTTCATTAAGTTGTGTCTTATTTACGTGATTTATTTATTGAAGAGACATTTTTCAAAGGATTCTGTTTTATGGAACTTGCTTCAAATTTGGGCCTGAATTATCTTATGCATTGATTACTGTTTTTTTTTTTTTATTAACATGATTATTATTATTTTCAACATGTCAGAAGCCCAAGTGAAATAATCTACCTATTACACATGAACATATACCACCATTAATGTCATTAAGACTGACTTAAAGTTTTTAAATCCTCAGAATATGCAGAAGATTTTTCTCTGTGCAAATGTGTGTCAACTTGTACTGCTGTCAAGTCAGTCATTAAGAATATGGTGATAAACATTGGTGATATGATATTTACTGTCATTTTCCTGAATGTGGAAATACAGAGTAAGATGTATACCAGTCATCCACAACATTAAAACCACTGACATGTGAAGTGACATGCAGATCATCTTTTTACACTACAATGTTCTGCTTTGAATGCTCCTGGCATTCATTTGGATGCCACTTTCATATGCAACACCCACCCAAATGTCCAATCCACAGGGGCCCAACGCAGTACCTCCGAGGGTGTGCCGAGGTGTCTGACACCAAGTGGTGGTGCCTCAGTGGATCAAATACTTGATGAGATTGGGATCTGGTTAATCTGGAGGACGGGTTGAGCTATTTTTTCACATGTCTTGGCCATTCCTGAGCAGTTCTCACATTGTTCTGGGGTGGACTGTCCTGCTGGTGGAGGCACTGTCTTTGAGGTGCATAGATGGTCTGCAGTGGTCTTTGGCTGGCTGTTGGCTATCAAAGTGGCATCTGCATTAATTCCAGGACTGAAGGTTTCCCACTAACACATTACATTGTAACAAGATCATCTATGATTCACCTCACCTGTTTGTGGTTTGAATGTGGTGCCTGAATGGTGTAAACAGAGACATTTGAGATGTGAGATTGACCTAAGCAATGTTTACACTGTCGACTAAAATGACAAAGGGCAAGATTTCTGATCTGATGATGTGGATGAGAATTCAGTGGAAGCTTATTACTGGCACAACTCTTGAAAATGAGATAAACAACATATTAGAAAAAGTTTTGATCCATCAAGCTAGCTTCAGCTCTAGCTGTTTACTCATAACAAACAAGCCAACTTTGGTTGCCTTAAGAATTAACACAGCAGTTGTGCTGATATGTTGATGTTATGAGTATCACCTGACGGCAACACTTGCAGTAATTGATAGATGTTCACCACTGTGCCATCTGGAGCTGAATTTCATCATGTTTTGTTTGGCCAGGTCATGGAATTATCACAAATTTGATCAAATTGTTCTAAAAATTTTTTTGGAAGAAGTAATGACTGAAATGTTGATTTCAACAGAAAACACAAAGCAAAAGGACCTACAAGGAACTTAATTTTTAATGCTGTTCTGTGGATAATAACAGTATGATTAACACAACCTCTTGTCATATAGATTACTTATAGATACATAGTGAAAGAAAGAGGCAAAGTATTTTTAACACTATTTCTCAAACAGCTGTTTGCAAGATACATAGTTATCAGTAATGTATCTACTTGTGGTTAAGTACTGTAAGATTTATGAATGTAACAAGAAGATGATGAAACAAAGTGAAAGGTTTTAGTAATGCCATCTTTCAGGCACCTACGTTACATGACATGTAAAAAACTGAACCAAAAAAAAAAAAAAAAACTGAACCAAATCATAGACTATATGATATTATCATATGTATTGTCATACACTCTATTATTTGGTTCAGTTTTTTCAGTTGAAAAACTTGAAAAAATGACTTAGGCCATTATTTTTAAGAGGGTGACGATGTTATCCCACAGTTTACAGATTTGGTTGTTATGAAATGGTAATTTTGTTAAAATAAAAGTGAAGAATTAACATCCCTAATAATGTCTTCATAATAATAGGACAATAACAGGACAGCTCAGCTCAGTAGCAAGGACAAATATCTGTTGCTACACCACCAGATTACAGAACAGCTTCTGTGAGGTGTGAGGCAGTGAGACCCCCAATTAGTCCTCAGAACTTCGCGATAACCAATTGTTTTATCAGAATGCGACCCAGTGGCAGCCATTAAGAAAAAGTATGTAGAAATCCTCTCACTGATGGTCTTCTGTAGGTCAAATCGAGGAATCAGCAATAAATTGAGTTGTTTCGTAACCAATTAAAAGTTCCTTGTAGTAAGTTTCACAGTTGTTAATTTTATGTACTTGTTAATACAGTGTCAGATAAGCATGAAACCTTTTTCATGCAGAAAAAAGTCATTTTAAATGCCAGTATTGCAGAGTTGTCAATTATGAATTGATCAAAGTAGCTGCTCCCAGCTCAACTCACCTGAAAAACATACATTTTAAATGTGTTCTGCACAAACAGCTCTGTTACTGTACACTCAAACCCTGACTTGGAATTTGACTTTCAACACAAATTGGTCTTCTGCTCTTTTACTATTTTTGCTTTTAATGGGCTTCTTACGGATTAAAAGTTTACATATCATGAACTCTGACATGCACATGCATTTCTCAGCTACAAACAACTAACAACAAACCTTTCTAAGGTACATTTTATAAGGTAAATAATTCCTGTCACTTCTTTTACTGTCAACAGTCTTGGTCTACATCTGTCACCATTTTGTTACAACCCTTGTACAGCACAACTTTAAGTAAGAAGTAAAATAAATATGAACAGTTTACTGATAATGTTGAAATGGGTAGAATTTGTGTGCTCTTTCAGTGTCACTTTAGTTAGACTACCTGCTCCTGTTCTGATAGTTATTTGACTGAACACCATGTTTGCATTGATGACCAAGCCTTTTGTGCTTTGGTACCTGCAGATGTTTACAATCATTTAAAAAAACAAAAACAAAAACATTGACCAATATCATACCAATATCACATCAACATGTCATTTTACAACTGCCACAGGCAGATGTGTGCAGTGAGCATTTTGGACTTCTGCTAACAGTGAGAATTAAGTTATCATGTGAAAGGCTGGGCTGTTCACACATTCATCTATAAGTATGTTTGGGTTTTTGTTTTTGTTTTTTAGTAATTATTAGTTGTCCTGCAGCTCATAAACAAATACAATGTCATGTTGGAAAAGACACGGTAGACTAAGTAATGAACACCACATTAGTAGCACATCTACTGACAATAATAATAACCCAACAACTAGTGAATCAGTATTCACGCTATTAATAAAGACTACAATATCTAGAGTGTACATGCATCAGCATTGGATGACATTTTTTGGCAAAGACATACGAAGACATAGAAACCAAGGAAAGATGAAAACAATGTATTTTTTTTTAAATAAACAACAATGACAAGAGAATGACCAAATAAAATTTACACAATAACAGACACAGTTTCTATCCTCTATCCCAGGGGTCGGCAACCCAAAATGTTCAAAGAGCCATATTGGACCAAAAAAACAAAAAACAAATCTGTCTGGAGCCGCAAAAAATTTAAAAGCCTTATATAAGCATGGACGGCGGGTAGTGGAGGCTAGGGGAGGCTGAGCCTTCCCAAATTTTATGCTGGAAAATTGTGAAAATCATGTATAATAATATGCACATAATGTGTGCACATTATTATACATGATTTCCTATTATGAACGGGCCGCAGCTGCAGCACAACCTCAGTGTAGCGGTCACAATGTTTACAAATATGAGAGCGCGTTGCCATGGTGACAGTCAAAAAGAGCCAGTCAACACCCGCTGTCGCTTTGGCGCGTGATTTTTGAAATCCCACATGGATATCCGATCCTTTTTTTAAACAGAAGGAGAAAAAAAAAAGTTTTTATTATTACCGTTTATTTGTTTCAATCACTGAACAGACCAGGCGGCAATTTGGTACAGGTGTTTAATTCCTTCCTCTCAAAAATCCGGGATTAATTCGCCAGTTTCTCCGTGAATTCTCTGGCATCCTTCTGCAAGTGAATTTGTTGCGGCGGAGGAAACGATTCAGCCAACCAGCACTCGATGCAAACTCCTCATCTCTGCTGTCACTCACGGTGGCGTACATTTGTTTCTCCATCGCCCTGATCATTTTGCGGGACACTCTCCTGGCGTGCCCGTTTGCTGATAACTCATCCCCGCATGTTTATC
>CAEMYA010000434.1:16470-34257 GCA_903131615.1 Diplodus sargus | reverse complement strand
CTTTGTGTTTGCAGCTTTCACCATCTTTCCCCCTTTAACTTCTTGAGCTATCTCATCCATCAACGTTGCCAAAGGAACATCATCAATAACACCTCTAAGCTTTGATCATTTTCCTGGATGTGAGCACTGATTTTGTCTCCATCTAATGTATCTGCTCCGAGGAACTGATCTCTTTGCATCTGATCTCAAGTATTTAGCAAACGTGATGTTCCACATTTCCTTTTCAGTTGCTTTTGTCAGTTTCAGTTGGTGAAAATGTTCCTCTTCTTTTTTGAACACTATCATTACTTTCCATTCTGTTTGTTCACTCCCCCTCCTCATGTTGTCCGCCTTAGTTTTTTAACCATGTCGCCGCCTCCAAGCCAGAAGCTGCACTACCAGAGCTGTCACTCCTATCTGTCCTCTTTCTACTGACATCCTGCCATGGCATAATATCACAATCTCGTTCTCCAAACAATTCTCTCTCTCACACCTTCTTACCTCTTTCCATTTCTTCGTCTGTGGTCTCAGCCTTCCTTAGTTTATACTTCCACATATATTTTATGATAAAATTGGTGTGTAAGGTTCTCCAAAATACTGAAAGAACCAGATCCTTCTGGGAGCTCTCAGATTATGCTACCGTCAGTCTCGCCACCATAATAACTGTAAATCTAACATCCACTTCACTTTTTATTCATTTTAAACCTTTTAGGAAAAGTCGAGTCAGAAAATCAAATCATCTTCAGTTTAAACTATTCAGTCAGTATAAACATCATATAGCTTCATAAATCTATCATTATCATTTATTGTAGATGTTTGTTGTTATATGAAGGTTTTAAATGTGCAGCTCCACATTAAGATACTCAGTGAGGATCAGTATAATATCAGCCTGATGTCTGCAGTTTAGTGTCACCACAACTTTCACATCATCTTAATCTGAGCACAGAAGTAAAACATGTTGTCTGACCTCAGAGTCTTCAGTCTGCAGTCTGGACTCTGCAGAAAATCACACAGATGATTCAAATTTGAATCCTTCAGGTTGTTTCCACTCAGGTCCAGCTCTCTCAGATGGGAGGGGTTGGACTTCAGAGCTGAGGCCAGAGAAGCACAGCTGATCTCTGACAAACTGCAGCTCCACAATCTGAATAAAGAATAAATGATGTAAGTTTAGAAGACAATGTTCCTGCTTGAAATCATTCAGTGATTAATAATCTGTTCAAAAAGAAAATGAGAAAATGGAAACTCCAAACATCCGAACCCAACAGGACGCAGGTTAAAGCCTCTAAAATACAAAAGGTGACAAAGAGCTCTCATTAATATTAATGACAACGTGCTGCTGCTTCAATAAAGACGTCGTGACTTCACCTCTTAAACTCTGCAGCTCCACCAGTGGCTCCATCTATACAAACTCATGTTGTGAAGCCAAACTAATAAAAACTCACTAAAACTGATTTTAGATTCAATTCAAGATCACAAAGTTTCCAAGGCTGCAAATCTGTCAGGATGAATTCTGGGGAAATGTGAACAAAAGTAAATCCATAAAATCAAAGTCTCTTCAGTTTGAACTAGTGTGAGCATCGTTCGGCTACGGGTGTAACCTTTGTTCTCTGAGTGGAGAGACTATCTCTCCACCCCCTACATATTCCATATGTATGGGGAATCGACCTACCAGGTTGCGTAACGTGGATGCTCTTTAAGACACACCGGTGTACTGGCCACGCCCTTGATTAGCATTGTATAAGACACCTGTGCTGGCGTGGGACTATTGCTTCGTATTGATTGACACACCTCTCCGAGCGGCCCTCTGGTGGAGAGATAGTCTCTCCACTCAGAGAACAAAGGTTACACCCGTAACCGAACGTTCTCTATTGTATCGAGACTATCTCTCCACCCCCTACATATTCCATATGTATGGGGAACCTCTGTAAGACACCCCGTGAGGAGATCATGCGGACCAAGCATCGGTGCAATAGATAGATAGATAGATAGATAGATAAGCAAACTATATACACTATTTACAAACCCCCAGGCCTGATGGTAATGCCAGATGCAAGTGCCCCTGCCTTAAGTCCAGTGGCGAGCCGCTAACCTGGGCCTACCAACCCCACAAGGGTGTAGTGGGGGATGACAAAAAAAGCAAGAAGAACCCAGATCTACCTGCCAGATGCAGGGCTGCATAAGTTGAACAGAAGATTAACTGAGGGCCCCTTGGCCTCAGTGTTGGGAAGGTAAAGCAAAACAAGCCTCGGCTCGGTTGCCAGTCGCTAACCTGGGCCTGCCAGCCCCGCGAGACACAAGAGTGTAGCAGGGGTTTTAGAGAGACTCTGACCTGCTTGCCAAGGCTGGTCAAGTTGAACAAAGCGATTAGTTGGAAGCCCCATGGGCTCTTTTTGTTTTTGTTTTTTTTGGCAGGAGTTACAAAAAAAAACGATATACATAAGGCTCGGTCTTAGGGCTGGGATGCGGCTAGCACTCGCTCTCCAAAGGATGGGCTAGCTGCAACGTTAAAGGAGTAGTATTTTGCAAAGGTCGAGGGCGTTGACCAGGTGGCTGCCTTGCAGATCTCCTGCAAGGAAGCGCCTCGCCATAGTGCCCATGAGGTTGCCATGCCCCTTGTTGAGTGAGCATGGAGCCCTGCAAGGGCTGGCCCGTCTGTTTCTGTGTAGGCCTGCTGGATGGCCTCTACAACCCATCTGGACAGTCTTGACTTTGACAGTGGTTCTCCCAAGCGCTCCGTTTTAAAGCACACGAACAGCTGGTCTGTCTTGCGTAGCGAGTTTGTGCGATTCAGATAGGACAGCAGTGCTCTAACAGGGCATAGGGCAGAGGCCTGATGCCCCGTTCCTTCCCCCTCCTGAGTGGGGGGCAGTGGGCGTAGCTCGATGGTTTGGTACAGGTTGGTGTCGGAGAGTACTTTCGGGAGGAAGGCAGGGTTAGGCCGCAGGATAACTCCAGCATTCCCTGGGAGCAGCTTGCAGCACTCTTGGTGGACAGATAGGGCGTGCAGCTCCCCCACTCTCCTTGCTGAGCAGACTGCCAGTAGTAGAGCAGTCTTTAGTGATAGCCACTTCAGCTCGACTGCCTCGATTGGCTCGAATGGAGCATGCTTGAGTGCCCCCAGCACTCTTTCTAAGTCCCATGGAGGCACCATGGGTGACTTAGTTCGCGACGTTCGTCGTTGGGCGCCCTTCAGGAATTGAACATGAGGGTGCAGCAGCGTCCCCGACAGGCGATGGCTCCCTACTCGAGCAGCCTTAATCACAGCCACCATGCCTCTGAGGGTGGTGGCAGATTTCCCCTGGTCCAGCTGCTCCTGCAGGAACTGCAGGATCTGCTGTGATGTAGAGGTGAGGGGGTCCACTTGATAGACTTCTCACCAAGAGGCGAACTTGCTCCAACGGAAGGCATATGCCGCGCGGGTCGAGGGTGCCCTCGTCGACTCCAATGTCTGGATGACTGGATCTGGCAAGCCTGGGGCCCTGAACTCTGCCCTTTCAGGGGCCATGCCCACGGTTTCAGGCCCTGCGGGAAGGGGTGAAACAGGGCGCCTCGTGCCTGCGACAGCAGGTCTCTCCGGATGGGGAGTTCCCACGGGGTTCCGCTCAGGAGTGGTGCGATCTCCGAGAACCATGGCATGTGGGGCCAATTTGGGGCCACCAGGATCACTGCCACGTTCTCTAGCTGGATCCTCCGTAAGAGGGGATGGAGCAGGCTGAAAGGGGGAAAGGCATACAGCGGGCCCTGGGGCCACTGGTGAGCCAGCGCGTCTGTCCCTAGTGGTGGGTTGTCCCTCCCCAGGGAGAAAAACATCGGGCAATGAGCCGTCTCCCTGGAGGCAAACAGGTCAGCTACTGCCTTCCCAAAGTGCTGCCAGATCTGCCCCACAACCTCTGGATGGAGCCTCCACTTCCCTCGCTGAGGGCCTCCCCTGGACAGCAAGTCCGCTGCGGTGTTCAGGGGGCCCGGCAGGTAGGTAGCTCTCAGTGAGAGGAACCGTGGGTGTGCCCATGTCCATAATTTGTGGGCCAGCCCTAGGTTGGGGGAGCCCAGTCCGCCCTGCCTGTTGACATAGGCTGCAGCCACTGTGCTGTCGGTCCTGACTAGTACGTGGCGGCCCTGCAGGCGTGGGAGGAATTGTTGGAGCGCGAGGTGGATTGCCTGAAGCTCGAGAGCATTGAAATGCTGCTTTGACTGTCTGCTTGTTCAGGCACCCCGGACGCCTAGGCCTACATGTACAGCTCCCCAACCTAGCTGTGAGGCAGCCGTTGCCAGGAGTTGGCGATGTGTCACAGGACCCAGCCTGTTGCCCCTCCCCAAGTTCTGTGGGCTCCTCCGCCAGCAGAGTGCTGCACAAAGTCGCCGGGTTACCCGGACTTGAGTTCAGACTCATCCCCAGAAACTGGGTGACCTGTGACGGTTCCAGCTTGCTCTTTTTTTGTTTATCCGGAGCCCCAATTCCTTGATGTGCAGCAGCAGCCTTGAAACATGGTAGCGACACATCTGTTGTGTCTGTGCGCATACTAGCCAGTCGTCCAGGTAGTTGAGGACCCTGAGGCCTCGTTGACGGAGGGGTCCGAGGACTGCATCCATACACCTCGTGAATGTGCGGGGTGCCAGAGAGATTCCGAAGGGAAGGAACTCGTAGGTTCTGCCCCCAAACTGGAACCGGAGGAAGCGCCAGTGCCCTCTCCAGATCGGTATCTGGAAGTAGGCATCCTTGAGATCAGCATCCTGCACCAAAGGGGTCGCAGATACTGGCTCAGACCTCTTTAGTCCAAAACTGGACGAAGGCCTTAGTCCCTTTTGGGGATTAGGAAATAGCGTGAGAAAAAGCCTGCCTGATGGTCGGCCTTGCCCACTTCCCTGATAGCACCTTTGGAGAGGAGCGTTGCCACCTCTTCCTCTAGAATCCGCCTGTGCCACTTGTTTTGCACTACGGGCTGAGGACCAGATATCGAAAGTGTGGGTTTGCCAAAGAATTGCAGTCGATCCCCTTGGGTCATGGTGGAGAAGACCCATGGGTCGGCCCCTAGTGCTGCCCAGGCTTCGGCTCTGCCTGGATGGGGGCCTGGGTAGCTGGGGCTAGGCGCACCGTCAGAGGCGGGGTGGGGGCCATCGACCCTGGTGTCGGCTGGCCCCTCTCCTCCCTCTTCTTTGCTGAAATGCATGCTCACGTCGGTGCACCAGCTGCTGCCTAAGGTCTCCTGGGCCCCACCCCGGTTGGGGTGGCAAAGTTTTACGTGAGGGGGCCCGAGGGCGACGGCTCCTTTGCGGGTAGCCTAGTAGTCCTGCAAGCTCATTGGCATAGCGCCAGGCTTCCTGGGCCTGTTGGAGCATTGTTAATGCACCTGAACCGAACATTGCGGCCGGTTCAATTGGTAGCCCCGTAAGAGAGCTACGGTCGGCTGGCTGGAAGTCTCTGCACCGCGGGAGAGATGGCGCAGGTAGAGTGACAGGATAGCTGCAGTGTTGGCTAACTTTGTCTGAGCTGCCATTGCACTGTGCGTTCTCAGCAGAGAACCATCCATTGTCCTGCAGTTCCTGCTAGGACAGCTGGTTGGTCCTAAAGCTGACCCAGCCGGTGACACAAGGGCCGCCAAGGACTGGTCGATTGGAGGGGAGCGTTCACAACCGATACGCCCTGCTTTGCTAACATTTGCTAGCCGCCTGCTAACGCTGGACCAGCGGCAGGCTCGCATAGGTGCAAGGAACTGCGCCAGAACCACAGCCTCAAAGTCTGGCAGGAGGGGCACCCTTGCCCATGCTGTCCTTGTTGCCTCCCTCTCCTCGAATCGGGAGGTAGGGAGGTGTGGGTCTTCTGGCAGTATGATATCCAAGGCTGTTGCGGCTCGATGCAACACCTCATGCAGCTGGGAGACCGCTGGCAGGTCTGGCGACCTTGAGCTGGTCTCAGCTCCTGGGCTGGTCTCCCGCCCTTGGCTTTCTTGCCCTGCTGTCAGTATGCTCTCATCCTCAGAGGGAAACAGGGAGAGCGCATCCTCGTCTGTTTCCACTTCTGAGTACCTCGGAGGCCGAGAGGAAAGGCCGCCTTCCCTATCGGGGGATTGCAATCGCTGGCATTTCGCTATGGTACGTTCACCAGCAAAGAAGTGGGCCCGAGCCTCCCTTGTGTGTCGGGGCATTATAAAGCAATTCATGCACGCTGCAGGGTTTTCTCTGGCAGCCTCTGCATGCTGGAAGCCCAGACATGCTATGCACCTGTCATGCCCATCCTCCATAGGCAGTGTGATGGCACAGGCCACACATACATGAGTGTCCATGTCTGCAGGCAGCTTGAGTCAATGCCAGTCAGCTCCCTCTCTCTATTTCCCCCCCCCAATATATTTATTTATTTATATATATTCATGTTTCCTCTTTTTTTTCTTTTTTTTTTTTTAAATTGGGAACTTCTCCTTTAGTGGCCTTTTGCTACAAGTCTCGCCAGATGCAGGCTTTTGGTCTCGCTGATTGCGTCACAGCTGGCCACGAGGGTTTGTTTACCGCAGAGGGGTAGGCTAGATTAGCCTCTCTCTTTCTTGGTCTCACTCCCGTTTTGGGCACCGACAGAAGATCGCCGGCTGTAATCCTCCCTCTATACGGTCGCGTTAACACCCAGCCTGTGTAATACGTCGTATGGGGGGGGAGTGTATGCAATGAGCGTTTGTTTTTTGTTTTTTTTGTTTATTTTTTCACTTGGGGAACAGACAGGTCAACACCAGCTGTAGCCCGATCTCCCTGGTGTTAACACACCAGCGTGTGTGATACGCCGTACGGGGAATTCCTTTTGCCTGCTCTTGGACCAATCGCCCCGAAGTGGGTACACGGAATACAGTCGCCAGGGAGAAAGCCTCACGACAATTCTCCCACTACCTACTGCGCCTTTAGCGACAGGTAAGCGGCTATTGTTGTATTCGTTCCTAGAGTTGCTTTTTCTTAGTCTATGTCTTTGAGTCACGCACGTCCGTGTGGAGATCGAAAGCAATAGTCCCACGCCAGCACAGGTGTTTTATACAATGCTAATCAAGGGCGTGGCCGGAACACCGGTGTGTCTTAAAGAGTATCCACGTTACACGACCTGGTAGGTCGATTCCCCATACATATGGAATATGTAGGGGATGGATAGATAGTCTCGATACGATAGAGAACATATAATTTTATAAAACTGATGGAAAAAGAAAATACTGAATATTTGTTGTTGTCTGTTTGTTGAAACAGAGATAACTTAGTTATTGATTGTGTTTCTATATTTTATTGTCACTTTGTTAAAAACATAATGTGGAATATAAGATGACGATCAAGAGTTGAAGAGGATCACAGTGAATTATTCAGTGTAGATTTTTCTCTTTATATGAAGGTTTTAAATGTGCAGCTCAACACTGCTCTGCCACAGTCAATGGATTAAACCACTGGAAAAGAAAATAGACTTTATCATTGAGATAGTCAGTGTGGATCAGAATAATACAAACTTAACATTCAACTCAAGATCACAAAGTTTCCAAAGCTGCAAATATGCATCTCTGAATGGATTTGGTGTAGGAAGCAGAATCTCTTCTTGTTGGTTCTCAGACTCTCGTGCACTATTCATCACGTGCACAGCACTGAGACTGGCTTGCTCACTTCCACATATATTTTATGATAAAATTGGTGTGTAAAGTTCTCCAACATGCTGAAAGAACCGGATCCTTCTGGGAGCTCTCAGATTATGCTACCGTCAGACTCACCACCATAATAACTGTAAATCTCAAATCTACTTTACTTTTCATTTATTTTAAACTTTTAAGGAAAAATGGAGTCAGAAAATCAAATCATGTTCAGTTTAAACTATTCAGTCAGTATAAGCATCACATAGCTTCATAAATCTATTATTATCATTTATTGTAGATGTTTGTTGTTATATGAAGGTTTTAAATGTGCAGCTCCACATTAAGATACTCAGTGAGGATCAGTATAATATCAGCCTGATGTCTGCAGTTTAGTGTCACCACAACTTTCACATCATCTTAATCTGAGCACAGAAGTAAAACATGTTGTCTGACCTCAGAGTCTCCAGTCTGCAGTCTGGACTCTGCAGAAAATCACTCAGATGATTCACATCTGTATGCAGGTTGTTCTTACTCAGGTCCAGCTCTCTCAGATGGGAGGGGTTGGACTTCAGAGCTGAGGCCAGAGAAGCACAGCTGATCTCTGTCAAACTGCAGCTCTTCAATCTGAATAAAGAATAAATGATGTAAGTTTAGAAGGCAATGTTCCTGCTTGAAATCATTCAGTGATTAATAATCTGTTCAAAAAGAAAATGAGAAAATGGAAACTCCAAACATCTGAACCCAACAGGACGCAGGTTAAAACCTCCAAAATACAAAAGGTGACAAAGAGCTCTCATTAATATTAATGACAACGTGCTGCTGCTTCAATAAAGACGTCGTGACTTCACCTCTTAAACTCTGCAGCTCCACCAGTGGCTCCATCTATACAAACTCATGTTGTGAAGCCAAACTAATAAAAACTCTCAGAAACTGATTTTAGATTCAATTCAAGATCACAAAGTTTCCAAAGCTGCAAATATGTCAGGATGAATTCTGGGGAAATGTGAACAAAAGTAAATCTATAAAATCTCTTCAGTTTAAACTATTCAGTCAGTATAAACATCATATAGCTTCATAAATCTATCATTATCATTTCTTGTAGATGTTTGTTGTTAAATGAAGGTTTTAAATGTGCAGCTCCACATTAAGATACTCAGTGAGGATCAGTATAATATCAGCCTGATGTCTGCAGTTTAGTGTCACCACAACTTTCACATCATCTTAATCTGAGCACAGAAGTAAAACATGTTGTCTGACCTCAGAGTCTCCAGTCTGCAGTCTGAACTCTGCAGAAAATCACACAGATGATTCACATCTGAATCCTTCAGGTAGTTGTCACTCAGGTCCAGCTCTCTCAGATGGGAGGGGTTGGACTTCAGAGCTGAGGCCAGAGAAGCACAGCTGATCTCTGACAAACTGCAGCTCTCCAATCTGAATAAAGAATAAATGATGTAAGTTTAGAAGACAATGTTCCTGCTTGAAATCATTCAGTGATTAATAATCTGTTCAAAAAGAAAATGAGAAAATGGAAACTCCAAACATCTGAACCCAACAGGACGCAGGTTAAAACCTCTAAAATACAAAAGGTGACAAAGAGCTCTCATTAATATTAATGACAATGTGCTGCTGCTTCAATACAGACGTCGTGACTTCACCTCTTAAACTCTGCAGCTCCACCAGTGGCTCCATCTATACAAACTCATGTTGTGAAGCCAAACTAATAAAAAATCACTAAAACTGATTTTAGATTCAATTCAAGATCACAAAGTTTCCAAAGATGCAAATATGCATCTATGAATGGATTTGGTGTAGGAAGCAGAATGTCGTCTTGTTGGTTCTCAGACTCTCGTGCACTATTCATCACGTGCACAGCACTGAGTCTGGCTCGCTCACTGTCCTTTACTTTTTACCTGCGTCGCTATAAGACACCTGGTTTGTTACTTTATATTTCTGCACCTCTCTGGCTTGCCTTTGAACAGGACTCCCTCCATAAGCAGCACTATGTTCACCACCACAGTTACAGCATGTAAGTGGCCACCTGGTGTCTTCGGACCTGCGTTATTTCCATGCATGTTCCGGGGTATCTTTATGCGCCCCGGAAACATTATAGGGCTTATTGCCGTTGTCACACGCTACCTTTGTCACACAAGACACGCCAAGCTTTGCCATGGGTAGCCACCAGGTTTTGGAGTAATCGAAAGGAATGAGGGAATATGGTATGTAAACTAAGTGTGGTCAGTCACGATGCTGTTGTTTATGCGAGCATGACTTTAACTGCAGTGTTTGTTTACTGCCAGAAGAGATATGAGTCGGAGCCGGTACGAGTCACAGTGCAAAGTTTACGCCCTTGGTAGGCGAACTGAGGTACATGCTTGGTGTGTTTGTATGTGGGTGTAAGTGAAGGAATGAACAATGAATTGCGGTGTTAAATTGTATGAATGTGGAGGACCATCGGGAGTTTAAATGGAACTTGTTGTGCAGTATATTTTGCATGCGCAATTTTTAATGAAACCTTTCGTGTTTGTTTTTAGTTTCACGGTGCCAAAAGATAAATAAAAGGATTGCACCAGTCGAACTCCAGCCTATTCGTTATTGAATGCCAAGGGGTCGTAACAGTGAAACTCACCGCTTATGGAGTCAGCGAGCCATGACGCTGCATCGGAGCGGCGCAAGTTTATCGTGCATTGGAGAAAGTGAAATGACGCTAAACTGAGAAACGGACAGCTTCGCAAACCAGTGGCTTCACCGTGCCTTGGCGAGAGTGAGAAACTCTGATTGAGGTTGTTGGTTGAAGAGAGGGGTAAAGTCACTCACCAACTGAACTGTTTATGCCACCTGCTCTCTTTTCGTTCTTAATGGACATTTAAAATGTAAACGCTCAAAGCCCAATTAAATGACAAATCGGCTATTCGTGAATGTGTGATGGTTTCCTAGTTAAATGTCTGAACCTAAGTTTTTGACTAAACATTAAAGCTGCAGCTAATGTTAAATAAGATTAATTCTAGAAACTAAGTCCTTTTAAAAAGGGTCTTTTTCTGATGATACATTCTATACAGCCTTTGGATGTTATGGGACTGTTTATAAATTTTGATGCTGAGGTATAAATGCCTAACATGATTGATGGTTTAAAGTTAAAGCCACAGCTCTAAATTTGAGTTTCTCAAAGGATTAAAAGGCCATTTTTTATTTTTTTTGCTATAAACGGTAAGAAAGGCAACATGCTACAACCTGCTGAGGAAATAAAGAATGCCCTAGAGGCTCAACAAATAAGGTCCAGTTCACGGGAGCGAACTTTAACACAAAAAGGGCAAGAGCTGCAAAACCCGGAAGCAAAGAAGTGTGAAAAGACATTTTGCAAAGCCTATGAAACTTGGAAATCAACCGTCAAAGGGATAAGAGCTAAACTAAAGATGCTCACCAGAGGATCTTGAAGAGATGCAAAGAGACGTCAAGAATAAACATGACAGAGTGTGCCAACATTATGAACTGATTAAAGTTAATCATATAATTCCTCCAGATTTCGTAAAGAAAATGGATGCATGCAGTACTTTGTCATCTGAGATTTGTGATATCGTAAATAAAAGAATGGAGACCATCAATGACATCTTTAATGATCGCCTTGAAAAGGACAGAGTGAGGATGCAGCTGAATAAAAGGGAATATGGATCTGTCTTCGGAAGAAGCATCACTGAAACAGTTGTGTCACAATCGCTTAAAGGATCCGATGGTCAAGACAGCGACATCTCCAGGTCCTCTAGTAATCGAGCCGATGCGGAGGCAGACCTGGCAGCAAAGGTAGAGCAGGCAAAGGCCTATCAGATGCTACAGGATCACCAAGCAGAATTGGATAAAATGGAGATCGAGTGGAAACTTGAAGAAACAAAAATGCTGGCAGAAATCAGACAAAAGGAGGCTGAAACTAAATTAAAGCTGGAAGAAGGTAAATAAAAGTTAAAGCAGCTGCAAGTAGAGAGTGAAGTAAAGGTTGCAGAGGCCCGTGTCAGAGCATACAACAGCTTTGACATGCCTGGAAATTCTGTGGATGAGGCTGGCAAAGTTTCTCTTGACAGCCCAGAAACAGAATATAAACTTTTTCTAAACCCGCAAGCTACACCTTTTGAAACTCGACATGTGGCACCTCAAAGGTCAACTCAGGAAGAGGCCAGCATTTCTCAGGCCAGCTTGGTTCAAGCAATAACGAGCTCATTCACCTTAAGTTGCTTACCTGTTTCTGAACCCACAACTTTTTCAGGCGACCCCTTAAAGTTCATTGATTGGAAAGTGTCCTTTAAGGCTTTGATTGACCAGAAGCCTCTCCCAGTAAGTGAGAAAATGTTTTATTTGAAAAGTTATCTGGCAGGAGATGCACGTAAGGCAGTGGATGGTTTTTTTCTATTGTAGCTCAGAGGATGCATATCAGGGTGCTTGGACTGTTTTGGATGACAGGTATGGAAGTCCATTCATTGTTCAAAGAGCCTTCAGAGAGAGATTGATGAAATGGCCCAAAATAGTCGCTAATGATCCCAAATCACTGCGAGAGTTCGCAGATTTTCTCCAAGGCTGTGCAGAAGCTATGTCCCATATTAAAGGTCTGGCAATTCTCAATGGCTGTGAAGAAAATCACAAACTTCTGAAGAAGCTACCTGAGTGGCTGGTGCGTAGATGGAGTCGGATCGTCGTTGAGGATCTAGATCAATCTGGTAATTATCCAAGCTTTCTACGTTTCACTGAGTTCATGCAAAAGGAAGCCAGAATTGTGTGTAATCCCATCGCTTCCCCTTTTTTGATTAATATGATAACAACAGATAAGACGTTTCCAAGGAGAGCTAAAATATTGAACACAAGTACTCAATTAGAAGACTCCAATTCTGTGATACAAGAAAAGCCGAAGCCACCTTGTTTATTTTGCAAAAATGAAGGACATGTAGTTGCTAAATGTCCATCCTTTGCAGCAGAGCCTACGGATGAGAAAAGAGCCTTTATATTCGAACATCATCTGTGCTTTGGATGCCTTAGGAGAGGCCATGCCAGCAAGGATTGTAGAAATCGACACACTTGCAACGCCTGTGGTCGACGTCATCCCACCTGTTTGCATAAGGAAATCACAAGACCTGCTGCCTCAAGAGATCATGGTAATGACAAGGTCCACATAGCCATGTCTCATGCTTTGACACAAAATATCTCTGCTACATCCAGCATTGTTCCAGTCTTGGTGTCCTCAGCAACAGAGCCTCACAGAGAAATACTTACCTACGCTCTTCTCGATACACAAAGTGACTCCACCTTCATTCTGGAAAACTTAATTTCAGAGTTAAATGTAAGTACTCATTCAGTCCAGCTGAAGTTGAGCACAATGACATCTGTTAACACAAACATAACAAGCAAAATAGCCAGTGGTCTTCAAGATCCCAGTCTTCAAGCTGAATCATACATACGAATTCGGCAGGCCTACATGCGCAACTTCATCCCAGTTGACAAGTCCCACATCCCAATGAAAGCTACAGCCCTTCAGTGGCCTCACCTAAGCCATCTGGCCAACAAGATAGCACCACTGCAAGATTGTGAAGTAGGACTTCTCATTGGTTATGACTGTCCTTCAGCACTAGCTCCCCTAGAGGTTGTTATCGGAGGTGAAAATGAACCTTTTGCCCAATTAACTGCACTTGGGTGGAGTATTATAGGGTCTGCTAACCCTCATCTGGACAGACAGGGAAACCATAGTTTTGTGCATCGTGTTGCTGTGAAAGAGTTGCCTGTGCCTGCTGTTACAGATGTGTTGAAAGCTTTGGAGTCAGACTTCAATGAGAGGGGCTACGAGGACAAATTTGTGTCTCAGGATTATGTTTGCTTTATACAGCTTTTGAGTCATAATATAAAGCAGGAGGAAGACGGCCATTATCAGATGCCCCTCCCCTTCAAAAACAACAGCCCCCCATCACTGCCAAACAATAAAAAACTTGCTACTGCTCGGCTTCAACACCTGAAAAGAAAGTTAACGGCCAACAAGCAATATCATGAGCAGTATACGAGTTTCATGGAAGAAACAATAAGGAAAGGAGATGCAGAGCTAGCCCCTGCAGCTGCTGAAGGTGAAACTGTCTGGTACATTCCTCACCATGGAGTGTTCCACCCAAAGAAGCCAGGCAAGCTGAGAGTGATCTTTGATTGTTCAGCGAAATTTAATGGTATTTCTTTGAATGAGACTTTGCTCGCTGGCCCAGATTTAATAAACTCATTGGTGGGAGTTGTGTCGCTTCAGAAGAGAAAAGGTTGCTGTGGTCTGCGATATTGAGAAAATGTTCCCTCAATTTCATGTTCTTCCAGAAGCTCGCAACTTCCTGAGGTTTCTTTGGTGGGATGGTGGTAAACTGGAAAACGAACCAAGAGAATACAGAATCACTGTTCATCTGTTTGGGGCTGCCTCCTCACCAGGATGTGCTAACTTTGGTCTTAAGTACCTGGCCCAGCAGCATAAGGCCGACTTTCCTGCAGCATCGGCTTTTATTGAAAAGGATTTCTATGTTGATGATGGGATAACCAGTGTTCCAACTGTTCAAGAAGCTAAAGAGTTAATTGTGGAAGCACAGCAACTGTGTAATCACAGAGGATTAAGATTACACAAGTTTAACTCTAACCACAAAGATGTTCTCTCCTGCATTGCTCCTTCAGAAAGAGCAGAGACAACAGATCCTCTCAAATTAAGTACAGAGGTAACATCAGAAGGGCACATACTAGGCATTCAGTGGTCGATGGTGAGCGACCCCTTTAGCTTCAGCGTTAAGGTAAAGGACCATTCTCCAACCCGGTGGGGTCTTTTGTCTGTTGTAGCCTCCCTGTATGACCCGCTTGGCTTTAAAGCCCCCTTTACCCTAAGGGGAAAGCAGATTCTACAGGAGCTGTGCCACAAAGGCATTGGATGGGATGATCCAGTTCCCGAGCAGTTATGTTCACGGTGGGAGGAGTGGAAAAATGGCCTTCAAGCATTAAAGGATATCACTATTCCCCGATGTTACCACCCTGAAAATTTTGGTAAAGTTGTTACGATTGAGTTGCATCATTTTTCTGATGCCAGCACCACTGGATATGGTTCTTGCTCTTATCTAAGATACAAAAGTAATCAGAATGAGATCTATTGTAGCCTGGTCATGGCGAAGGCACGGGTTGCACCTACAAAGATAACAAGCATCCCAAGATTAGAGCTCTCAGCTGCAGTGACGTCAGCCAAAATGAGTGCCCTGTTAAAGGCAGAACTTCAGATAAAAATTTACAAAGAATACTTCTGGACAGACTCTCAGGTCGTGTTGTCATACATAACCAATGAAGCACGGAGATTCCATGTGTTTGTTGCAAATAGAGTTCAGCTCATCAGAGAAGAACGGATCCAAATGACTGGCACTACGTTGATACAACACAAAATCCTGCGGACCTCGCCTCCAGGGGTCTCGGTGCTGTTGATATTGCATCATCCGGCTGGATATCGGGCCCTAGGTTTCTCTGGGAGCAAGAGTCGCTCCCAATGCTCAAACCCTCTTCGGAGCTGTTGGTTGGGGACCCTGAGGTCAAATCTGTGCATGTGTTTGCAACTCAAGTCAGCAACCAAACGGACGTTTTGACTCGTCTGGAGAGGTTCTCGACCTGGACCACACTCCTTAAAGTGGTCGCAAGGATTAAAAGACTTGGGGCAAGGCTTAAATATGACAAAATCGTAAATGTGGCAGAACGTAAAAGAGCTAAACGTCTTTCAAAGAAATCTCCAGGGAGCCAGTCTTCCAAGGTCAAGCCCTCTTTTTTAGCTCAACCCATGTTTAGAGGGAGGACTTATGCGGGTGGGAGGGAGACTTAAAGGTTCAACTCTCAGCGTGGAACAAAGGCACCCTGTAATTCTCCCAAAGGATGGCCATGTCACCAAGCTGATTCTGTTCCACTTTCACAGTCGTGTTTGTCATCAAGGGCAAAATCAAGCCTTGATAGAGCTCAGAGCCCATGGGTTTTGGATCATAGGAGGGAGTAAAACAGTCGGAAAGTTGGTTCATAAATGTGTGCAGTGCCGTAGACAAAGGAGACCGACTGAAGAGCAAAAAATGGCCGACCTTCCTGAGGAGCACTGTGAGATCTCGGCGCCATTCACCTTTTGTGGAATGGATTGTTTTGGTCCCTTTGCTGTCAAGAATGGTCGTAAGGAGGTCAAGAGATATGGGCTAATCATTACATGTTTGTCTTCCAGAGCAGTTCATATTGAAATGCTGGACGACCTGTCCACAGACTCCTTTATGAATGCCTTGAGGTGCTTCATAAGTTTGTGAGGAGCTGTTTCCCATCTTCGCTGTGACCAAGGCACAAACTTTGTCAGTGCCAGCAATGAGCTCAAAGAAGCCCTCAAACAATGTGACAGTGAAGCACTCAAAGCCTTTCTGGCCAACAAGCAGTGTGACTTTGTATTCAATGCTCCCTCAGCTAGTCATGCAGGTGGTGTCTGGGAGCAGCAGATACGAACCATTCGAAGTGTCCTTAATGTCACTCTTGCGCAGTGTCTTGGAAGACTCGATGATGCATCGCTCAGAACCTTGTTCTATGAGGCAATGGCAATTGTAAACAGTCGTCCTCTCAGTGTGGATGGTATCAATGATCCAAAGTCGCTGGAACCTATTACTCCGAATCATCTTGTTTTGATGAAGGCCAAGACTGCTCTACCATCTCCCGGAAAGTTTGTGAAGGCAGATTTATATGCAGCAAAAAGGTGGCGAAGAGTCCAATACTTGGTGGAACAATTCTGGAGTAGATGGAAAAGGGAATACCTTCTGAATCTCTCCTTGAGACAAAAATGGCATGTTCCCCGGCGTAACTTAAAGGTAAATGATGTGGTCATTATCAAGGAGGACACTCTTCCAAGAAATGAGGGGCACATGGGACGAGTTATTGAAACTACGGAAGAATCTGATGGGCTGGTTCGCCGTGTCAAAGTTCAGGTTGGAGAGCGCCGGTCAGTGATAAAGCGAGGTTTTCCTTCAAAACCATCAATCATTGAACGGCCCATTCAAAAACTGGTACTCTTACTAGAAAGCAATTAACGTGTGGTATAAATTGGGTAAATTATTAGATATGAATTTTGATTTGTTACTGTGTTGTTTGGCAAATTTTGAGGTTGTAGCCACTTGTATTTGAAATCATGTTTAATGGTTGTTTGTTGATGTTAGTATGATTTGGTGGGAGTGTAAGTGGCCACCAGGTGTCTTCTGTCTGTTCCGGGGTATCTTTATGTGCCCCGGAAACAGTATAGGGTTTATTGCCGTTGTCACACGCTACCTTTGTCACACAAGACACGCCAAGCTTTGCCATGGGTAGCCACCAGGTTTTGGAGTAATTGAAAGGAATGAGGGAATATGGTATGTAAACTAAGTGTGGTCAGTCACGATGCTGTTGTTTATGCAAGCATGACTTTAACTGCAGTGTTTGTTTACTGTCGGAAGAGATATGAGTCAGAGCCGGTACGAGTCACAGTGCAAAGTTTGCGCCCTTGGTAGGCGAACTGAGGTACATGCTCGGTGTGTTTGTATGTGGGTGTAAGTGAAGGAATGAACAATGAATTGCGGTGTTAAATTGTATGAATGTGGAGGACCATCGGGAGTTTAAATGGAACTTGTTGTGCAGTATATTTTGTATGCGCAATTTTTAATGAAACCTTTCGTGTTTGTTTTTAGTTTCACGGTGCCAGAAGATAAACAAAAGGATTGCACCAGTCGAACTCCAGCCTATTCGTTATTGAATGCCAAGGGGTCGTAACACAGCATCTGATTTTTGTGTCTTGGCTACACTTTCCATATTCATGTTCACCTGCACATCTTAGTTTTCCTTCACATTGTCCTGCAGTGCGTCCTATTCTCTGACACTTGAAACATGGTAATGGTGCCGGATAAACTCTCTCACATCACAGCTCAAATATCCCATTCTTACTTTCTTACACTGACTGCTTTCAAACTGGAGAACGACTGACAGACTGTCTGATTTCAGGCACTTTCTTTGTTTTTGCAGCTTTCACCATCTTTCCCCTTTTTACTTCTTGAGCTATATCATCCATCAACATTGCCAAAGGAACATCATAAATAACACCTCTAAGCTTTGATCATTTTCCTGGATGTGAGCACTGATTTTGTCTCCATCTAATGTATCTGCTCTGAGGAACTGATCTCTTTGCATCTGATCTCAAGTATTTAGCAAACGTGATGTT
>CAEMYA010000434.1:3873-15348 GCA_903131615.1 Diplodus sargus | reverse complement strand
TTGTGAAGCCAAACTAATAAAAACTCACTAAAACTGATTTTAGATTCAATTCAAGATCACAAAGTTTCCAAAGCTGCAAATCTGTCAGGATGAATTCTGGGGAAATGTGAACAAAAGTAAATCCATGAAATCAAAGTCTCTTCAGTTTGAACTAGTGTGAGTATCATATAGTTTTATAAAACTGATGGAAAAGAAAATACTGAATATTTGTTGTTGTCTGTTTCTTGAAACAGAAATAACTTATTTATTAATTGTGTTTCTATATTTTATTATCACTTTGTTAAAAACATGATGTGGAATATAAGATGACGATCAAGAGTTGAAGAGGATCACAGTGAATTATTCAGTGTAGATTTTTCTCTTTATATGAAGGTTTTAAATGTGCAGCTCAACACTGCTCTGCCACAGTCAATGGATTAAACCACTGCAAAAGAAAATAGACTTTATCATTGAGATAGTCAGTGTGGATCAGAATAATAAAAACTTAACATTCAACTCAAGATCACAAAGTTTCCAAAGATGCAAATATGTCAGGATGAATTCTGGGGAAGAGTAAACAAAAGACATCCAATGTATTCATTTTTTTTTTTTTTTTCAATGAAAAGTGGAGTTAGAAAATCAAATCATCTTCAGTTTAAACTATTCAGTCAGTATAAGCATCATATAGCTTCATAAATCTATCATTATCAAAATGTTGCGGCTTCCTTGAAAAACCTTTTAGCCGCTGAGAGTGCGAGGTTGGGTCCTCAGGTTCGCAGATTTGTGACGCACTAGGAGGCTATGATGACAGATACGCTGAGATCCAAAGATGCTTTTGGTGCATTTATTATGAACAAACAGCACAGAGCTATTACAGCGCAGCAAAGATGGATAAATGGAAAAATGAAAACCAGCGGATTAAACAGATAAAAAAGTGATGAATGAATGAGTGGGTAGCAGTCAACAAAAACTACGGCTACTACCCAACCCTGCCTCTCTCATCTCTGTCACAGGTGAGTACACACCTTTACACACACACACACTTCTGCACGTGCAAAGGCCCACTCCCACGTGAACAAAAGCCTCTGCAACACACACACTCTCAAGCACACGGTGCTCCTCATCTTCAACCTGTATGGCTCCTACACACCAGCCTGTAATTATTAGGTCTCACATAAAAATTCACATTTTCGAGGAGCTTTCGGGTCGCAACGAAGATGGCAGCTTGATTTTTGTGCTCCCCGACCGTTTCACGAATTAACCCTGATAACCCCTGAGATAACTTAAACGTGAGTGTGTTATAAACGCGACGATGAACAGGGTTAGCACAAGAAGTGGGAAAAGTATGACCACGACAGGAAATACTGGTGATTGTATGCCACAAAAACTCGATAGCCGTAGTAGCTTCCCCAACGGGGAAGACGATGCTAGCTTACGGGGCATACTGAACGAACTACGAGACTTCAGGCGAGATAATAAACACCAACTCGCAGAGATTAAACAAGAACTACACAAGACGAACGACAGACTGGTGGAAGCTGAGACCCGAATCGACGAAGCAGAAACGGCATTACAGGCGATGTCAACGCTTGTGAAACGGCTCTCACAGCGCCAAGCTAACATGGAGGCTAAACTGATAGACCAAGAGGGACGGGCTCGCAGAGACAACATTCGAATATATGGCATTCCCGAAGATGCGGAGGGGCCCTTCCTTTCTGGAAAACTTATTGAAAGAGTCGCTGGGTTTTCTGCCAGACACAGAGCTCAAAATTGAGAGAGCACACAGGGCCCCGATTCCTAAACCCACCGACTCCCAGATAAAGCCTCGGTCTATCATTGCCAAGTTTGCGAGTTACAGAGTAAAAGAAGAGGTGATCCGGAAAGCCTGGCAAAAAAGAGAGGTTTTCTACAATAACATCCGCTTCTATGTAGACCACGACTACCCATCAGCGATCCTTAAGAGACGTGTGGAATACGCGGAAGCTAAAAAAATATTAAAAGAAAGGAAAATTAAGTTCCAGACTCCCTACCCAGCGAGACTGCGGGTCTTTTACAACGACGGCACCCGCCTGTACCAGAGTGCTACTGAGGCGACGGAGGACATGGTTTCACGTGGATTTCCCGTTACCATCATACCTGCTCAAGACAGCCCGGATCAACGAGAGACTGAACTCCTATCTGCATGGCAAGTGGCAGGACGACGCCGGGTTGGAGCCATGAACACCACGGATAGAGCCTCACAGAAGAAAAAAGCCTCCCAGACGTCTTTCAAGGAGAAACTCCAAGAGTTCAGACGGAATTCTCCTCCGGAGTGAGGAACAAACAATCACCTGACTGAGTAAAGGATGCAGATAAGTCTGTCCCGGTTTACACTCCACACTTTATCTTATTATGTTTATGGTCCGACTTGTCCAATTTAATTCCATTCGAGATCTAAAGACTCTAAGGCTTAGGCTGATTTTAATTTCCTTGATGTCTGAAGACTGATATGGTTTCTCTCTCACTTAATTTGAAGTCTGAGCATTCCTACTTAAAAAAAAACAAAACAACAACTGTGTAATATGGTCGGGACACAGAAATTCTTCAGCTGTGACTGTAAGAGCTATGCAGTCATCTCAAAGGGCCCTACTCTTTACAAAGAGTGGGACATCCCTTTATGGGTGCTCTGACATCTTGAGCCCCTCAGAGGCTCATGCAGAAAGAGCCTCCACATTGGAAGCGAGAAACTCTAAGGATGTTCGGTTAAGTTTTGTGTTATTGTTCTCATTGTGCTATGTTCATCTCTCAAAGTTCACGGGAGTTTTTGGGATGTATGATATTCTAAAAGCTAGTCATGGTGTGGGGAGAGCTCAGCCATATGCAACACAAATATAAGACTATGGCTAACCATAATATTAAAATTGTTTCATTTAATATAAATGGAGTCTTAAACCCAATTAAGAGAAGCAAGATATTGAGTAAATTGAAAAAGGAGAACGCACATATGGTGTTCTTACAGGAAACACACCTTAATTCGGTAGAACATGAAAAGCTTAAAAGGATGGGTTTTTCTCAGGTGTACTACTCATCTTGTAAATTGGGCCATAAGAGAGTGGTAGCTATCCTAATATCCCATAGAGTTAAATTTTAAAAAATTTCAGAGATAAAGGACAAAGAGGGAAGATACTCATTTGTCTCAGGCAAGATAGAATGGGTCCAAATAACCTTACTTAATATCTATGCGCCCCCCGGTAGCGATTTTAATTTTTATAGAAAAATCTTTGATTTAATGACGGAGGCAACAGGCATACTTATATGTGGAGGAGAGTGGAACATACGCCTCAACCCCAGACTAGATGGCTCCAAAGATTCTACCCAAACCCCCATACACAAGAAACTTAAGATCCTTATGTCGGAGCTGGGAGTGTTAGATCTTTGGAGAGACTTTCATCCAACAGGCCGAGATTACACACATTACTCTCATCCACATGCTGTCTACTCCAGAATAGATTATTTCTTTATCTTCAAAAGAGATCGCCATAGAATACATCACTGTGAAATAGGTAATATTGACCTGTCGGATCACGCACCTCTCTCAATGATGCTGCAAATAAATAATAATCCTGGAAATACACTATGGAGGTTAAATTCAAGTGCTCTTAATAATGAACAATTCAAAACAAAAATCAAAGAAGAAATTAAATATTACATGGAAGAAAACAATAATGGGGAAGTTGGCCCAGAAATTGTATGGGATGCACTAAAAGCCGTTATCAGAGGGAAAATTATATCCTTGTGTGCTTACCAAAAGAAACAAAGACAATTAAGATTATCAGAACTAAATAAAGAATTAAAAGATATCGAGACAAAACACAAGAAGGGATCAAACCCAAACCTCACCTCAAAATTAAAAGAAATTAGGAATGAAATTAATGCCCTATACTCACAAGAAATACAAAAAAAGATGATTTATACAAAACAAAAGTATTATGAATCTGGTCCAAAATTTGCTAAGCTACTGGCAAGGAAATTGCAAAAACAACAATCAGATACCACAATCTATAAAATTAGGGACCCACACTCCAAAGCTTGGCTATTTAAGCAATATGAAATACAAATGGCATTTCAAAATTACTGTAGACAACTATACTCCCAGCCACAATTTTCAGATGAACAACGGATTGAGCAGTTCCTAACATCCCTTAATTTACCCACCCTATCAGAAGATGAAAACAGAAAATTGACAGCTGAAATAACAAAGGAGGAACTGAACAGTGCAATTTCAAGGTTAAAAACAAATAAATCGCCAGGGCCAGATGGGTTCTCTCCTGAATGGTACAAGACCTTTAGGATCGAGTTAATACCAAACCTCCTCAATATATTTAATACAGCTTTAAAAGAAGGAAAAACCCCGCCAACTTGGAGAGAAGCTACAATCTCGGTCATACCGAAGGAGAGGAAAGACAGACTGGACTGTGGATCATATAGACCAATCTCTGTCCTGAATACTGACTACAAACTGTATACATCAATTCTTGCCAAGAGAGTTGAGGAGGTCCTTCCCCACCTCATACACACAGACCAAACAGGTTTCATTTCCCAGAGACAAACTCACGATAATATTAGACGTTCGTTACATATCCTGAGCCATATACAAAAACACAAGTTACAGGCCTTATTGGTGAGCCTTGACGCAGAGAAGGCCTTTGATTCAGTGAGGTGGAAGTTCTTATATAAGACTCTTGAGAGGTTTGGGTTTCATAAAGATTTATTAAAGGAATTAGTACTCTATACAATAATCCAACTGCCCGCATTAAAATAAACGGATACCTATCAGACACTATAAAACTAGAACGGGGCACTAGACAAGGTTGCGGATTATCACCACTCCTTTTTGCACTTTATATCGAACCGCTCGCTCAATGGATTAGGCAATCTGACAATATTAAAGGAATTACTATAAACGGGGAACAACACAAAATTGCATTATATGCAGACGATATATTAATATACCTCAAGGACCCCGCTTACTCATTCCCTGAATTATTCAAACTTCTGGATAGTTTTGGTAAATACGCAGGATATAAACTAAATATTCAGAAAACCCAAATCCTAACTCAAAATTATACTTCATCTAAACAACTTCTGGATAGATATCATTTGAATTGGGACCAGGATGCAATGAAATATCTAGGTGTACTATTCCCTAAAGACATTTCTTCATTGGCAAAAATCAACTATGATCCCCTCCTCACCAGTATGAAATTGGATATACAAAGATGGAACTCCAATCCTTTCATGAGCTTTACTCAAAGGGTGGAGACCATAAAAATGAATATACTCCCGAGACTTCTCTTTTTGTTCCAGGCTCTCCCAGAGGAAATACCCACAAAACAATTCTCTGAGTGGGACAACATTATTTCCAGGTTCATATGGCAGGGAAAGAAACCCAGAGTAAGGTTTAAAACATTACAATTATCGAAAGAGAGAGGAGGTATGGCTGTACCAAATTTAAAGGATTACTTTTTCTCAGTTCAAGTAAGACCATTGATTAACCTGTGTAGCTGAGACTACCATGCCAGGTGGAAAGACATCGAGTTATCGCTCATTAAGGATCCTCCACTTCTGACAGTACTGGGTAATAAGGATCTGGAAAAAATTGTAAACAAGTTGCAGAATCCATGGACAAAATTCCAAATTAAAACCTGGAACTCGATTAAAGACGCATATAAATTGCATGACAAATTAGGAATAATTAGATGGTGCGCCTACGACCCTGACTTTAAACCGAACCAACTGGACCTTAGATTTAAAAGCTGGATAACTAAGGGAATAACAACATTTCATTCAATAATGGATAAGGGACAACTCAAAACTTTTCAGACTTTGAAAAGAGATCATTTTTTAGAAAGTCAAGACTTCTACAGGTATTTGCAACTACGTAATTACTTCAACAAGGTTATTAGTAACTATTCAGTGGATCCAGAAGACCCAATACTGAAAGAGATATTACGTGCTTATTCATCAGAGCGAGCCAAAGGTACGATATCTAGATTATATAAGGGCTTCATGTTCAAAAAAACCTACTCCAAAGACTACATTAAAGATAGCTTGGAGAAGGAAGGTAATTTCAGAATCCCCAAGGAGGAACGGTACAGTTGTTGTGAGTTTCAGTGGAAATGCACCAATTCGCATACATGGAGAGAATTTGCTTGGAAATGCTTAATCAGATTCTTTGTCACAGAAATCTCACTTTTCTGGAGAAGATCAACGGTGCTGGAGGCTGAGGATGAAGAATGATGTGAGCGTGATCTTGTGGTTGCATTTGAGATGCTGTCACAGGGCCGAAGTTCATCCTGAGGGTCTTGGACAGTGGGAACAGATACTGGAGGGTCAGCAGCAGACAAATCCATGCTTTTTTCAACAGGAACTTGTACTACAGGGTTTATTTCCTTTGGTGGTTTCTCAGAAGTATTTGTCTGAAATGGTAATTTATTTGAGTTTTCATATAGATTTTCCTGTATCCATTTTTCCACTTGTTTGAATGCATCACTGTAATCCATAATGCTAGAAAGCCACTCATTTTGTTTTTTACCTTCTTCATCAGGATGTAGTGGCAGTAATTCATTGTGCAGGTCGTTGGCCTTTTTACACAGTGCATTCAAGTTGTTCAGTTGTGAGGGGATTTCAGTTACATTTTCTTTTGTGCACTTTGTGGAATAAGCACACTGATTTTATTAATGGCACTTTTGCGCTCATGCTGGAGCCATTCAATTTTATTTCCCACAGCTTTGGCCGTCAGTTTAATTTCCCTTTTTCCATTTTCCATGTTTGAACATTCAGCAACAGCGTTTATTTGACTCATTTCCATTAGATTGCATTTTGTATGAAGCAACACAATCACAGTTCATCAAGAGCGCATTCAAAATCCATCCATAGACATTGCATTTAAATTCACTGACAGAGCAGATTCGATCCAAGCATTCAAACAAGCAATAGGCCTTTAGAGAACATCAGCCACCACGTATTTATGCCACAAAGTCCCAACATCACCATCAAATAAAGCACGGAGAAGTTGCGCCACCATCATTGCGCCAATGCAACCAGCGTAACATCCATTTAATACATTGTCCACATTTGACACAATGCATTCCAATCAAAGCGGATTCCTTAATCCACATAACATAAACAGGTTCAGGTCTACCTGTTCCCAGGTGAATGGATGGCGTGGTGTGTCACTTAGCTGTGGCTCCTTTGTTCTTGGGCTAGTCGTTGCGTGATGACTTGGTTTTTTGGCGCAGCTTGATGATTTTCATTAAACACCTTTTTTGTTGACAAAATGTTGCGGCTTCCTTGAAAAACCTTTTAGCCGCTGAGAGTGCGAGGTTGGGTCCTCAGGTTTTACAGATTTGTGACGCACTAGGAGGTAGAGTTGTCAAAAGTATCGAAACTCAAAAAAGTATCGATACTAAAATGTTGTATCGAATACGATACTCATTTTCAAAAGTATCGATACTGATTATTTTTTGCACTACCTCAGACCTGAAACTTGTTATCATAGCTGCAGTGTCTTTTTGCTTTATTATAAATATTTAACGTGTGGTTCTGTTAATTGTTACATGTTGTAACAGAGGTTATTTTGCATTTTTCTTGTTAATAAAAATATTTCTTCCAAATTTTGGAGTCTTTTTTTAATCCTTGTGGTATCGAAAATGGTATCGAGTATCGAATATTTTCCTGAGTATCGGTATCGAGTTGAAAATTTTAGTATCCTGACAACCCTACTAGGAGGCTATGATGACAGATACACTGGGATCCAAAGATGCTTTTGGTGCATTTATTATGAACAAACAGCACAGAGCTATTACAGAGATACAAAGATGGATAAATGGAAAAATGAAAACCAGCGGATTAAACAGATAAAAAAGTGATGAATGAATGAGTGGGTAGCAGTCAATAAAAATTACGGCTACTACCCAACTTTGCCTCTCTCATTTCTGTCACAGGTGAGTACACACCTTTACATATACACACTTCCACACGTGCACACGCCCACTCCCACATGAACCAAGGCCTCTGCAACACACACACTCTCAAGCACACGGTGCTCCTCATCTTCAACCTGTATGGCTCCTACACATATATTTAAAAAAACTTGACATCCAGTGTAGATGTTTGTTGTTATATGAAGGTTTTAAATGTGCAGCTCCACATTAAGATACTCAGTGAGGATCAGTATAATATCAGCCTGATGTCTGCAGTTTAGTGTCACCACAACTTTCACATCATCTTAATCTGAGCACAGAAGTAAAACATGTTGTCTGACCTCAGAGTCTCCAGTCTGCAGTCTGGACTCTGCAGAAAATCACACAGATGATTCATGTCTGAATCCTTCAGGTTGTTTCCACTCAGGTCCAGCTCTCTCAGATGGGAGGGGTTGGACTTCAGAGCTGAGACCAGAGAAGCACAGCTGATCTCTGACAACCTGCAGCCCCACAATCTGAAAAAAGAATAAATGATGTAAGTTTAGAAGACAATGTTCCTGCTTGAAATCATTCAGTGATTAATAATCTGTTCAAAAAGAAAATGAGAAAATGGAAACTCCAAACATCTGAACCCAACAGGACGCAGGTTAAAACCTCTAAAATACAAAAGGTGACAAAGAGCTCTCATTAATATTAATGACAACGTGCTGCTGCTTCAATAAAGACGTCGTGACTTCACCTCTTAAACTCTGCAGCTCCACCAGTGGCTCCATCTATACAAACTCATGTTGTGAAGCCAAACTAATAAAAACTCACTAAAACTGATTTTAGAGTCAATTCAAGATCACAAAGTTTCCAAAGCTGTAAATCTGTCAGGATGAATTCTGGGGAAATGTGAACAAAAGTAAATCCATGAAATCAAAGTCTCTTCAGTTTGAACTAGTGTGAGTATCATATAGTTTTATAAAACTGATGGAAAAAGAAAATACTGAATATTTGTTGTTGTCTGTTTGTTGAAACAGAGATAACTTATTTATCAATTGTGTTTATGTATTTTATTATCACTTTCTTAAAAACATGATGTTGAATATAAGATGACGATCAAGAGTTGAAGAGGATCACAGTGAATTATTCAGTGTAGATTCTTCTCTTTATATGAAGGTTTTAAATGTGCAGCTCAACACTGCTCTGCCACAGTCAATGGATTAAACCACTGGAAAAGAAAATAGACTTTATCATTGAGATAGTCAGTGTGGATCAGAATAATAAAAATTTAACATTCAACTCAAGATTGCAAAGTTTCAAAAGATGCAAATATATCAGGATGAATTCTGGGGAAGAGTAAACAAAAGACATCTACTGTATTTATTACAGTTTGAGCATCATAGAGCTTCATAAATCTATGTTCCCTCACAAGCTGATCTCTGACAAACTGCAATTAATCAATCTGAAGGAAGGAAAAATGATGTAGATAAAAATCAATTTATATTCCGATCAATGTTCACTTGTTTAATATGCAGTTCTACATTCTGTGCCCTAATTAATTAGGTTCCCAAAATGATCGAGTGACTTTGTTACTGTGTTGTTGTGGATCATCATATTGTAATGTCAGCCTTCTACAGACAGAATCTAAATGTCACCACATTCATGTCAACACAGATGATCAACATGCTGCTGAACTCTGCACCCTCTTTAACACCTGTCCCAACACTACAGTGTCCATAACAACATGAATCCAGTTAGAGTACAGACTGAATTCTACTGACAGATTAAAAAAGAGCTGTTGTGAGTTTTGATCAGACAAACACAGATAAACAGTAGATAAACACTGCACAAGAGCAAAACACAAGAACTGACCTCAAGATCTCCAGTCTACAGTTTGGACTCTTCAGTCCGGCACCAAGATTCACTCCTGAATCCTTCATCTCCCTGTTGTTACTCAGGTCCAGCTCTCTCAGATGGGAGGGGTTGGACTTCAGAGCTGAGGCCACAACTTCACAGTCAGTCTCTGAGAGTCCACAATCAGAAAGTCTGTGATGACAGAGAAAATAAAACTGAAGGTCAAATAAAATCTGACACTTTATCTACAGAACACACATGAACACATTTGGCTGTAGCTCAGCTGGTCAGTTGTTCAGTCTGAGCTGGTCAGTCATTGATTACAAGGTTTGTGGTTTGAAACTTGAACTCCTCCTGTCCACATGTCAAAGTGCTCTTGAGCAAACTAATGATCCCTCAATGGCAGCTTTAGACCAAAGTGTCTCCCAACAAGGTGATGTGATTTGTGTCAGTTAAACTTTATTTGAACATGATGTCCACTGAGTGCTACAATCACTGGAGGCTGTAACAGCACTTGTGTGTATTTGATCCTGCCTGTCCTCCTCACTCACACCACCAACTTACATGTGTGTGTGTCTGTATATAATAAGAACAATAAACAGACACATTATAAAAACAAAGTGTGGAAATTCTATCCACTGTAAAAATAAAACTGTTGTGATAAAATGACTGTAAAACTTTTTAATCTTCCATCACTTGAAGAGTGAGAAGATGTTTTTTTCTTTTAGATATTTACAGTGACAAACACAAAATCAGATTTAACTTGTTTGACTTTTATAGAGCTGAACTTTTAGATTGTGCATGTGTGTAACGTGTGGATCTATAATACTTATGATCAGCTCAACATTGTGTTATAATGTAATAAACACACAATGTTAATCTTATCTGGACTCACACAGCCTTCCTGCAGTTCCTCACAGCTGGAATCAGTCTCCATCGTCCCTCCTTTGATGTGTTGTACTTCTTCAGGTCCAACTCATCCAGAACCTCCTCTGACATCTGCAGCATGTAGGCCAGAGCTGAGCAGTGGATCAGAGAGAGTTTCTTCTTTGATCTGTTCTCTGACTTCAGGAACTCTTGGATCTCCTGATGAACTGAGTGGTCGTTCATCTCCATCAGACAGTGGAAGATGTTGATGCTTCTGTCAGGAGAGATATTAGTCTTTCTTCTCTTCTTCAGGTTGTTGATGGCTCTCTGGATGAGTTCTGGACTGTTGTCTGTCTGACCCAGCAGACCTCCTAAGAGTCTCTGGTTGGACTCCAGAGAGAGGCCATGAAAGAAGCGAACAAACAGGTCCAGGTGGCCATTTTTACTTTCAAGGGATTTCGTCATTACACTGTTCAGGAAGACATCCAGTGTTGAATCAACATATTTTTTTCCCAGAAAAGCCTTCAGGACCTCTGAGTTCTTGTTGGTGTGACAGTGGAACATGTAGGCTGCAGCCACAAACTCCTGAACGCTCAGATGAACGAAGCAGTAGACTGTTTTCTGGAAGATCACACTCTCTCTCCTGAAGATCTCTGTACAAACTCCTGAGTACACCGAGGCCTCTGAGACATTAAGACCACATCGCTCCAGGTCTTCTTGGTAGAACATGATGTTTCCTGTCTCCAGATGTTCAAACGCCAGCCTCCCCAGCTTCAGAAGAACTTCCCTGTCAGCCTCCGTCAGCTCCTGTGGACTCGTCTCACGT
>CAEMYA010000433.1:544538-560479 GCA_903131615.1 Diplodus sargus | reverse complement strand
AAAGACAGCCTCCCCTCTGGCACCTCCAAGGTGGCCTCCTCCATTTCCTGCCCCGTTTCCATAAGAGGCCATCTTGGATGGCGCCGCCTCCTTTTCAGAGCTGGGGAGAGCTGCACACAAGACACATGGGTCTCATTCATGAAACGTGATTAAATCTGTGAGTAGAGCTGCACATAAAAGCTCACGCTACTAAAACTCTACTCCGGATTCATGAACGGCGCGGGAAACTCAGATTTGATCGTAAACACGTGTGTAAGATGATGAATGCCAAATCGTGCAAAAGTGCAAGTTCAGCCATTACCATTGTCTAAAACCGAAGTCCTTGCTGTGACAATAGTTAACATTTTTGTGTGATTTTATTATTATAATAATATGTTTTATTGATATGTAGAAAGCACGTGTTGTCTGTGGTTTTAAACAAGTAGTTCACATTCTAAATAAATCTAATCTATATCTTAAACCTTTAATTGTCAACTTATTTTCTGTAGAAAAATGTTATATTTTTTATATTTTTTAATAGTTTGTCATATGTCGCATATTGTGTGTTTTAAAGGCATCAGCGTATTTTGAACATGAGAGAGAGTAATACGAATTAAAATTGTAATTTTCAACAGTGACAAGCAGTATTTATGTTTATTCCTACATTTACACAAGCGCTACACACAGTCCGGAGCAGGTGTAGATTTTGTGAGTAGCTACGAAAAAATCAGCACTACTAAAAGATTGATGAATGCGGAAATCGCACGTAAATTTGCGCTGCTCAGGGTTTACACACAAATCCGTGCTGCTCACGTTTCATGAATGAGACCCAGTGAGTTCATCTCAAACAAAGGAATATTAAACATGATGTTAACCAAAATGCGTGCACTCAAATTAATCAACAACTGTTAATAAACGTAATGAATGAAAAGAAAAGACTGTGTCCTCATTTAAGATGAAAAGAACAACAAAATACTCAACTTAAAGGTGGTCACCATCTGTGGCCACCACACACTCCCCCTCCTCTGGATTTTCACTGAGGCAACGGGACAGGTAGTCTGCCGTAACATTCATCTTGCCTGGGATGTGATTGACCTGTGATTGGGCTGCATGGCGAGGTACCAGCGTGTTATACGACTGTTGGCATCCTTCATCTTCTGTAGCCACTTCAGGGCCTTGTGGTCAGTCTCTAGGGCAGACTCCCTCCCAAGCAGATAGTATTTGAGGGAATCCAGGGTCCACTTAACTGCCAGGCATTCCTTCTCCACTGTAGAATACCGCCTTTCTCGTGGATACAGCTTCCTGCTTATGAACGCCACAGGACGACGATCCTCTGGAGGCCCCTGAAGCAGCACTGCACCCAGCCCTCGGTCTGAAGCACCCGTCTGCAGAATAAACTGCTTTTCAAAGTCAGGGCATTGCAACAATGTATCACTGCCTAGGGCTTGCTGAATATCCATGAAGGCGTTCTTTGCTTCCTCCATCCACAGCAGCTGATTTGGATGTCGCAGGCTGACCATATCTGTAAGCACAGCAGCTCGAGCAGAGTAATTAGGTATGAACCTGTGGTACCAACCTGCCATGCCAATGAATGACCTCAGCTGAGTTCTGGTCTGGGGCAAGGGACAGGCTCGAATAGCCTCCACCTTCTGGACTTGAGGCTTGATGACTCTACTCCCAATGACGTAGCCAAGGTACTCCACCTCTGCTCTGGCCAGCATACATTTGCTTGGGTTGATGGTTAATCCTGCTTTTCCAAGACACTCAAAATCAGATTTGAGATGTTCCAAGTGTTCCTTCCAAGAATGACTATAAACAACAACATCGTCCAAATAAGCAGAAGCAAAATGTGACAGGCCAAATAGTACCTTATCCATGAGCCTCTGGAAGGTAGCTGGTGCTCCATGTAACCCAAAAGGCATGACTGTAAAATGGAAAAGTCCCCATGGAGTCCAAAAGGCAGTCAGCTCACGAGACTGTTGTGACAAAGGGACCTGCCAATAGCCTTTAGAGAGGTCAATAGTGATGAGGTACTTGGCCTTGCCTAACCTCTCTATGAGGTCATCAATACGAGGAATTGGATATGAGTCAAACTTAGAGATTGTATTTAAATACCTGAAGTCCATACAAAATCTCATGGTGCCATCCTTTTTGGGTACAAGAACTATAGGGTTACACCACTCACTCTGGGAAACCTCAATAATCCCCAGGGACAACATCAGATTAATCTCTTTCTTAAGTGGATCAAGCAGGCGTTCGGGGATTCGATAGCTCATGCGTCGGATTGTGGCACCCTCTTTTAGTGTGATATTATGATGAATGACATCTGTACGGCCTGGGTCGGCTTGAAACACATCAGGTGCACACAGAGCTCTCACCTGTGACTGCTGCACTTTAGATAAATGCCCAAGGTCAGCTGCTGAGGGACCTGGCACTGGCAGATACTGCTCCTCCACCTCCTCATCCAATACATCTCTGATGAGGAGCACAGTTGACGCCTCCCCCGGCCAAGGAACCCACTCCTTCAGCAGGTTGACATGCAGGGTCCGAGTAGGGCAACTATGACCTGGGGTAGAGATTTCATAGGTGGTAGAGCCAAGTTTTTTAATAACCTCAAAAGGCCCTTGCCACTTGGCCAGTAGCTTACTCTCTTTAGTGGGCAACATCACCAGCACTTTCTGGCCAGGGTCAAAACCCCTCTCTCGAGCCGTTCGATCATACCAGATCCTCTGTTGATGCTGAGCAGCTGCCATATTTCCCCGGGCCAGAGCAGTCATTTTATCCAGCTTCTCTCTCATCTGAAGAACATATGAGACAACATTACCAGGGTCTTTGCTCCCCTTGTCTCCCTCCCATATTGCTTTTAGCAGAGTTAAAGGACCTCTGACCTCATGACCAAAAAGGAGTTCAAATGGCGAGAAGCCAGTCGAGGCTTGTGGAACTTCTCTATATGCAAACATGAGATAGGGGAGCCACTGGTCCCAATCTGAGCCTGTGTCATTTACAAGTTTACGGAGCATCTGTTTCAATGTCTGATTAAACCGCTCTGTGAGTCCATCTGTCTGTGGGTGATAGGGTGTTGTCCTCAAACCTCTGATGCCCAGCAGCTGGTACACATCCTTCAGCAATCTGGACATGAAATTAGTGCCCCGGTCCGTCAATATCTCCTGGGGAAAACCAACCCTTGAGAAAAACTGCACCAGGCACAATGCAATTGGTTTAGCTTTAACTGTCTTTAGTGGAAACACTTCAGGGTATTTAGTGGCATAATCTGTTATGACCAGCATAAATCTGTTTCCTGTCTTGCTCTTCTCCACCGGGCCCACAATGTCCATTCCCAAGCGTTCAAATGGTGTACCAATTATTAGCAGAGGTTGGAGGGGAGCTTTACTGGGGAACTTAGCTGATGTGTGTTGGCACTCCGGACAGCTCCTACAGAACTGTGCCACATCTTTCTGCAGGCCTGGCCAGTGAAAATAACGCTGGATCCTCACTGTGGTCTTATGCTTCCCTAGGTGGCCAGCCCAAGGAATTGAATGACCCAGAGTAAGGATTGTGTCTCTGGCTACTTTTGGAACCATCAGCTGTCTAACTGTCCTGTAGCAGCGGTAAAGGATGCCATTCTCTAAAACATAGCCTCCAGTGTTAGATTTGTCACCTCCAACCCCACTGCTCCCTCTGGCTTCCTGCAGAAACCCAGCCAGGCTTGCATCCTGCTGCTGTAGCTGTCCTATATTCTCTGGGAGCTTAACCCCTAGTGGTAAGTCAGAGGCAACGCAGGGCTCCACTACTGTGTGCCTGAACTTCTCCTGGCGTCTCTGCTGGCGAGATTTACGAGGTTTAATGGGGCCTGATTGAATTTCAGCATCATAGAAGGGTAATGTATTTAAAGTTTGCACCATCTCACCTGATTTTTTTTCCCCGGGCCCGTGTCAGAGCTACATAACAAGGCTGCCCTGGATGGATCAAATCCAGAAGGACAGGCAGATCATGGCCAAGTACTACAGGAAATGGAAGATTATCTGTGACACCAACACTAAGCAAATAAGTGTTTCCTTGCACCTTAACATACACATTTGCTGTAGGATGTGGTTTTTCATCTCCATGAACACAACATATTGGAACCATCTCAGTAGTACAGATGACATGAGTAGGAACATACTGACGATGCACCAGAGTCTGCGTACTTCCTGTGTCAATGAGTGCTTTAAGATCCTGCCCATTTATCTCGACTGAGGTCACTCTCAGGGGCTGTTGAGCTCTCATCTCAGGTTCACGTTTCCGTCTCGGTACATAGCACATCTGTGTCAGCTTTACTGAATTTTGTGGGCACCTTGGTTTTGTGTGGCCCTCTTGACCACATAGGTAGCAGATGAGGGGTTTAAAGCTCTTTGGGATAACATTGGAAACTGGTTGATTCTCCTTTACAGGAGGCTTACCCACAGGCAGTGTTGCCCCTGACTGGTGCTTCGGATGTGCTGCCACAAACATGTCAGCCAAGGAGGCGGCCTTAGCTGCAGTCTGAGGATCCCGTTCCTTAATCCAAACCTGGAGCTCAGGAGACAACATTCTTAAATACTGCTCAAGAACAATAATTTCACCAATTTCTTCACTTGTTTTGTTTTTTGGTTGCACCCACTTCACATAAAGTTCTTTCAGTCTTACATACAGTTCCTTTGGCGTTTCCTCAGGCTCCACCTGAAGAGCTCGAAACCTCTGTCGATGCACATGTTGGGAAGTGGGGGAAATATGTTTAACTGGGTGATGGACTTTTTAAAGAGTAGAAGTATTCAGGTGAAAATAGGGAAAGAAACAACTAGAAGGTGTTTGGTAAAAAAATGGAACACCACAAGGAAGTATGATTAGTCCATTACTGTTCAACATCATGATTAATGATGTTTTTTCTAATGTTCAGCCAGGAATTGGAAGATCACTATTTGCAGACGATGCTAGCTTATGGAAAAAGGGGAAAAGTATACCCTGAAGAAGGTACAGAAAGCTTTAACTCTAGTGGAGGACTGGGGAAGGAAGTGGGGTTTTAGATTCTCTATTGAGAAGACTAAGGTTATGTTTGTTACTCGAAAGAAAATAGATTAAAGTATAAAACTGGAGCTTTATGGTAGGAATTTGGAGAAACCAACCCAACCGATGGACCGGGGAGGCAGTGGCACAGGAAATGTCAATATATGACAAAAAGCTTTGGTCCAGGAGGGCCGTGGCCATCAGTTCCTTTATGGCATTTGGAGGTCCCAAAGATTGATTTAGAGGTACTTGAGATTAAATCCGATAATCCTTAGTCAAATTTGGTGCATCAATTCCAGTGTCATATAATAGAACGATATCAGGATCACACATTATTTTTTACTAGTGCCTGGCTTGGTATGGTCTGTAAAGTAACAGTAGAATAAAAGTATGTGCGGAAATCCCACATGTTGCCTGCCGTGTCGTTTGAGCTAACCGGAGCTACCGCCACTGAAAGCGGACCATAACCTTCCCCTTCACCGACCACGTTACAAACAGGGTTCCAAATTAACTTTTTTGATTACCAGCCAATTTGGCTGGTAACTTTAGAAAGTTACCATCAGAATTTCCACTCGCCAAATTTTTTCCATTCAAAATAAGAGAGATTAGATAAGAGAGATGAGTGGATTTGGATTTTATTAACACAATCCAAGTAGAATACATACACATACAGAACATGCATACAACAAAAAAATCATTTATTTTTCATTTTGATAATTTCAGAGCTCTACCGCATCAAATTTCTTCAGCACTCTCTGAACTCATTTGTTCATCTGAATCTGAGCCATCCTCAGTTCCTTTTGGTTCCATGCTTGCGCACAAACTCAGGCCTGCGTGAGCCCAAACTGTCAGCATGCCAGATGTCAATGGCTTTGGTTGGATCGAAGTCTTTGATGTCAGGTGAGCACAACTGGGTTGGTGAAAGTCGGTGAAAGACCTGCCCTTTTTTCCAATACGACCTGTTTTGGCGGATTTAATCCTTAGGCTCTCCTGATGATTTTGGGCACTCTCATAGTCCTTTACAGCCTCGATTTTAAAATTATTAGTTCCCACCACGAAATTGTTTGTTTTGTTTTTTTCTTTTGCGTACATGCGGCAGTACTTACAAAACATGACAACATTTTCGTGATCAAACACAAGCCATTCACGACCCGTCAGCCATTTGGCATTGAACTTTCTTTTTTTCGTTTCGCGCGCATTGTTGTTGATATTCTCAATCTCATCCCCTGCCTCCTTCCTCTTCTCACCCCCAGACGTCTGTCCAACCAACCACCGTCACATTTAGTTTAAGTTTAGGCTTCTTTTTAATTTACTTTAGCTAGCTCCCTCCCTTCTTTTCTGCTCCATTCATTCATTCTTTTTCTTCTTCTTCTTCTTCTTCTTCTTCTTCTTCATGTTTTCTGTTTCCATGGTTTCTCGCGCTGGTTGGTTGCACTGCCTGCTCGCAGCCAATGGGCGTCTTATACGTCATCACGTAGCATCACGACAGTGTTCATGGGAAATGTAGTCAGTACTGCCCAGGGAGCAAGAACAGTAGAGCAGCTCTGACTCAAATTCCTTCCTCATGCATCACCAGCCAAACTGGCTACTAAGTTTATATAAACACCCGCCAAAATTATTTTTAACCCGCATTTGGCGGGTTGGTGGGTGTTAATTTAGAACCCTGATTGCAAACACCAACAGAAAGATCCGTTCCTTATTCTCCTTCAGGGGAAATCCTTATTATTAAAGGTCATCCATCAGTTTTCTATTCATCCAATTGTTTGAGGAACATGTATATTTAGGCAAAGCCTTATGGGATTGTAGGAGCCATGAGTGATTTGGCAGGTGTTTATTTTCTATTAGTCACAAGGTGAGGGGATATTGTTATCTTCTTGGTGTTGGTTTTGGTCATGATATTTTATTATGTGGTCATATTGAGGAGAGGGGACAGTGGGTCACGTGGATGTGGGCGGGGCTATTAGTTAATTTTTGGCACCTGTTCATTTCTCATGGTTGGAGAGAGAGGGGGAGTGGGGTCGCCCTATTTTAGTTGACCGCTATTTATCTTTGACCGCTGTGATTGCTTTTGCAATTTATCATGACTTGATCATCGTTTTTCGTTAATAAAAAAAATTAAAAACGTATTTTCGACTAGCAGTGACTTCTTTTAGGAAGCAACCAGGCCCGACCTCAATCTCTCAGCGACTCCTTTGTTCGTTTAAGTCGCTACATTTTGCCAACCAAAACGGCATTGATTACAAATTTCATCAGACGGAGCAACAGAGCTGAGATCACGAGGACGAAAATAGGAAGAGGATAAAATTAGACAGACATCGGCGATGAAGCACGGAGGTAGGCGCTGGCTGTTAAAACAAGGTTAATGAGCTGCTGCGAACTCCAGCCAGTCACCTGTGGATTTGCACAATGAAGCTGTAAATGAATGGAGGGATTGCGGTGACTGCTATTTGTTCACTGGGAACAGTTGCCTGTTAGATTGAGGATTGGGTTCCTCGGTGCGGTTCCTTCGATATGAACGCAAAATCCCTGAATAGAATGAAAGCACTCATACCAGAAACGAAAGCGCGCGTAAAAACAAAGAAAAAAGTTCCACATGTCCAATCTCATTGTGTGAAATTAAATCAACTTTGTGAAAATGCTACCATGTCACATGAGGTTTCGATTCCTTTACTCGAGGAGGATGAACAAAATAGACGAAATGAATGGTTTACCAGCATCATGAACTACAGCAACACTTAAAGAGACATGTCAAAAAGGTGGCTGAGTGAATCGGAGTAATCACAAGAAAATAACAGCCTCCGTTTGCCTCAATCTGCAATAAATGAGGAAGTGCTTCGATGTCCAACCAAGGATGAATCTCAAGTTTCAGCTCAAGCTGCAACAATCTTCAGTACAGAGGATCTGCAAGATGACATAACACCAAGTGACAGTGTGCCAAATGTGAGAAGCAAAAACTACTGGAAGAAGGTCTGCTGTTTCTACTGCTTCTTCTGCACCTCTGAAAGCAGAGGCTGATTTGGCAGCATTAAAGTGAAACTCTCGCCAAAAAGCAACCGAGGCTTTATTTGCGATTGAACATGAGTCAAACCTTCATGTAAAAGCATCATTACAACGAAAGAGGCACTTTTAAGATTTACCATAGTTTCGATTTTGGGCGAGCTAATTTTCAATGGGAGTGCTACGAGCACTTTTACGCTAGCATCAAAATCGCTATTTATAAAATACTAAGAAGGCTCGACACAACATGAAACTTTGCTCGTAGTATCACCAGGGTCTCTACATATGAACACGAGCATTGAGAACATTGTTTGTGTATGCAGAGCTTACTAAAAAGAAGGTTTGTGAACGACTCACGGTTGCTGCTGCACCTCCTGCGCGCTGCCGTCATGGCAGACAAAAAGTGTCAGTTCCCGAGTGTGAACTAAGTGGTAGGATAGTAATGGTGGACCGCTCCCCAGGCCTGCCTGTTAGGTCGCACTCGGTTGGAGCTTATCAATGCTATGTTCTTTAATAATTTAGCGGTGGTCAAAAAATGTTATCATTATGAAATAAATAACAGGGTCAATAACATGTTAATGTATTTTAATTTATGTTAATGTATTTTTAATGTATATTAAAGCAAATGAGTAGCCAGTAAGAAGTTTCAGTAATCCTGGTAGAAGTAGTTCGGTAGTATTATAATTAAAGAATAGCCACCTATGTTAAGGCTGCATGAGTTGTTTATTCTATCATATGTCTGCAGCATTTGACATCAGAGTTGTAAAAGACAGAGATAAAACAAAAACGACAACAAAACAGATTCTTAGCTTAGTCAACTTTTTTATTGAAAAGCTCTTTATTTTCCGGTCCTGCATGTCTGGATCCATGCAGGTCCAAGCAGGTCCACCACAGTCCTTTCCTGTAGCCTCAGCCTCCCTGGCCTGGATGGAATAACAGCAGAGGAGAACATGAGCAAAACTGAAAGAACAGATGCAATAGTAAGAAGTTTGTTTTTTAACAAAGAAATAACATCAGATTTGATCACATACTTTTATAATTTAGTCATGTGCTCCTTTCTTTCCTTATCTGCTTAATGTAATTGCCTGTTTGAAATGTGCTATAATCAGAGGTTCTTAAACCTTTCAGACCACATACCACTATGTGTCAAACCAAGTGCCACTTTTTTAACCCATGCAACAGCATCAGCCTTCATTTATAAAGTGCACTCACAAATGTCAATCCTTAAGGGGACAGACTGAATATTACATTTACAGTTCCAGTAATTATCAATTCAATTCAATTTAATAGGCTTTATTGGCATGGTAAAATTTAAGTAAAATTTAGCAGCCAACACTGCACATTCTTTCTTTTCCCCTAGAATAAGTGGTAATTTCTCCCTTTCTGTCAAACCCCTTTATCTCTGTCTCTCACTCTTGCTCATTCCCTTTTTTCACTGTCTCATTTCCTCCATCTCTCTCTCCTTTGCCTTACCTGACTTGCATATTTCTCAGAAGAATGTATTTTCCTCTGGATGAACTCCATGAACTTCTCACAAGGGTGATTGATGTTTGTCTTCACAATAAGCATGGCCTTGATGGAAGGTACAGTGAACCTATTCCTGCTGTCTGTCCATATGTCATTCATTTGGGAGAACACCCTCTCTACTGGTGCATTACTTCCAGGTAAGCACATGACAACGGACACTAATCTAGCTAGGCTAGTGTGTGGGATGTCATTTTCTTTGAAGTGGGTGAATACTGATTCACCTCATCAACCTCATCAAACAAATCATCTTCTTTGATGGACACATTGGGGCATTTTTTCTGCAGTGTGGCTGTTGCCCTCTGGATCTCTTCACACTGAGGTTTCTTTTTTGGAAGGAGACAGTGTAAGTTATTTAAGTTGTCTGTGTGCATTCCCCAAACGTGCAAATAGCTCACAGCTGTTGTAAAAAAAGAATTTGGTATTTTGAGGAAGTTTTCTCGAGTGATTTCTGCATTTTCTACAAGTCCCCTCAGAAGTCCTCTGGCCAGCACTGGAATGAAGCTGTCATCACGTCTTGCCGTCAGTTTTACCTCCAAGTCTTTCAGAATTGCAGAAGACTCCACAGCACAGCGGTCCTGGCCTTCAAGCTTCCTAATCGTGTCACTGAATATGGTCAGGTTTCCATGGGCAAAGGTCAGCCACAGTTCAGTCAGTGGATCTCCGAACATTCTTTTCAAGACAACAGGGCATATTTCTTCACAAAGAAAAAAGGCTTTCAGCGGTGCATACATTTTCAGCACTCTCTCAAGAGCAGGCAGCATGGACAGCCAGCACACATTGCTGTGTCCCAAGATGTTGTGATACTCTTGGCCAACAAACTCACAAAAGCTCTTCAGTCTTTCCACTCTAAGAGTGAAAATCTGAAAATATTGTTGTGAGCAGGCACTCCACATCAGTGGGAATGAGATCCAAAGCTGTTCTGGTTGCATTATGGATGATGAGGGCAGGACAACCCAGGCCAATCACCTCCCGCTGCAGAGCACTTTTCACTTTGGTGTGGACATTGACTCTCCCTGCCCTATTCAGCCCTCCAAAGTTGGTGTTTGTGTTGTCAGCAGAGAATGCCACTACTTTATTTTCCAGTGAGAATTTTTGGATTACCACCATGATCTCAGCTGCAAGTTCCTCTGCCTTCTCTCCTTTGAGTTCAACAAAATCAAGTGGTTTTGTTTCTATGGACATGCTGCCATCATTTTCTTTGCAATACCTGACCATTATTGGCAGCAGCTTCACAGGTCCATGATTGGATGAATCAACAGACAGGGACACAAATTCAACCTGGTCTAGGTCCTGCGTTACCATAGCGGTTGCCCATGGTGCAAACACGTTGTTGACTATGGTTTGACCTTTGGTCTGAGCACATGAAAACTTTGGCTTGTGAAGCTTTTTTGTCAGCTGTGCTGTGCAGTCCATAGACCGGATACTATGATTGTGTCTCATAGTGTGGTATACCAAGATGCCCTCCTGCACAGCTAATTCATACTCCTTTTGGGAAGGTGCTGCCTTCTTGTAAAATGTAGTGATAGATGGTGTACCAACATTAGCAATCATAGCGTTTTTATGCTTTTTTGCATGCTGATGCTCCACCACAGAAAATCTTCCCCCACTGGCAATTGAAAAAGAAGACTGACAGGGGCGTATAAATGGAAATTCCTCTAGGATTTTCTCAGTAAAATGGCATTTGCGTTTCTTTGACAGAGCCATCTTCCTGTCTGCTCATCTTCCCTCACCTTGTCTCACTTATCCTCTTAAATTTCTTCTCCTAAAGTGCCTTTCCTTTCTTAACCCTTCTTTCTTCTCTCCTTACTCTCGCTTCACTCTCTTCTACGTTTACACATCACTCCTTTACTCTCTCCTGCCTTTACTCAGTTTGCTTCCTCTTATACTCTTCTGGTCGTCTCCCTCCCTCACTCATCACTCATCACTCATCACTCTCTTATTCTACAACAGAGCAAAATAAAGTAATATTATTGTCATCTCATGATTATCTAATCACACATTACACCTTCACCAACACCAGTGACAGTTTGGCGTCAGCATTGTGGCTTTAGTTCAGGTCTTCAATTCAGATAAACAGATGTACTATAATCATCCTTATTTTACCTCACCTAGCTGACACAGCCAAGTCTAGTTCAAGCTCACAAAATAAATGGGTTCATACTATACAACTTACCTCAACACGGTTGCCTTCATCTGTCTTCTGCTCTTTCAGGTACCGCGAGTTTGCGTGTGCGCGCAACGTTTTTCTCTCCCATTCAAATCGGGGACATTTTCGGGGACAGTTTTAACCGGGTACAGGGTGGCCTAATCGGGGACTGTACCCGGATATTGGGGTCACCGTATGTTAGGCTCCTAATTTAAGCTAATTTAGCTAACAGGTTCAGCTGTGAAAGCAATACATTGTGCTCATCAAATACCTCAACATGTAGCTAGTTTGAAGAAACCACATTACTACATTTTAGCAGGGTTTCTCCCAGCGTATTATAAGCCTGGCGGGCCACCAGGCTTAAATTTCCCACTGCCAAGCTAAGCAGCATTTATTTATTTATTCAAAATAGGTTTGTATACATCAGTGACAAAGTTGAAAGCACAATGGCGACATCCTATGATAAACACGTGAACACAGGGCAGGTCTGAGGTCAGGTGTCTTTTTCCTAACACCCCACAAACCACTGCTACTGTCACTACACGCTAACTAGGCTACTTTTGATTGAACATAACTGGATGTCACAAAGAAACGGACAAGAAAAAACAACTTTCTTCCTAAGTCGAACGAACAAAGGCGGAGATGTTGAACTCGCTGGTTCACCTGTTGACCAGGAGCCTGTTTCAGGAAGCAAGTCTAGCAAACTCTGAGTCAAAACCTGAACTCTAGGTTGACCAACTCTAAGCTGTCAAACTCAGAGTTTTGGTTTCAGAACAGGTGTTAACAATTAGTTCAATCAACTCTGAGTCAAGGTTACCCTGAGTGAAGCTCGTGCATGAGGATATAAAAAGCCCTCATCAATGGAATGCAGATAACATGATCCACCATGGCAACAGGTGAAAAAAAGCCTAGATACTCCTACTTCTCCCCAGTGGAGTTAGAAATATTTATGATCGCATATGCAGAAAATGAGCATATTTTCAAAAGAAAAAGCAATACTGCGGCAGCAGTAAAAGAGCAAGAGCTTGTGTGGCAGAAAATTGCTGACCGAGTATTAACTGACATATTCTATATGTGTGTTTGAGCACACAGGTGCAACCTAACAGGCACAAAAAAGACTTGGCAGCAACTAAAGATGAAATATACAAATATAGTCCAAACAGGTCAGAGAGCTGTGACGGACGGGTGCTTGAGTGTGTGTGTGTGTGTCGGAGAGCAGTGTGTCTGGCGGGTGTGTGTGTGCTGCTTGCAGCTATTGTAGAGACAGATCACTCTAATCATTTTGAATGGGGAAATCTGCGACGCAGATGGCGCATATCCCGCCCCTTTCACCAACAGCCAATGACCTGCGTTGTCACAGCCAAACCAGGAAAATTATAGCCCAATCATGTTGTTTCACCAGCGCATGTGCACAAGTAGTTTTTACAACAGAGATCAAAAACTTTTACTGCTTTCAAATCTTCATCTAATTTATAGAGTGAATGATAAGAAATGATGTATTAGACATTATCTGGTCCATACATCAATGGTCAGGTAGAGCAGAGCCAGAGCACAGCAGCCGGCACAGATTCAGCCGTAAGATGGATGTCGGTGTCGTAAATCTGTGCGCACGCGCAGTGGAGTTCTCCTTGTAGAGTGTTTTAAACATCATTTCTACAGTAAAGTTGATGTTTTTTGGTTTTTATTTGTATCTTATTTCACTGGCGAGCATGTCTATGTTTTTTCCGTCCTGCTATCACGTTAAAGGGTGGATTTGACCATGCCTCCATTCATTTAGATAGGGGTCTGGTCTCTTTGGGCTTTTCGAGGCGTCGCCAAGATGGCCGCCGAGTTGCATGACTTGCCTAGAAGGACTTTGCAATTAGTGAGGGATCTGCTATATGGACTTATTTTGGATTCAGGGGAGACGACGTGTTACAAACACAGGTACCACCTGCAATACAACCTTAAAGACCTACACAAACAATTCAAAACTAACGTTAGCCATCATTAACTGTATAGTTAATAATATGCAAACTTCAATATTTGTTAATTTCTAATCAAATATAATTAATTTAAGTTATTGTCATCACATTATTGAACAGTGTTATCACACAGCGCAGATTTTCCTCATATCGTGCAGGCCTACAGGTAAGGTATAATTTAATTACAAGCAATTGTGCTGTTGTTTAGCCTGCCCTCATTAAACAGCATTTATTGGCTACATTCAACATGTGATAGTGATATTTAAGTAATTAGGGAAGTCCCCTAAACAAAGAAAAAGCCAAATCTTCAGCCATCACTGCCAGTTGTCTATATGAAAGCCACACCTAAATGCCTGTTGTACATGCATGTCTCCAAATTTGTATTTTCTGGATATGTTCAAATTTGACCTCCAGTATAGCCAACAGAGAAAAGGCTGAGGCCCGCAAAACAGGTGGCGGTCCACCACCACCACCGCTCACAGAGGCTGAGAGCTGTTTTTTCCCCCCAGAACATGGAGCTATTTGGAACTGACTGGGAGATGTTTGATGCTGTGCATGAGGAACCATATGGAGTTCAAGTCCAGGAAATCGAGTGCCCTCTGACTCCGTATTTTATGGAAACTGTACAGTCCATGATAAATCCCTTGGCCTCATCATAATCATTTGGCAGAGACATTTACATAACAATGGTTCAGTGTGTCGAAAGTCTAATGGCAACACAAGAAATGCCTGAGATGTAACACGACCTTGCAAAATATTTAATGGCATGAAGGTAAACATTTGCAGACAGTCTACTTGTTTCAAAAAAGGCTTGCTCTGTTAATGTAATATAAAACAGGAGTCCTAAACATTTTTATGAAAACTTTCCCATGAATTTTGCATTACAGTCATCAGAATTAAATTTGTGACTTTTCCCAAACTTGATTCCAAAACAAAAAATGACTGTGGGCATTCTGAAGAGTAACATGGAGGTAAAAACTAACTTTGGAGTAAACCGTCATTAACAGAAAAGCAATGGTTTTGTAACAGTGAAAACAAAGAAGTTGACTGAAACAGGAAGTTGTCACATTAAAATGACAAAAGAATAAAACATGATCTGACATGTCGAAGTTACCTGGTTGTTTTCTTTTACACTGAGTGGTTACACCCTGTCAAAAGTTTGCCCGTGGCATATGGCTGGTGTCAAAATGTTTTTGAATGTACTGTATGTTTTCAGGTGAGCTGAAGGGAATGTGACTGTACGACTGCAGGCGCATACAGTTGGAAAACAAACAGTGTGGCATGTATCACAGTCATGGTGGAATTTCATATTTATGACAAAGTCCTTCTTTTCGCTTGGCAGAACAGGCTTGTGTCATTGTTCGGTCATCCACTGCATGATGCGTCCTACAGTCAAGCCTTCTGGAGTAACGCTGTTGTTGCTGGGGCCCTCTTGTTCTTAATGAAGAGATTAACACAATGTTAGTCTGAATTGAAAACAATACATTTTAGTTTTCAAGTCGATAAAATCCCTTACATATACACAAATCATATTGACCTTTTTGAGTATAAGAACATTTGATAAATCAAAGCAGAAACTACACAGAGATTTTAACAAAAACTGCATTTGTTGTGACTGGATGACAGACATTATGTTGTGGCAATTGTTCAGATACCCTGTTATTGTTAATATAACTATGCAGGTCATCCATCCGTAAGCCGTCTATCTATGTCTAGTTTAATGAAACTTTGTTATCCTCGAGGTCACAATATTACATTTCATCAATTATATTCATTTTAAATAGTGACATCAAGTTTCCAAAAATGCTTAGATTTAATGGGTTGTATAGTTTGAATTAATTAACCATTTACACTGCACTATATAAAATGTACTGCAGGATAGCAGAAAAAGTTAGCAGAAAAAGTTTATGTTTTTGTTACTTGTTATCTTGGCTAAAACATACCAGAATCCTCAATTTCCTGAAGGTAGTCCTGAAGAAAGTTCACGATGTTTACTTCCTTTTGGTGCTTGGCAGGCCCAATCTCACTGAAGACAGGGCGGCTCCTCTCCAGAAGGAAGGCTGCATCTACCTTTAAGAGGAAGGAAGTGCATTTCAGTCTGAATAAACTTCAAATTCTTGCAAAAGAAAGTAGTATATATATATATACATATACACATATATATATATATACACATATACATATATATACATATACACATATACATACATATATATATACATACATATATATACATACATATATATACATATACATATATACATATATATATATATATATATATATATATATATATATACATACAT
>CAEMYA010000433.1:463194-477942 GCA_903131615.1 Diplodus sargus | reverse complement strand
AGGATTGTGATGATAACAATTAGTCACATGCTCTACATATATTGCATTATTTACACGTTACATTATTTGCAACCTGGAACAAAGCAGCAAAACATTATCCAAGCATTTCAAACTTCCCACCCTGGGCATGATATCAGCGGAAAATAGTCTTAACACCTAACGTTTGATGAATCTGTTACACTGGCTTTAGATATCTGAAGGAGGGTCTGCTATAGTGTGACCTTTTAGTGTATATATATACACTAACGGAGAAATACTTCATCATGATTGAATCATTAGCTCATTGATACATTTATCAGGTAAAATCATGAATTTGTTACATTAAGGTAATATTTAGGTCATGATCATAAGAAAACTAAATTTGATACTTAATTCTTTTTTCCCCTGTACTCAAATAGAATGACTAAATCAGTTTATTTGGAACCAATACAAGCTTGAGAGCAATGAGTCATCCGAACTCATCTCAGGCTGGTGCCATACTGTCACTTTACAATCTGATAAAGCTTGACTACATCTTCATTCACCCTTGAGGCTGGAAAAGCCTGTTTAAGCACTTGTTACTCAGTCCGTCTCAGTTTGTGGCTCAAATTTCCTTCTTACCTTTTCCTTTTAATAATGAGCCTTTTCTCTTATCAATTGAAAGTCTTGTGTATTTTAGGATTCCTGATAGACGTTATTAAGGACCACAGCTGCTGTTGTTTCCATGCCAATGAGACAGTACTCTGAGCATAAATAGATTTCCAGTGAAAGAACCGCCAGACTGCAAAGCCAAACTGCTTAAAATTCCAGAGTGCACACCAAGATGAGCAAAGACTCCTGGATTGACTCATCTGTCAGCTGACGTGGTGGTCTGAAGGAGAAAGAAATCCCTGGCTTGTGCATTTGATATTAGATTACCTCTATTGAAACTATATTATTGTTCAGAATGGTAGCTGTAGTAGTTTTTTTGTTGCCATGGGGAAGTGGAAGTATCCGTCGGTCCTCTGCTTTGGTTCAAACTGAAATATCTCAACAATTGTTTGCCATGAACTTTGGTGCAGGCATTCTGTTCCCCTCTAGAGTAATTGTAACTACTTTGGTGATCCTTTAACTGTTGGACTAGCAACATCAGGTCAGAACTTTAAATGGCATGACCAAATTAGAATGAGCATGGTAAAAAATGTAACAAAAAATTGTTTGTTTGTTTGTTTGTTTGTTTGTTTGTTTATAGCCTGACATTAGCTTTTAGGGATTTAGCCTGACAAAAAGCTTTTAGGGATTAAGATCATCAAAAGTGGTGTTCATCTGTGAAGATTATTTTACTGAACAAAACATGTGAGCATCATAAACTTGTGTAAAAACACACCATAGGCTTTTTGTAACAGGAGCCAAGGCGATGCTAACTTTTGGGTTAACCCACAAAAATCCGTCCTCCCTGTCGCTCTCTATTGCAACAACAAGTGGGGACAGTTTTGCTGCGGTAGCCTCGCGCAAGATTATTGAACCTGCCACAAAAGAGACGAAATCATGATGTCACACCAGGGCTTGCCTTTGTTACACATGCTTCGGTAATTCAGTGTCAAGGCGTATACATTTCATATTTGAAGAGAAATCACCTCCACTAAAAGCTGTGCTATTAGAATAGGGAACCTCCATGAGTTTTAGTTAAATGACAACTCATGGCTCACTTGTACATTTGGAAGTGGGGTAGCATTGGTTACTGATGTCAGCATAACTTGGTGATTTCCATATCCATTAAGTTCATCAACACATACATAACATTTAAACTGTGAAGGTCTTCAGCTAATGGGGAACAGGCTTTGTTAGAAAATAAGATAAAACAGGAATATTGCTATAGATTTTTTTTTTAAATACATATATACCACCCTTATCTATGTTTCAGACATACTGTCGAGAGAGGTTGTGCCCCAAGACTGGCTCATTAGTTGCTTGCATCATTACAAATGTCAGTGTGATTTTGCATGAGGTTTTCTTACTGCTGGAACAGAACCCTGAAGTTTAGCCTCATTCTGATTCTCTCTTTAGCCTGGCAAATGATTGACGTATAATTAAAAGTAGCCTGTTTGTGACTATATGAGATGGTTTTGTTTGTTTACTTGTTGATGGAGTGACAATCCGATAGCTCAAATGCTTCAGCGTGGGGTACAGCTGTGGGAGATCAGAGGTTCATTTGCAAGCCTCTTAAATTACAGATGTCTTAAGTGCAAGGGCAAGTTAGCAGCAGTGAGGACAGGAGCAAGGCGGACACACGGGTTCACGGACACTGTGGACGGGGCAGAGAATCCGTGCACGAGGTGTTAAAATGTGTGTGTGTTTGGCCATGTGTGTGTGCATGCACTCTGGTACCCAACAGTATATGAAATCCAGTGTCCATCTGAACTGAGATGCTCAGTTGATCCTCTGCCAAAATAACCTCCAGCTGCCCAATGCCTGCACTGTTGTCCTTTTTCTTTTTTTGAGTAAATGTCACTGAGCTTGTCTGTTATCTAAATATGGGGGATTGGAGTGTGTGCCACACAAGGGGATGTCCATCAGGCGATTGTGAGAGGGGGACAAACTGAAGTTGAACTTGATTGGCTGTCTCTTGTCTGAGGAGGGGGCCTGTTGCCCAATCCTGATCATTTTCATTAAAGTGTAGTGCGATGAGAGGGTACTTATGGAGGGGAGTGAGGCAGCAGCGTTACCTGAACTGTGTGGCAGGGACTCTTTCTTTCCCAGACGTCTGTCGTTCTTACTGGTGTCTGTTGTTCAGCACAGCCGGCCGCCATGGTAAGAATCCGAAAACTGAGAACGAGGTAAAAGGGAAACGTACATGGAGAAGGAATTTTAGTTTTAATGAATCTCTGAGGATTTTTACTTTTGTTTTCTGATGAGGATTAAAGCCAGACGGCTGAAGATGGAGATTATAATCTGAAGCGAAAACAAACTCTTTCAGCTCACCCGAAGTCACCCCGCAAGTCTTTATCAGCAGCACAGCTGGGTTGTCAGCCGGATTTCAGTACAAGCTGTGTTTTGTCTCCTGGAAAAAGTATAATTTGGGGGAAATCAATGCTTATTATTAATGCTTGCTACAGAGAGAAAAGTCTGTTACCTGACAGGAAATGGGCTATTGGAAACCTCAATTACCATTTTCTACAACTGTGACTACTTCTTGCTGTGTTTTTTTACAGACCGAAGTGATCTGACTCCGCTTTTGTGTTCCATCACACTGGAACTTAACAACTGATATTTAGATTGGAGGGAGCGATACTAAAGATAGAAAGCCCACAGCTGAGTAAAGTGAGAAGACTTGCGCCTTTTCTGAGTGTCCTAACTTAGGACATTCACCTTGAGAAAATCCATCTCTAATACTCTCCCAAATATCTCACCTTAAAAATAGCTTTAAAGGGGCACTATGTGTTCAATTCAAACTCCAAATTTTAATACTTACAATATCAACACGGGGAAAATATACTCAGGAATATGTGTTTTTCCATAGGTGACTAAACAAGCTGTTCTCAGAGGGAAATAAGGTCCCCAGAACACTGTTTGAAGCTAGAAAGGTGGCAGGGTCCACCACATATAAACAAAGTAAAACAGTATAAAATTGAGTTTTTCTTAAAGGTCAGTTTGTTTATTCAGTTTATTCAGTTATGAGAACCAAGGGAGTTTGTTTATTTAATTTGTTGAGGCAGAAAAAAAATCACTTTCTGTATGATATAAATTTTCCTGTTTAAAGTGAGCTATTGAGTTGAAATAATGTGTGACTCTATATATGTTAAGATACTGTCAACAAACAGGGGAAATTAGTAAGAAAAAAAAATTTAGTGTAATTTAGTGCTTGGTATAAGCACTGGTGGTTGTTCTTTCTGTTTCGAAATGAGGACTGAACTTGAAATATTCCAATTGGATGTCATCAGGCTTTCAATCTAGACATAAGAACAAACTGGAAATACTATGGGAAGGAACAGCAGAGATCAAAGTCAGTTTCATTGTGTAATCTCTTAACATCTCCCATGTTTAGCTGCTAAATGTGGGTATAACATGTGTCACATTGTGGCGTCCCCCTTTAGGAACCATCATGAACAAGTGCAGACAGCTGGCGGAGGATTAAACATGAGTTCTTACCTGACAGAGGGTTATTTCCAGTCCTTGGCTGTCACTTTGTCAATGATCTGGCTTTAGGTTTCTGTTTTGGCTGAATGGAGAAACAGGGCTTAAGTGTTGGCATAGAGTGACAGGAGCATGCCATTAAAGGAGCATGTGAGCATTTGTCAATGTTTTATCCCACCAAACATACAAAAATACATATATTTACAACAAATCAGGAGGAAAAGCTAGGTTACTCTTTGAAATGATGATTTGATGATAATGATACAAAAATGACACCAAATCTGCAATGCCACTTAAAGGAACAGTTCACCCGAAAAGAAACATTAATTCCTTATCTACTCACCTCCATACTGATTGAAAGTCGAAAAAGTCAAAAGTCCACGAAAACAAACAAGCAAACTAAAACATAAAATGGTTCCATACAGCTTATCTGCCATAATTCAAGCATCTGGAATTCCTGAGATCCCAAATAGCTGCTAAGCTAATGTATTTAGCTAAGAAGCTACAGTGATGATTTCCACTTTTAAAGGGTTTAAATTAATTACATCCTTTTAAATCATATGGCTTTGTGTTTTCTTCCGTTTTAAAACAAGTCCCAATGTACTGCAGTTGTTTAGGAGAATGCTGCAACCATGTTTTGCTGTGAAGCTCCAGAAATGTTTTGTTCACTACAAAACTTGACCTTCCGTCAGCATGGGGGTGAGTAGATAATGACAGATTTTTTTCTTTTTTGTGGGAACTGTTCCTTTAAAAGCAGACATGATGTTTAACTGTGATAGACTACCTAAATCGAACAAGATTCAACTTGTCACTTTATTAGTCTGTTTATTGGCATTTCTAAAACAGAAAAGTACAGAGTGGAAAAAAATGACTCAAAAGATCAAAAGAAGAGGAGTTAACATGCATAGATGCAGAGCAACAAAAACAACACAGTTACAGGAACAATATGCAGTATAAATAGTTGAACTTGCAACTGTATTCCCATACAATTAATTTAAACCAACATCTGCACATCAAGCAAAACAAATAAAAATGCTCCAAAAAGTGGTCACCAGTAATCTACAGTAGATTAATTATAATAAACAGGCTCTGTATTAGTCACTCCTTACATCCTGTTCTGGTGATGATTGATTCACTTACTAATCACTTATGTTCAATGACGGTATTATGCAACTGCAGTTGAGTACACCTGACAGAGATGATCAGTTTGCTCTCTTCTCTCACCCTCCTGTCATTCTTCCACCACTGTCCTTCTAACCTACTTTCATTCACCTCTCTTAAGCCTACCGACGCACAAAGCGATGCCCGCTCTTTCCTGACCGAGGAGATGATTTCAGGTAAGTCCTTCATACATGAATAAGTTACTTGATTATGCCTTGTAAGGGTCCTCCATTGATTCGCATCTGAACTTCATTTCTCTTGTTGATTTTTGTTCACATTGGCCTCCCATAGCGTGAGATCCATAGCCTATTTCCCTTTTGATTTTTTTTGTCACATTTCAACTTTTCCAAGTCTGAGCTATTTCTGTTTCTCATCCAGAGTTCAAGGCCGCCTTCGACATGTTTGACACTGACGGTGGCGGTGACATCAGCACCAAGGAGTTGGGTACCGTGATGAGGATGCTGGGCCAGAACCCATCAAGAGAGGAGTTGGATGCCATCATTGAGGAGGTGGATGAGGATGGTGAGATCATTGTTTAGTCAACATATAGAAAGAGGAACACAGAATACCCTCCTACCCTCTCGCTCCTCACTTGTCCCTCTTCCCCTCTACTCAGGCAGTGGTACCATCGACTTCGAGGAGTTCTTGGTCATGATGGTGCAACAGTTAAAGGAGGACCAGGCTGGAAAGAGTGAAGAAGAGCTTTCAGAATGCTTCCGTATTTTTGACAAGTATGGCACCTAAGAGAAAGACGTACAAACACACTATGTAACCGCACAGGAATTTCATGTTGCGCAATGGCTTATTGGCTTATTGAAAAGTATATAGATTACAATATTTCAATTTAGGTAGGCAAGAAAGCAACTTAATATTATGTGAGAGTACACTAAGTCTGTACTTGCAAGGCATTGGATAGCTTACCGTACATCCAAATGAGCTACATTCGAACATAATTGTTATTGACAGGCAAAATAAAAATGCATTTTTATTGCATGTAAAAAGTTGTTGAAATCAAAAGTAATATAGCTCCTTAAACCTGCCACAGACTGGACTGATACATACTGGTAAGAGATAGCAACATTCCTCAAATTAGCCTATTTTTGTCTTTTTCTGGACTTGCCGTAGTCCAAATCTGAAGAAATGTTTTTAATTGGTCCAAAAAATGAGGTTTTTTGTATCAGTTTACCGTATATGTCGTCTTTGGGCACATGGGGCTCCTGCTATTTTCTAAAATGGTGGAAAATGCTTAATAGAATAGGGAATTTTCTATCATTCCAGCACACACATGTGTTATCCATATAGATAAGAGTTGCACAGAACCATCATTACTGTCACCACCAAAAAAGAAATCATTTGCTTGAGATGCAGTTCTAAAAACGTTTTTTAAATGATATTCTGCAATTTTTCAAAAAGAATTAATTGACTTCTTGAATACACTTCCATGAAAATTCCAACTTGTAACTGCTAACTTTTCGCTGATCATGGGTTGCAGGTGAACACAGAAAAAGAGCGGGAAAACAGACCAAGGGAAGGACTTGAACAAAACATGATATAACTTCAAAATAAAACAGGAACAATAACTTCTGTGTGCGTGAGTGAGTTTATCCTGTTGAAAGAGAAAGATGCCTTGACTGATTGTTGAATTGGTGAGAATGTAAATGGTTAAAACATTTTCATAAGTTGGATAGGAACGAGTTGAAAGCATGATCAGCAGAAGTTAAGCAGAAACTAGTTGGGAGCTTCTTGGAAATGTATTAAAGTTGGTCCCATTTATTTATTAAATGCTTAGGATACAATAGCTGAATATTATTGTTAAATCATGTTGGGGTAATTTTTGATAGCTTGTTAGGTGGTCAATGTAGTAACAGGGGGATAATTAAAGACAGACCTGTACCATGAAGTTTAACTGGTGTTTATTTAATTAAGGCATCCTGTTGCACTTGTTTTCTTTCTGCAATAGTTTAATGGAACCCAACTGGAGAACAAGTGCCATCTTATCTTTCTAATTATTAAGAATTGTATGAGAGTAGTAGATGGAAACAAGCATTCATTTGTATTTTCCTTCACCGATGATGAGGCAACTTGTAAATCTAATATTGCATTTTATCCACAGGAACGGAGATGGCTTTGTTGACCGTGAGGAGTTTGGAGAGATCCTTCATTTGACGGGAGAAAACGTCACAGAGGAAGATATTGATGAGATGTTCGGGGAATCAGACTCAAACAAAGATGGCAAAATTGATTTTGATGGTAAGATGAAGCTACATGTAGAAGGAGGATTTTCTTCAGTCCTCTGGACTACGCAGTGTCTTCCATATTGTCTATTGAATTACCAGGGGCAAAGAACCACAGACTGGACATCCAGATACCACTAGTAACATTTTTGAGTGGTTCAGCTTGATATATTGAACAGCAAGATACAGTAAAATGCATGTCTGGTTTGATCTTTAAAGGCATTGTCTGTAATTAACTCTCATGTGTAAAGGAATAATAGACATTTTGGGTAATATACTTATTTTATTTGAGAGTTAGATACAGCTCTCAAAGCTGCCCATCCAAATTGAAGATGAAGCCAACTGCCGGTTTGGTTAGTTGACCATAAAGACTGGAAACAGCAGGAAATAGCGAGCCTGCCTGTTCCTGTACACAGGGAGAAAAAAAACGGCACGGAACCCTCTTGTTAAACAGCACATTTTTACACTTTGGCTGTGTTAATTTGTGAGCTTGAGAGGTGCCTTAAGGCAGCTGCATGCTCCAGCCTCATAATCAATGGTCAGATATAGGAGTGTTATCAAGTTATCCTTTTTTTTGGTAAACATTCCAAGAAGCCCATGTCTATAGTGCATTATAACGCATTGTGAACATACTTACAGTATAATGTGCCTATAGCGCTGTTTAATCATTGCTATTAGAACTCATGAATATTGACAATGATTTATAAAAAAATAATCATAACTTATTTGGACAGCAATGTCTATAATGCATTAAAAACATACCTATAATGGATTATAATAAACCTATATCATCACCATAACATCAAAGTAATAAGCACTCATTAATAATCATAATGCTTCACGGAAACAATCATAACTTGTTATGACACAGATATCTATTATGCATTAAAAATATATTTATATTGTGTTATGATGTGCCTATATTGTGGTATAATCATAGTTATTAGCAAACATCAATACTAGTAATGCTTAATAACAATAATCATAACTCATTGTGATGCTTAAGTCTATTATGCATTATTTTGTGCTTATAATGCACCTTAATATGCTTGTATCACTGTGTCATCATAGTTATAAGCACTCATGACTGTGTATAATGCTTCACAACTATAATCATAAGTCATTATGACACAGATAACTATAATGCATCCAAAATGTACTTATGGTATAATGCACCTATATCACTGTATTATCATAGTTATAAGAACTCATAAATACTCATAACACATTATGAAGCAGATATGTATTATGCATTATAGGCGTACTTATAATGCGTTCTACTGTGTCTATAGTTATAAGCAATCATATATATATTCAGAATGCAATATAACGATAATCATAAAACATCATAAAGCACAACTGCTGGTCACTAACTATGTTTGCAAGATCGCATTATATTCAAACTCTCAAAGTTGTGACAGTATATAATCATTTTATAACATATTATAATCACTATTATAATGTGTGGTAATGTGATTTTAAGTCACTGTCTGTAAGTGGCCATTGTTTGCTTTAAGTTAAGTGAAAAAAATAAGATTAACTCGATACAAGAACAGCACATAACCCTCGCACAATAAATGGTCAGCTTTGTTCATGTTCATGACTGCTTTTAATCATGATCATATGGCGCTAGAGCTGCATTGTAACACTTTATAAGTATGTTATATATGTTATTAGAGACATGGGTTTCATAGAAGTATTATTTCTTTTGGGAGGGAAATATACTCCAAACTATACTACAATAAAAATTACTTAAAGCAACACCCCAACATAGATACAAAATAACAGATGAAAGTGCAGAAAGTGTATGTACAGTATGTACATGACTGCAGCGGTGCAGTGACGATCTCTCATCTTCTCATCTCTTGGTAAGAGAGAAAGTTTAAAATGAGTGAATAAACTATTCCTTTACAGAAGGCCTGGTAAATACAATATTTGGGATGACTACGATTATTTGATGTAAATACAACATGCATTAAGGGTAAACGCATCAAACCCATTGGTTTACCAACTATGTGGAGCAACTTCAGTCTTTATAAAATCCCTGTGATGTTGACCTTCCATAAACCTTTAATTCCAATACCATCGGCATCACAAAATATTTGAAGACCACTACAGTTTATAAAGTCTGCACACACCTTATGTGTAGTCATTTATCGATAAGACTGGTGGTTGGTTGACTGACTGTTGCACTCTCTTCCTCTTTGCAGAGTTTCTGAAGATGATGGAAAACGTCCAGTAATGCGACTCTACATTCCTTGGTGGCCCTTCCTCAGAGAGAATAGAAAACAGACTGCTTGATGGAAACCTGCTCTGATCAATCTCTAAATGTTATGAAACCCTGCACAATTATAAATATGATGTCGTTTCTGAGGCGTCCAAATGCAAACAAGTGATATACCTTCACCCTCACCCTCACCCTTCTTCCCCTTCTCATATGAAACCCTTGGGCTTGGCGAGGATATCTATTAATATCTGTTCAAACCTTTTAAGACGAAGGCACATTCCCCCCTCCTTCTCTCGGCCACCCAGCTGTCCCCTTGGCAGCTGCTGTTTCTCCAGAAATGCTACACCACCAAGCTTTAACCCCCACCCTCCTCCTCCTCCTCCTCAAAACTAAAGATCCTCTCCACCCTGTTATGTGCTTTCTAAATAAATCCACTTCTACCTTGTTCATCTTTGCAAATTATTCCGCCTTGCACGCCTGACATGTCTTATCTCATCTGATTCTTTTTTATATTTCAATACTTTTGTTAATCTGCCAGAGGGCATTCTGGGACTTTCTGTAGATTACCACTGTCTGACTTTCTACACCACCAACCACATCCTCCTTTTTACGCACACGCACATTTGTTCAGCTACAACTGGTCTTATCTTCCTGTTCCAGTCCCACCTTCAAACTAGCCTCCTTACTGACTTTTAAAATAACTGTCACAACTGAGGAAAAGTTATGATATCTGGTTTAAATTGATCTCCTCCAAATTGTTTTCCACCTAAGTCACTGATCTTCACATGGAGGTCTCCCAGCAGCAAATCAATGACCCCAGTGTGAATGTAAAGCGCAGCAGGCAGGCTTTAAGGCAGTCAAAGAGCGTATGAGTTAATTCCCCCTTCGGAAAATGCAGCTCTCTCTCTGGGTATATAGCCTGCGAGCCCCCCCAACAACATCCCTCCCCTTTCTTCACGGCTGCTCCACTCCTCAGCATCCTATCCTTCACCTCGGGGCCCTCCCTTCAGGAACCGCCCTCCATATAAGGAGCATCAGGTTGTGTTTATCGGGACGTGTGGGTGCTCGCCTTGCGTCCCCGTCCTCTCTCAGCCTTAAAATCTGCTGGCTATTCAGGGAACGGTGGAAGGGGTGGAGGCAGAGAGGAGGAGGGAGGGCCGGGGTGGTGAGACAGGGTCCGGCCCAAGAGCATTTTTTTCTCCTGGGCTTGAGTTTCACGCTCAGATTGAAATGCCATCATCACAAAACCCATAACCCACTTTTAAATGTTTGACTGCCCCTCCTCGTCCGCCGCTTGAATAGAAGGCAACAGTGTGTGCTTGGCTCTAGTTTTATCATTTCTTTTCAATTTTATTGAGAGTTTCAGTGAGGTTATGTTGAGTTATCACCACTGAAAGCTTTCACTGATGAAACTGAATGCGTTCATTCTATTATTTTGTGTGAATGTGTGCGTTGCAGTATGAATTCTTTCAGTGTGTGGCAGTTCTTTCCCACACCCGACCTGTGATGGTCTCAGTTTTAACTGACCAGGCAGCACAGTGTAATATCCTCTGCACCCTCTCGCTTTTATCGCCACTCAAGATTTTTCCCCAACTTGACTCAGACCACAAAAGCGCACAAAACCTTCAACTTTACCTCTGCTCAACTTCAAGAAACAAGAGCTTTCCTGTCCAAAGTGTGATTGGCTCGCGGTGGCCCCAGAACCCTAAAAGTTCAGGGTACTAAATCTGGAGGCCTGTGAGAGGCAGGGGGCGGGACCTGGCCGTCCCGTTTAAAGTGTGTCAGACCCCTCACTTGACGTCTAGTCTCTCTGTTGGGGTGCACACGGATTGACCACTCCTTTGGGCTTTTCTTTTATCCTTGGATATTTGGGGGGGGAAAGCTAATCCACAAACATGGTAAGACCAATCACTCGTGCAAATGACCAGCTGAACTGCAATCAGCCATTAGTTAATAAGCAGTGATAATGAGAGACTGTGGATCGGAGAAATAGTTATTAATTAAAATAAAGGCACGTGAAAGTCTGAGTTGAGAAGCATGTTTCCTTCTATCTTTAATGTTTATCTGCTGTCTTTCCTTAAAATTGCTTAGACCTTATCTTTAGAAAGTTCATTTTAGACTAGACATTTGAAATATTATCAGTTGATTAAAACGGAATTCTTAATTAATTCTGAATAGAACCTATTTATTCTTGATCTCTTAAAAGATATGGCTAATGCTTCTTAAAGTGAAGGTGTGGAGCTGGCTGGGTGTCAGCTGGGAAGATGCGGATTCTGCTTAGGCATCAAATTCCCGGGGATTGGATGTCTGCAGGCCATATACAGCCAGCGTAATGTGTTGAGCCTGAAATAGCCCGACTAATTTTCACCAAGCTCAGGAATCCACTTGAGGCGCAGCCGCTAGGCCTATATCCAGGAAGACATGGCTTATAGAAAGAATGCTACCATCACAAAAACAACATTAAAACACTAATCATCTCTAAAACTCCTCTAATCCCTGTCATTTACTAAAACTGTGTCCGCGGTATCAGTTGTGCGTAAAATGGTGTTTTTACTCTAGATCACTGTGCTTGGGAAATACGAATATTATATATTTAAATAAATATATTTTCTTTTGAAAATGAATTCTAGCAGGTATGGTAATTGCTATGTTCGCGACAATTTGGCCTCAAGGCTAAATGCTCAATCAGCACGTGTTCAACTAGAATGATGAATAAAGTGTAAATGAAGTGAATGATGAAGTGGCCCCTGTTTTCTTCCAGACTGACGCGCAACAAGAGGCCCGCTCCTACCTGAGCGAGGAGATGCTGGCTGGTGAGTACGGGCTACAGTAACGCGTTACATCTGTAACAGATTACATGTCAGGTGATAAACGGCCTAGCTGTTGTCAATGATCAAACAGAAATGGGTCCTCTGATTCCACCTCCCATGATCTGTCAGAATGACCTCTTTTATAAAAAATAAATAAAAAAAAGACAGAGCATTTTAGAGCACCGTCGTCATTTCATACATACAAGTGTACTGCAGTGGATTACTGCACATAAGTAATAGAGACAGAGATATTGGGAATACAGAGAATTGTGTCATTCGTTTGGAGTAAGGAGCCCTATTCCGTCATCTGTGTTTCTCGTCCAGAGTTCAAAGCCGCCTTCGACATGTTTGACACCGACGGTGGCGGTGACATCAGCACCAAGGAGTTGGGTACCGTGATGAGGATGCTGGGCCAGAACCCAACAAGAGAGGAGTTGGATGAGATCATCGAGGAGGTCGATGAGGACGGTGAGCGATGGATGATAGTGTGTCTGTGACACCAACACAGCAGGCCCGCTGTGCGCGCTGTGCGCAATGAGCGTTTTTACGCACAAGCAACACATGACCCTGGCACTTGATGTGTATATTGTATATATATGATATATTATACATAGTTCAATTAAACCAAGCAATTTAATCATAACACTGAGAACCCAAACACTCAGTGATGAGGCGTTTTAGGGAGTTTTACGCGCAGATGCACAAACATAGAGTACTAGACATTTTTCTTCTTGGTTTGACTTTGTTATATAGATCGTTACGTTATATAGGTCGGGGCTAACATAATTACAGTGCTTAATTTTACTGTGGGTCATGCGTCAAGTTGTTCGCAAAAATGAGCGCATTGTTATGTTTCCTCCATGGAGAGCAGGACGCCGGGCCTTCGGTCGGGCTCACCACTGCTAACAAGTCATGTTGTTTCATCATCACTCTCAGGTAGCGGTACCATTGACTTCGAGGAGTTCTTGGTCATGATGGTGAGGCTGCTAAAGGAGGACCAGGCCGGCAAGAGCGAGGAAGAGTTGGCAGAGTGCTTCCGCGTGTTCGACAAGTACGTAGACATTGTTGCTGCGTAGAACCCGGTTTACTTAGTGTGCTGCACTCGCTCTCAGAAGGCGGTGTGTACACGTCTTGTGCAATTACTTGTTTGTGTTTATCAATCCAATACATTTTGTCTTTTGCGCAGGAACGGCGACGGCTACATCGACAGAGAGGAGTTCGCCCTCATCATCCGCAGCACCGGCGAGCCCATCTCAGAGGACGAGATTGATGAGCTGATGAAGGACGGAGACAAGAACGCAGACGGCATGCTGGACTTTGACGGTATGATGAGGCATGATGAAGATGAAGATGTTGTAAAAATGTCACTCTCCAAGATTTCAGTGAACTTAATTTGAAAACCTGTGTCTGTGGCCTTGTTGAAGAATTCACAGTGATGTAAGATTTAATTCAAATACAGCTCTTCTGGTACTTGTATGCTGAGGTCTTAATGTTGAACACTTGGTTGTATTTTTCTGTATATCTTTTGGATTGATTAAGTGTAATCGATGGGTTTTAAACCCTATCTGAACACCCTTGTTGGATTGGGTTTTGTCCCCGCTGCTGATGACACCGTCCCATCTCTCTTTTCTTACCAGAATTCCTCAAGATGATGGAGAATGTGCAGTAAAACCAGAAAGACTCATGGACATTCCTCCTCCCCTCCTGTGAACCCCCGTCCATCTGACCCCCATCGAGCCACTCAAACCACCCTCCACACTCCCTCTCCTCCTTCCTTCCTGTCCACCTGGTTCACTGCCTCTCTTCTCCATCCTTATAGGCATCCTCACTCAACAGACAGCTAGGGCACCCGGCAGGGGGTCGCTGGCTGGGCTACACTCTTCCCCAGCCTCGCTTGTGAATGCATACAGCCCGCGAATGCATTGAAGAAATTAACTGCACAAACCCTTTGCATTTTATTAACAGGCGCGTGTCATCAGCGACCCCCTCCCCCCATGCTGGTGAAGCTAATCTGATCTAGAATCTAGTCTAGATAGAACGGCAGCCTGTTGTCTGCTGCTTAGACCAATTAAGTCAACCAATTCACTGTACAAAGTAATTTGCTTGGACAGAATAAATGAACTAACTCATGCTCACTTGTAGTTGGTCTGTCGTATTTATGGTCTGTGTAAAGAAATTTTGTTTTGAGGAATATCAATAAAATCTGTTTGTTTCTTCTTTTTGT
>CAEMYA010000433.1:446906-463115 GCA_903131615.1 Diplodus sargus | reverse complement strand
ATGGCCAATCAGCCGCCTGGCGAGGTAAACGTATACTAGACTTTTAGACATCAAAGTGTTTTTACTGTGGCTCCAGAGGAAACTGCAATGACTCTGCTGTTAAATTGCCTCAGTGATGTCAATACTGTGGCACCTGATTTTTAAAAGGAGAAAGAATGCATGGAGAAAAAAAAAAGTTGAAATCTCTGGTTCTGCTGTCACACGGTCATACTTCCTAGACTTGTAAACACACTTCAATGTGTAAAATTGGTGGAGCGACCCTTTAAGGTATTGCTGCAGTCACCGTTGGAGTGCCAAGAGGTGCCAATTTTACTGGTTGACAGTGTGAATGCAAAAAAAAATGAGCGGTGGTGGAGAGTGTATCTGTGCATCATTTTCATCACAACTACTGACTATAAGTAGTTACCTCTTGTCACATTCACATTTAAAGTCAACATCTAATATTATCATATTGAACTTAAACAAGAAAACATAGCCGTTGCTGACTCTGTAAGTATTCAGAAATTGTTCTGAAAGTGTATTTTGATGTTGCATTTGATTGCTGATTAACTAGTCGCAGCTGGCTATAGTAATGTTAGATATGGCAAAGCTACAACAAGATTCGTGGTAGGGGAACGGTAAGTTACATGTTTTTTTTTTCTGTTACCCTCAGTGATTCACAGATTAACGTGAATATTGTATTGGACTCATGACAGTAGGATGCTTCCCATAATCGAGCTTCCACAATGAGAGCATTGTTGACTCTGATGATGAGTACACGCCAGAGAACAGCACATCATGACGTCGGTTCCCGAATCAGAATCACATTTTTTGCCAAGTCGTTCTACAATTGCGTGTTTTGGTGCATACCAATAAACACAGTAAGAAGAAACATGTAAAGAAATATAAAGGACTGGTACTTAAAGATCAAAAGTATGAGTCGATCAAATGAAAACAATGGTTTGATGATGCACCTGAAAGCGTGTTGACTGTAATCAAAACCTCTATGATGTGAACTGTCACTGTCCTGAGCCAATGTACAGTCTCTTCTGCCACTTAAATGAACATAAATGACAATAAGTTGCTTTATTCAAACAATCCCAGACAGCCTGACATCAGGTACAAACCTCTGTCATTGCTCATCACTTTCACACCACCATATAAAATAATGTAAATCACATAAACAGTCAGGTCTGAACTAACTCAGGAACACCGGTCAGCAAATGAACAATACATAAAGAAATGAACCACCAAGTCAGACGAAGGTCCAAAAAGTGTCTCATGACCAGGTTAGGAGCCATAATTTGCTTCGTCGAAAGCTTTCCGGGCTCTCTTCAGCTCCTCGTTCATGGTCAGCAGGTCCTTGACTCTGGCGAACTTCCTGGGATCCTTACGAATCAGGAACACGATATCCTCCACCTGGACGCGACCCTGTCGCCCGATAGACATGGCTTTGTGGGTCATTTCCGTGATGAACTCGATCACCAGGTCCTCCAGAATATCCACAGACTCTGTATACGGGTTCTGGTCGTCTCCAAACCCGTACATCATGCACCGGAGCTCCTTGGAGAAAAGCCTCTTTCTCTTCCCGTGTCCGACGTCCATTCCGCTGGACCCGTCCTCCACCTCCTCATCGTAGCCAGGCTCGTCCTCCTCATCCGCCATTCTGCTGAAAACACACGAAAACGTTTTATGTGCGAGCATTACAAACACCTCAACGCCGAGCAGTAGCATGTGTTAACTTTACATTCATTTGTTCCAAAGCTGAGTTAAATAAAACACAGAATTTCGTCTTAAAACATACATAGCAGCTCTGGGAAATAGTCCTGCAACAGTCCGCGCTCGTCTGCCGTCTGTGTTGACTTCCGCTTCTGTTTCCTCGACTGCGGAAGTGAAAAAAAGGGGCTTGCTTTAGAAAATAGTGCCCCCTATGTTGGTTATCATTCAACTGTGTTACCCCCGAGTAATGTGACGTTAGCTTAAACTAAAAAGCGTACACGTTACTCAGACATATGGCCAACACAACTGACGGTAGGTCTCTTAAATAGCTAATTTTCTCAGTCGTTTTTGTCAGCTGCTGGAGGAGCCCGAGCTCGTCTGTCAAACAGTTACTTAAATATCCGGTAACATTACACTGTGAACTAGCTATCGGTAGCCAAGTCAGCGTGTGTTAACTCGATTAACTGACATGTTCATGTCATATGTTCTGCGCATATTATTTTTGTGAAAGCTTCAGTACCGAGTGCTGACAACCTAGACAGAAAAGTCGAAATAGTTTCAGTCACACGACTTCCTGGTGGGCTGTGTTGATGCCGAATTAAAAGTGGTTAACATCGATTCGAGCAAGGTCTTAGGTTATAATGCATGCGACATGTAGATGACTAAACGAGCCATTGCTAATGTATTGATTGATCAATGGAGTTCGGTATGAGGGGGTCGCCATACGAGAATGACACTGAATGCACCGTCTTCTCTGGTCACCAGTTGCAGGAACGAGTGATGATGTTGAGCGCTGCGTTACTTTCTGAGGCACTGAATAACTGCTGAATGCTTGTTTAATTTGGTACAAAGTCAGTTAAATTATTTCAGAAATATAATACATATTTAGCTACATTGCAAGTGAATGTAAACTACGGTAGTGAGTTATAGCGGTAGTTAACCCAGAAAAACAATTGGAGCTGTCAAAGTTAGCGAAGCAACCATCTGGTAAGTGCCGCTGTTCCCTCAGCTAACGTTACTAGTGAGCTCATCACCTAGTATTAATCAAGTCTGTGTAATTGGTCATAGAAAACTACCTGACTCAGTTTAATCATTTGTCGGGTCACTGTTGTCGACTTCTTATCAGCGGTGTAACCGCTAACGTTAGCTGACGTGGTATAACAGCTAGCTGATGGTGGTTGTCAAACTTGAGCTAATAACGCTGATGTTGCCAACAAGGTAGCATAGCAGCAGGCTTATTTACAACTCTGACCACCTGTTACATACGTATTCATTCGTAATAAATACATAAATAAACCAAAATAATGATATTAATAATTGTGCACAGATGCAGCCAAAGCCTAACCTTGTGTTCTCTCCCCCCAGCTTTCTCTCTGTCCACTCTGGGTCTCAGGAAGGGGTGCAGATGCAGGTTGGAGATGAGCTCTCCACAGTAGCTGTGTTCTCTGGGCCTGTGATCCTGGCAGCCCTACATGGCGTGCCCTGTCCAGTTCATTTGCAGGGGGATTCGCACTGTTGGACTAGTTCTCCTTTACTACGTCTTCTCTATAGGCATCACCTTCTATAATAAATGGCTTACGAAGGTAAGTGAAGGAGATCATAAAGCACTTCTGGTTTATGCAGCAACAACACTATTTCTACAGCGGACTTGTATGGTTTTATTTGGGATTATGGACTAATCAAAGCTGAATTTCTTGTTGGAAAATCCATGTAGTGCTGTATACAAATAAATAGTTGTCACAAATTGTAGTTTAATGCACGCATTTTTTAAAGTTTAAGTTTACTTACTCTTATTTCTTCTCATCTTCTCTTTTTCTGTCTTACTAAATCTCTATAGTTTGATATTTTTTATTCTAGTGCTAGATAACTACAACCTATCAAATTCACCTTGGGGGCCAACAAAGTATTTTGGATTCTGATTCTGTTTCTCTGTTGGAGGAGGTCTTATGTAGGACATCTCCCTGTGTAGGGTTGCAGTTTTCTGCCTCGTTCCTGCATTTCCCAATGATTCTCGATCGTATTGAGATCCAGGGAGTTTGGAGGCGAGATTGGCACCTTGAGCTCTTTGTCCTGTTCCTCGAGCCTTTCCTAAGCAGTTGGAGTTGTAGTGTGGCAAGAGGCCTTGTCCTGCTGAGGGGGTAGCACTGCCCCTCAGTGAAGGCTGTTGTTGTGGGGGGGTGTATTTGGTGTGAGGCAGTGTTTAGATGGATGGTTCGTGTCAAAGTAACATCCACAGGAATGATTATTTAAGGTTTCCTTTCAGAACATTTGATTGACTCTCCTGTTTTAATGTTTTTTAAGGGTCATTGTAACTGATATTAATAATATTTGTGTAATGCTGTATACTGTGATACCATTAAATCATGATATTTTCTGAGATGCTTGTCAAACCTAGCTTGATGAGCCTGTCTGTTTCTCTCGCAGGGCTTCCACTACCCCCTCTTCATGACTTTAGTCCACCTCATCGCCAACTTCTGCCTTTCGGCTCTGACGCGACGGGCTATGCAGTGTTGGACGGGCAAACCCCGCGTCATTCTGAGCTGGAAAGATTACCTCCATAAAGTGGCTCCAACAGGTGAGATTGTAGTGGTCTTGTGTCTTTTAAAGCTTGCAGGACAGTATTCAGAGAAAAGATAATTAGAAAAAGAGGCTGATAGTCAGCTCTTATCATGTTCACTGACTTGGACTAAACACATGCTCACTGACTAAAGTCCATATTGATACCAACAGTAAATCACACCTATTCTTCATTTCTTATGTGATCAGCCACTTTCTGTAACATCAGCATACTCCATGCAGTTCTCCAGTTTAAAGCCTAACATTACTAGTCACTATTACTCAGTTAACTATCAAGGATTGCAAAGGATTTTCACCTTTGGTATAGCCCACCTCCTTATGCATAATAAAATTGCATGAATGCATATTGATGGGTGAACATGATTTATTGTAAACTGTTTGTCTTCTAAATTCTGTCCCTCTCTTACCCAGCCTTAGCAACAGCATTGGATATTGGACTTTCCAACTGGAGCTTCCTTTTCATCACTATTAGCTTGTAAGTTTTTGGCTCAGTCTCTTCTAATAGAAGATACTTTTTTTATATGAACTAACAAACTTCAGTTTATGAGTACTTTGTTTACAACAGTTGACAGTTACTGCCTAATTCCATCTATCATGTGTCTCTTTTTTTTGTGTCATTTAAGGTACACCATGACCAAGTCAACAGCAGTGCTCTTTATCCTCTTCTTCTCCCTGGTCTTTAAACTGGAGGAGCCGGTGAGTGGCCAAACTGAACCGATTTTTTACAGTAGCAGGAAAGAAACAATCCTGTCATGACTGAACAATAAAATGGTAACAATCTGATTAATGTTGCTTTGTTTTACTGACAGTTTTGGAGAATGAGAAAGTCCAGTTATCATATGTGCATGCCATGTAAGAACAGATGCTTGTAAATAAAAGAACAGAAAGTTCAGTATCTTTGAAGAAATGCATGATGGCTGTAACGGATGGATTGTCATTCCATTTTTTTGCATACGTAGCTTCAATTATTTTCTCCTGCTGTTTCTTGCTGTCTCTTCTGTCCCTTTTCGAGCAGAATCCATTCCTGATCCTGGTGGTCTTGCTGATCTCTTGTGGTCTGTTTATGTTTACATTTGAGTCAACCCAGTTTAACCTGGAAGGCTTCATCATGGTGCTGCTGGCATCCTTCATAGGGGGGATCCGCTGGACCCTCACCCAGGTCCTCATGCAGAAAGCAGAGCTTGGTCAGTATTAAGCCACTTATGTGGAGCAGTCTTGTCGTAATTGCTTTGCTAGTGAGCATTTTAGCCACAGTCACCTAAAAAATGCTCACAAAAAATAACTTAGCTTTTCGGTAAAAACCTTTATCCAAGCATCTTTAATGAATTGTCAGATAAGTTGATCTACTTTCCTGTTAAACCTTTGCAAGAGGCCCCTTAGAATACAAATTAAAAATTCTGAAAACCTTGTTTAATATCACCCCAATCAGATCAGTATTTTCAACAGTCAGCTAAGAGAGGAGTCAAACAAGAATCACATATAACTGCTGAGACAACTATTTGGTACATCTAAATTTGTTTTTATGTATTGGCATAACTGGGAGATATTGATTTTATATAGTTGAAACCACACAGGCATTTTCCTCCTCTGCAAACTTTTCTCCAGGCCTTCAGAACCCTATAGACGCCATATACCATCTCCAACCTCTCATGTTCCTTGGCCTCTTTCCCCTCTTCCTGTATAACGAAGGTGAGTATAGCTGTTGTTCGTCATCCTCACTTATCTCTTGTCACTACAGTAAACTTAACTCTGTAGACCTATGTATGGTATTTCAGTTTGTTTCGTTAAGTGCAAGATGTCATAGACCCTCTGCACAGACCAATTGTAATTTTCCCAATTCCAGATGGGAAGTTTAACCATACTAACGCTTGTATCCAACTATAAAAAGTGACACTCTTGAGTATATCAGACTACTATTTTCACTTTTTCTCAGTCTTTTCCAATGTATACTTCCATTCAAATTCACTCAGGTAAACAATTGATGGTTGAAGCAGTGCTAGCAGTGTCATTTACCAAGTGTAACCCTAACCCTTTCTTTGGGAAACCCCTTATGTCCCATAAGTGACCCATGGAAACATCATTGTAGATTCTCCTCTGTATCTTTCATGTTTCCAGGACTGAGCCTCAGCACCTCAGATAAGTTATTCCGGGTGACGGAGCTCTCACCTCTCCTGTATTCAATCCTCACACTGAGTATTGGCGGCTCCCTGGCCTTTGGTTTGGGCTTCTCAGAGTTCCTGCTAGTCTCCCGCACCTCCAGCCTCACTTTATCCATATCAGGGATCTTTAAGGTACCTTGTAGTTCTGTAGTATGACTTTATTTTTGAATCATTCAGTCTAACGGCTGAGTTTGTTATGTTTGTTTGCTCCTATATGCTAAACTATACTAGAATTTTATGTCTGAAAAAAAATGGATCTGAACACATTAAAACTGTCTGCATTTGTCCTTTATCCAACAATTTATGTTGTCTGCAGTGTAAAAAGCATCACATCTTTGTAAAGCCTTACAGGGTGCAGTAATCTGGTCTTGTTCAGACCTTTCTAACACACCCTTCTTGCGTTCCTTTTATTGTCTTGTTTTCCTGCAGGAGGTGTGTACGCTGCTTTTGGCAGCATCTCTGATGGGAGACAAAATGAGCACACTTAATTGGCTGGGATTCGCTGTGTGTGTGTGTGGCATTGCATTACATGTGGGACTCAAGACATATTATTCAAAAAGTAAGTGTTTGTTTTATTGTTATACTGTTGAAATATGTATTGGCAATAACATAAAAAGTCAATCAAATAACCACCTTCAGATGACATATTGCATATTCTGCTTTGAAAAATCACTTGAGTCTGATATTGTTTTTTCATTCAAAGAAATATAAAAGTTGACATCTGTTCATTTGTCTTAAATTGTTCTAGTTTTTCCAAACAGCACTTCTGGAAGCTCTGCTAGTGCCATATTTACACTACAGTTACACTGTAACATAAGAGTGAGAGCATGACACAAGTGACAAGAAGACAGAATTTGAGTTAGAGGAGGCGGGGCTATGTATACACTGCACCATTTCAAATATTCAGTGCCTATATGTATCGATAAATAAATATTTTGTACTGTTTTTTACTGTGCATGTGAAGCTGTAACTTCAGGGAACAATGACCAACATTTTGGAGTGGTGAGGGATTTACGGAAGTGGTGAAAATGTTGACAATGTCAATTTTGTGATCTTTTCCCTCAGATAAGGGTCCGTCTTTAAGGCAGCTCAGCAGTAAAAGTCCGGAGCTTGAGTTGCCATTACTGCAGCAGAACGGAGACCACAGAGAAGACTCGGCAGTTGATGAATACAATGATGACGATGAGGAACAAGAAATCACTCTCCACTGATATCACAAGATTTGGATACTATTCATACCTTTACAACTCCAACTCCCATCAGGTAGTTTGAACAGTGACATCAAAGCTTTAGAGCACATGTTTAGGACACACTGCCACAAAAAAGAGGGAACAGCCTCTTCAGTGCTTTTCCTCCACTGATCATCTGGTCAGGCCAGGCCAGAGCCTCACTTTCAGCTGTACATTAGCTGTGGACTTGACACAAGTTATGATCTTTTGCCTTAGGGGAGCTTAAAAAATGTAGCTAATACATCCAACTGTCAACAAAGTATGATGTATGGAGAGAGAGAGGGTGTTAACAGCTTTAAAGGATACACTTTGAAATGTAGTGGGTCATTTTTCTTTGCTTGTAAAAGTGTCTGTTATAGGAAAAATCTACTAGAATTTGAAGTGTCCCGCTATCCCGGTAATACAGAGTGGCAAAAATATTAACCTAACTTCAGATTAAGTATGTAGCCTGATTCCCCAGAAAGGGACATCATTAACTTATTTTGTGTAAAAACAAGATAAAAGTAGACGTGTGATACACTTCCTCAGATAACTATTTTTGCAGATGGCTTGACTGTTCCTCTTTGTGGGCTGAATTAACAGTGAGGTCTGTGGGGCTCCAACATACAACTATGACAATAAATCTGCTGATTCTCATTTAATTGCAGAATTTTTTGGTATAAAGATGCCTTACTGTCCATAACCCAAAGAAATTCAGGTGCTGCCACATAAGACAAAGAAACAAGCAAATCTGAAAGCTCGGATTGAGGGAATTTGTGGTATTTTTTTAATTGATTTTTAAAAAATAAGTTGCTGACTAATTTACTGCCAGTCGACTGATACATGAATTGACTCTTTCAGTACCTGTCTGCGCCTTAGAATTTTAAAGTTGAGGCCTCAAATGTGACTACCAAATCAAGCCCTGTGAGACCGAGCCCAGAATAGAAATCATTGAGACACAGCACTATTACAGATGTCAGAATGACGCCCTCTGAATGTGAATGTCAATTTGTCCATGAATTTATATCTTGTTTTTGGAACATGTCCCAGTATGGTAGAACATTTTTTAAATCAAAGTTTCATCAAACTCTGGCTGAACATGTTGCATTAATTTAAAAGTAATGAGCTGCAGGGTTAACTGAATCTAAACTAATGGTCTCCCACAATTCCAGTCATGTAAAATGATCTACCTTAATGTGCCTTGCTAACATCAAAGTAGTCAGGAAGACGACTTTAAAGAGCTAATTTTAAAAATCATAATTGATGATTTAATCAGTTTAGGTAGCTGAAGCAGCGGAGTTTAAAGCCATTTAAGAAGTAAACCTTTTTGAATGTTTGTTGCCATGATTTACTGTAAAATGCAGCATTGTCGCAATGTGCTGAGAATAAAGTAAAACATTTGTGATAACTAACATGTGAAGCACACTTTGTAATGTTATATGTATCTACTTTTTTTCTAATTAAAGCAACATTATGTAGAAGTTGGCATTTTGTGCGATTTGAACACCACTTTCTCAAATATAAATCCCAGGTCTGTAACACCTTGTCAGACTGAATGTAGGGGCTAACTACAAACAAAACTCAATGTAATAATGTTATGTGTTGAAAACCTGTATTTTGAACATGTAATGCTGTGATCCTGCCCTCTAGCAGAAGTTACACAGTGCAGAAACAAGTGAAGGGGTGGTGGAGTGGCTGAGAAGGAGACACCATTCACCCTATTACAAGACACTGTGCCATCAAAATGATTTCGAAGCTGTTATTTTAAGCTAAAAAAGTTACTCCAAAGGGGCTCTGTGTAGCAATGTGTAGCAATCTACATGTATTAATCCCATTTTGGGCCATATGTGAGTTGATTGTAAGGTGAGGTGAAAAATTAGACTTTCTCCAAAGTAACTTTATGCTTGTTCTGGAGTGTCTCATCTCAGTGCCCTCTCCGCTCTTCTAACGTTAGCAACAGTAGCTAACATTCATTAAGAAAACAGCACAACAACCAGTTTCCAGCACAACACAGCAGTTCCGCAGAGCCCCTTGAGTTAGAATTTTTTATTTTAACTTCACTATATCTGAATTTCTGAGTAAACGGAAGAGTATTTGAGATGATATCTTTGGCACATATCTCTTTGTTTCTTTCTTTGTTGAAGAACTGCTGAAGCTTTTTGACTTTCAACAACTTTTCAAATGATTTTTACATTTTGCAATGCTATGATTATCCTTGTTTCCATCTACCTCAAAGTGTTTAGTTTATGGACATCTATTGAAAGAGAGATGATTTTCTGAATACAATCCTTTGATCCTCCCATCCAAGGCTCCCTCCACATCACTTCAGTAAAGCCCCTTGTTTTACACATTACATTCTGTTCATAAATGGCCAATTAAAAATTGATTAATACATGTCATTTGCTACCACACTTTACATAAAGCTTTGTTAACTAGCACCAAGCCCATAGGAGCAGGACTTCACTGGACACTGACTGCACACTTGATGCTCAGTTTCTCATGCAGTTCTTTATTCTTACTTTTCTTTTACTAAATACTGGAGCCACGAGTGTGTGACGTCTGTTGGTTCCTTCAACAGTGGTCCGGATGATGCTGAATCACTTTCCACTGTAGGATGTAGATCGAAGGTGGACAGGGAACACAAACAGCTCTTTGTTTTGAAGACTATTCAAGAATTTCAAGACGTGGGAGACAGTATGAAGTGCATGTGTTTGTGAACGTGTACAAAACGAAAAGGTTCCTCAAGTGTGGATAAGTCAGTCTATCTTCCATCTCCTCTGCATCATAAGCAGAAATGCCTCGGTAACCCCTTCAATGTAGCAGCATTGGATACATCTTGTGTGACTTTTTGCCAGATATTGCTGTGATATAGAGCTGTGTCACAGATAAGGGAATTGTGGTTTACATGCAAGTTTAGTTGCGCAGGCAAACTGAATTTTAAGGACAGATATTATAAAAGGCACGCAGACTCAACACCAATACAGAGGTATGACCTCGACTGTATGTTTTCCCTGGATCTCTCAGCTCCTCAGAGTCAACAGCCAAAATGGTTTCACTTAATGCAGTCAAGCCTTGAGGCCCAAACACACTGAAAGCGTCCGATTTGCAATTTTTGTACACATATTGATTTAAATAGTCTAGCACACCAAGAGCTTTATGAGGTGCACCAAAACTCTTTGAAGCCCCAACTCTGACCAAGTTTAGATGTTGGAGTGACCATAGCTACTTTTTCTGCAGCTATGATACCCGTTTGGAGAGAGATAAAATGTGATGTAATGTGATTACTTATTCTGGTCCCAGAACACTGACAGTGGACCGTCAGAGCGATGAGAAGTCAGAGGCAGAATTTTGGTTGTTGAGTTTGACATGGATGCTACATATATATATATATATGTTGAATTCCGCATTTGTTGTAACAGTTGCCTGACCTGATCTAACCTAACACATGACTGCCTTGAAGATTTTGTACAAGGATTATGAACATTAGATTGTCTCCATTTGATAGAAAATTACAAAAAGTTCTTCACAATGAATTCCTTTTTAGTATGTTTTACATTTAATACATGTTGGTTGAGACTTTGTCTTTGTTGGTTTCTCTAAATCTGGGTTTAAACGTTGTGCTGTGTTGGGTATTTCATGCCATACCACAGGTCACACTTCTGGGTGCAGTTGTTGCTGTTGGGGTGACCTCACTTGATCCTGGAGGTATTGAAAAAAAAAAGAATCAGAGAGGATCATAAACCCACTGTCTTCAGTTTTAGTATATAAGATATTGTAAAAATATCCTTATCATTATTTAGTATTAATTCATGTCACAACATAGCCGTTAAATAACGGGGTTTATTGTTAACCGCCTAGTGTAGCTCGATTCTAAAAAACATTTACACTAGTTAATATTTGTAGATAGATGGCATGTTAACTTTGGTAACTAAGCCTGAAACTGCACCAGGTAACCTTAAGCCCAACAACCGTAATACACTCTTTAGCAAACATATATATATATATTTATTGGACAGATAGCAACGTGGGAAGGTTTGCAAAGTCAATTAATTATGAATTTAGTGTTACTGTTAATTACAGATTCCTGGGCGAAGTGTATCCTAGCAACAGCAAGTGATACAGCTTGTAGTATTTCAACTTTCAATGTGTTGTGTCACAATAGGTTTTCCCTGCAAAGTTAGCTTTGTACTCTGTTTTAAGTCAAGAATTGAGCTAGTTTATGATTAGGAGTCGCAGCAATGACTGGTTGGGGTTAGGGTAAGGTTGAGAATAGTTTGGTGTGGGGAACCACAAATCGATGAGGGCAAATTTACATTGTGGCCTAAATATTAGTGGGTAGTGGAGGAATGGCAGTGATGACTCCTTCCCAAAATAATTTATCTAGGCTCTTCTTGTTAGATTGAGACGCTGTCACTTTCAAATAGGGAATGCAGCTTAGATGTGCCAGAGAGCTGGTGCAGAAAGCTTAATTAAAACTCCAGAAAGTTCAGCTGCGAGGTGGGTGTATTGATTTTTAGTTTGAGTGCCGTTAAATGGGAGTGTTTTTGAATGTGCAAAAACAGAACTACAGACAGGGCCACGTTTGTAGTTCTGTTGTAATTCTTAAAAATGCCAGCTTGTTAATGGTAAATAATGTAAGAAATGTAGTTATGTATATATTAATATAGCAGACATTTTGACTTGACAAAGCAGGTAAAACACAGGTGGGGCAAATAATGCTATGGCTCCAGTCTACTCAGTGTCCCAGAATGTCAAAGGAGCACCGCGTTACTGGACTGGAACATTGCATTAGATTACACTGATTAAGTTTACCCAATAGCCATGATGTCAATATGGGCTATCGTTGTAGTAATTGAGTTTATTTAAAGTCAACTTGATTAAGTGAAGTATTGCAGGGTGCACATTTCTCCGGAAACCTGCTCTAATCCACTCTACTACTCAAGTACTCCTACATGTTTGGATGCAATAGATACTTTGATGATAGCTGAAATATATTGTGTTATCAAACAGTGTACATTTATAAATGTAAGTTGATGCCTTTGACTCTCACATGGTTTCCGTGCTGTGATCATACAGCCATGCTTCTGCTGACTTCAATGAAGTTGCAACTTTTTCATAACCAACCCTGCACCTGCCCAGCCCAGAGTCATGGAGTTTAGCCTCAGAGTATGGTTTGGTTCCAACACAGCTGTTTGGAAATTAAGTAGACAGTATTTCTGGGGGAAAAGAGCTAACACTTCATTGTCAACTTTAAACTGATCAAAAGTCAAACACTAACCCACACATTTCAACTTTACAAATACAAACTGGAGAAAACCTTTATGGAATGTTCTCGGAGGATTAGTTTTGCAAAACCTCTGAAGAAACTTTAGGGACTATTAGACAACCCTCAGAGAAGGGGACATTCTCTATGAGTTGTCTAAGGGTACAAAAAAAAAAACTGCACAAAATAACTTTTTTACTAAAGTAACATTCACAATATTATCAGTCTGTTGTTATGAGCACCATCTTCTTTGCGGTGGTGTCCTGCGGTGCGGCCATCAAAGCGAAGGACGCCAACAACGGTCTGATGTTGGCTCTAATCCCGTCACCCTGGAGGAGGTGGCAGAGGACAGGATGCTGGCAATCATGCCTCTGGCCCCCTTCACAAAACCTGGGTGCCCTGCCCTCCCATATTGCCCATATGAGGAACCGCCCCTGGATAACTCCTGTGCGGCAGGTACAGCGGCGCGTTCAGTCAGTCACTGCCTGCTGCACATTTACTGGCCTAGTTTAGTTTACAGGGTGGAGGACTTTATAAGTTCACCGCAGAGTGCCACGCCCAGGCTGGAGCAGCAGGAGGGCCTGACTTCTCGGGTTTCAGGCGGAGGAGCTCAGACACAACCTGATGAGAGGAGCAGCTCTCACAGTTTAGCGGAACTGGCGCATGTTGACATCCCACCTCTGGAATGCTGTGAGGAGTGTGTGAAGGAATAACGAGGACCCATCGAACAGCCAGGTAAGACCTCACCTGGAGAACAAAGTTGCTGTATCACTCTGGATAACAGGTTTAGTTACCGGTCCTCACTGTGTGCTCTCAGGTAAATGACGCCAAAGCATTTAGCTAACATTAGATGTTTCGGGTCTAGCTGCCGTCCATTGTTCGAAACTGTTTTAAACCCGACGAAGTTCAACTGCTGCTTGTTTGCGAAATGTATACACAATAAAATAATTCGCAGTATATAACAATAATTATTAATTATAATCTTTCCACAATACCGTTAAAATACCCCGCATTTTACACGTTGTAGTTAACCATTAGCAACAGTGTGATGTACGCAGTTATTAAAGGTGCACTGTGCAGTCCTGAGGAGGACATTTTCATCAGAAGAGAAAGGTCCTCACTGACTGAGATTTTTAAACAAACGTAACAAGCTTTATGAACAAACTCTCTTCTTTTTCATGACTGAATAAAATAAATTAACCAAACTGACCTAAGGAACAACACAATTTCATACTGCTTTTCTTTATATGCGCTTGGCGGACCCTGCCACCTTTCTAGCTTCAAACAGTGTTCGGGGACCTTATTTTCCTCTGAGAGCGGCTAGTTTATTAACTTACAGAAAAGATCTTTCTAAGTTCGTATTTTTACCTCATTAATATGTGAATATTAAAATTCTGAGTTAGAAAACTTCACAGTGCCCCTTTAAATCACTGTGTTGCGTTGCTCACCTGCCTTTAGCTGCTTAGGATGTTAATCACTTCGTAGTGGGTGCCAGCAGGACATCTCTTGTGTGCTACTCAGAAGTGTCTGCACAAAATGTGGTCATGTCTTATGTAAAAAAATAAAAGACATGCTGATGTCAACTGTATTGACCACACTCACAACAGCCCTGGTCATTAAAAACTGTCCAACTTTGCACATTTTGGCCACCTGGGTATTTATAAGGTCATGTGAGTTCAAACTAGATTCTGAAATTGTCTTATATTTCCAGGTGAGGCCACTCCAAGGGCAGTAAAGCCATATGACAAAACTTGATCACTTTAATTTCAGTTTAGTGTTGCCATCTAAACATGCACAGAATGAGAAATCAAACTAACATCACTTTTAGATAATTAATTGATAATTGATTAATTGTTTGGGATATTGTTATTCTATCGACAGATTAACAAATGTTAGGAAATAAAAATAGAGCCCGACTTATAGTCCTACTCGATTTTGGGGGCCAATGCCAATACTAATATCAGGGAGTAAATAGTTCTGATGTTCATATATCGACTGATATACACACTTTTTTTGCAATAATCCCTCATATGTGGGTGACAAACACTTGTGACACAGATATGCAAGGAAGGCAGGATATTTCACAGTTCAACCATAAACGTTATTGTTCAAGAGGACACCAGTGCACTGAATCAACCAACTTAACTGGGAATTTGATCGTCCTTTGCATAATAATATTCCTGATATTGAAAGCTAATAATATCTTCCAGCAGATATATCCTTAAAGCTGTAAATAAAAGTACAGTGTATAGTATGTATTGAAGATAAAACAGACTCTGTCCAAACACACACATCTCTAATCATTTGTCACATTAACAGCAACCTAATGGTCTGTTAAGTTAACTGTAGATTAAATGTCAAATATTAAATGTCAAATATGTATACTCGTCTGAGTTCATTTAAAACATTCAGGTGACTCAAAACGTTGAAAAACTGGCAGAGGCTGCCAATTCCAAAGTGATGTGTGTTTTCTTTAATTTTTTTTCTTTTGCTGATGTAACCTCTCAACATTTCCACCACGATTTCATAACAATGCATATCTTTTCCTCTCTGTCCGTCAGGCAGGTAGAGTGGTATGCACAACACACGGCTCAAGTTTAAACCTCGGCTTGGCAAGGTGTAGGCAAGCAGGTACATGTGAAACGTGAGAAACAAAAAAAGAGCAATATAGTCTCGTCACATACTGCACACTGTGGCTGTATATCAGTAGGTCTGAAAAGCCTTCAGGCAGTCAGATTCTCTTTAACTCTCTTCAGGGTGGCCAGTCGATTTATGAGGTAGATCTAAAATAGAAGTCGAAAGCTCAGACAGGAACTCATGAATATGAATTTAAAGCAAAACATCTAGCCTTTGACTGATAGCCCAGAATTAATTTTGACTTTTAAAAAAATCAAACTTGACTAAATTATTATAGGTGACATGAAAGAGCACACAGTGTTTTCATGTTGTCTTTAAAGCTGTTGTATTTCATATCACCTATCCTTGATTGTCCCTTAAATATTTAAATGTTATTATTTTTACGTAAAATGGCCTTTAAAACAATGAAATAGAATGTTTTTTTACGACTGGAAAATTATTTTCACAAAATTTTACATCCGACAGACAGGAAACTGCATATAAACTTGATGTGTACAAAACTTGTATACCGCCGCAGTCGCAACCCTAGTTCTGTTCTCCAACCGTCACTGGTCTGAACTCCTTGTATGATAACTGAACTACCAGACAGTTAACTGTAGCATTGTTCCGTCTGCATTTTCTTGAACAATGTTCTCATTCAACAAGAACAAATGTCTTGAGTTCTTGC
>CAEMYA010000433.1:408331-446393 GCA_903131615.1 Diplodus sargus | reverse complement strand
GTTTTCTGTTTCTAGGCTCAACTCATGTCTCCTAACCTCCTTTCTTCACCATCATCTTTCTGGCTAATGCTGTGTTTCCTGCTCAGTGTCCTCTTGTTGTCCTCAGGAGTCCATGGCCAAGGTAGAGTGTCTTTCATGACTATTCTAAATATTTGATTACTACTAACAGGAGAGTATGTGACCTGCACAGCAAGTTAAGAAAGTTTATGTTAAGAAATCTCACAAATGAATTGTATAAGATAAATCGTAATGTATCATTGCAATAGCTTTATTCTTTTTTTCATCATGTGGTTAACATTGACTCATCACAATAGAGATTATTACACTTTGGCTGTGTTGACTGTTGCCTGTTGCCAGAAACACTTTTTTACTATGTTATGCACCATATTTACCTGCTGCAGTTTTATTGGAATGTCAGAATTCTTATGAGTTCTTTACCTACTATGTTTTTCCCTAAGAAAAGTCAACAATTAGATGATAAAAGTAGAGTCAGTGGCATTAAGCCTACACTTCTCTCTGCTAACAATCACTGCAAATGTATGCATTTTGTAAAAAAGATGCAAAAATTACAGTTGTGTGACTCAAGCTTTCGATGATGATGCAAAACTATGAATACGTTTCATGCCCACATTTGATTAAACTGTTGTGAGTCCATTATATAGGGTGGAGTGAATGAGTGACGAGTGTTGAAGAGGCTATTTAGGATAAGCACATTTCAAGCTTATACAATACAATTGACTTCATGCAAGAAATGCTGGTACGGATAGATCACTTGTGGCAATTTTCTTGTACACATATTTATAATTTTCTGTCATATCAGTAATACTCAGAGTGTAAACACGATGCCAAAATAATGCGTTATAAAAAATATAACCAAAATGAAGCCACTGCAAAATAAATATTCTGTTTACCACCATCATCATTGGAGTTTGCAAATTCGGCCTTGTTTTTGACAGCTGTATTATTATATTTTTTAGAGTCATCCGGATCCTCTAACACTACTTAACTGAGACTGCTAAATTTGCAATCATTGGCCTGCTGATTTATGATGGCAGGACTGTTTTGTATTATTAATGACATTTTGTGAAATGAAACTTGCCTACAAATGGAGCAGAATAGGCACATGTATGTGCCAATTTTAGGTCGATTATGCTCATGATCAGGTTAAGATTATGAAAATGTTCTTGGAATAGGCCCAGTGTACAAAGACCGTAACCATATATGTAAGAATTAATTTGGATACGAACAAACTACTGAAACACCCGCTCATACTGATCTACAGGCTACAACACTTAGCAATTGAATAGCATGTGAGTATCATTAATGGTACTTACTTAATTACTATGTTGTTTTTTAGCATATATATTATACTGCTGGAATAGGCATGCTTTTATAGAATTTTTCAATCTCTAAATTTTCTTTCATGGTTACTTTATCCTACATTTCATAAAAGAAACAATCTGCAAGACTCAAAGGGCTTATTATTTCAGCACTGAACAAAAAATGATGGCCATGACCAGCTGCTCCTACCACATAAATCAGGCAATACAACACAACTACACCTCTTGTCTGAATGTCTGCCTGCTTATGTGGAAAAGTTGTTTTTGTTAGTGGGTCTGTTGGACCTTGACCTCAGTCTCTCTAAATCCCCATCAGACACTATCTGATCCTCTGTCAGGCACCCAAGAAGATGAGGACCCTCCAGAGGCCCCTGGCCCAAATATACAGACACACACATATACATACATTCATACATACATACATGTTGTCAGGATCTGTTGAGTGCTGAGGGTCATATGTCGACCGAAGCAATGAAGACAAAGTTCTGTGATTCATGCTGTTCATGTCTTCTTTGCTTCCGTTTTCTCCCTCCCCCATTCATCTTCCTCTCCATGTTTCACCCTGCCACATACTACATACAAAACCCTGACACACTGTAACTCTGTGACGTTCCTCTTACATGACCTTTAACCCTCCAGTCCCCGACCAGCGTCCTGTTCCTGTTTCTACACCAGACGAGAAGACAGGGCATGCTTTGATGGATGAAGAGGCAGCTGTAGAGAGGGATGGATGGAGGGCGGGAGGATAGAGACATGAAAGACAGTGCTTGTTGGGAAATTCTGCTGGAAATTATGTAGATGAAGTAGAAACAAGACATGGATTTTATTTTTGGAGAAGGAAGTGAGAGTTTTGAGAACGGGAAGAATGAAGACAGTTTCACTGCTTGTTTCTTTGATCTTTGAAAAGCCTTGCAACTGTCACTCTCTCTTCTCTCTCTCAACTCAAATCCTTGACAAATCCTCATGCACACATATACATTTTAATTTTTGTCTCTGTGAATAACAAGGTCGTCTTAAGCTGACAGTCCTGTCTGAGGACAGACTGCAGATGAAATGGAAGGAGGCTGATGGACCCGTTCAGGGCTACAAGGTTCGAGTGAGACCCATCTCAGGTGAGACTTCCCTGCATGTGTTCAAGTGTTAAAAAACAATCACTTGAGTATCTGCAATAAGTAGGTATCACAAGATATATGATACTTTGGAGTTGTGCAAGCAATTATTCTCTACATTTGAGGAAGCATGCAATGTTTGGTCAGTAGGGGTGTCACAGTGCTGAGTTCCATCTGAGATAGTTAGCACTGAGCAGTCAGTGAACATACTCTCTCCAGGGCTCCAGGGTCTGACTGTTTTGATCATCACGCACCCAAGATATGATAGATATGATGTAAATGTCAGGTGCTTCAGTAATGTCTTTGGTCCTGTCAGCTTTCTCATTAAGAGGCAAAGCAGCAGAGAGAAATTTTTGTGCTGTTTTGTTTTTTTAGCGTGTTCATTGTCTTTCCAATCACAATCAGCGGACAAAAAACATAGACACACCTTCCTGCTCTGATCCACCGTTGTCTTAAATTTTGCAACCGCTAGAGGTAAAAAGCTGACATTAGGCTTTGGACAAACTACAATGCAGTCGCCTGACTTCACAGTTATCACTATTGACACTTTAGGATAAATTGATCTATTTACGACTTTGAAAGTTCGAGTAAGAATAGTTCGAAACAGAAGTCGGCCTGTAAAGATGGACTAGTGAGCAGATGAGTCTCCGTTTTCAATAGGAAACAATTCATAATTCAAGGTGGAATATTTACAGACCTATGTTGCAGAGCAGAACTTGAAAATCTCTTGGGCTTGTGGTAATCACAGACCTTATTGTGCGTTTCACTGCATGTCGGAAGTCTGAATTTTCAAGTAAGTATTACCGACTTCCAATCCAATTTACTCGGAAAAACATGGACACTCGCTGCATACAGGTGTTGTCACAAGCATCCACAGCAGCTGATTTATGAGTTGAGGGCACTTAAAGAAAGACAGGATGAGTAGGCTCCTAACCCGTACTGTCAAAGACTTCTATTGAGGGGGTAAAAAGAAGAGGTAAAAAGTAATTGTTTGCTTTGTCCACCGCCATACTGCTGTGATGGAATCTTTGTATATGTTGGCGAACTCAAGCTACACAGATCTTGATGGAGTCACCGACTTGGAATTCCAAATTGGATGGCTGTTCCATTGCACTTTTCTGGTCAGAGGTCGTTTTTTTTTCAGAATTCTGTGTACAATGCATTATTATGCATTGTGCATTATTATTTCAGGTGTAGCTGAAAGCCCATTAATAAACCCAGTGATTTCAAGGGAACAGGAAGTGCAAAAATGCCTGCTTATTTCTGTGTTTTAGGACTCTTTCTGCAACACTCCATAGTCAGTTACGTTAATTTCTTTGTATTGATTTGTTGTGTATTCATCTGCTTTTAATTTTTAATGGTGGCTGGAAAATGTTTTTTTGGTGCATTACTCCCACTTACTGGGCTGAAGTGTCGATCAGAATGGTTATAATCTCGCCCACTGATAAACTGTAAGTTCTTGCCAGAACGTGACAGTAAGACGTATTCTTTTGTAAGACTGCATGCACCAAACCATGACGTCTGTATCGGGAAGGTCACATGTGAGCCATGCCTATCCACCCAACATCAATGCACAACCTCATTAATGCTCTTGTGGTTGAATAGGAATAAAATGGGCAAGTTAGTGCTGGCAAAAAATGAATCAACTAATATTTTGCAGACTTTTTTTCTATTTGGTATGTACTGGGTCTGCAAAGGTAATCCAGGAAAACACTCGGAGGCTTGGAAATTTGTGCTTGTGCTGAGTGCTCCTTAGCATCGAGATACCATACCTGGCTGTCTGTGGTGTTTGGTGCACTTGTTGCTAAAGTTTGGTTTGTTTTGAGTGCCTTTTAGTGTTGATAATTTGTAATAATTTAATTACTTTTATCTTGTATTACTTCTTGTTTCTACAGATATCATGATACATCCATACTGTGTGTGTTGGCTGATCATTTTCTGGAGAAATCCACTATATTCCCACAGATCCAGTAGGCATGCCCTACACTCTTGCCGCCTAAAAAAGCGAGACCTCTAACACTCAAAAAATCTGAGTATATTTGTTGTAGCCAACGATGTACGAATATGATATGTTGTGTATGGGTTTGTTGAGTCACTTAAATAGTAATGATTGTTCGCCCACATGCGCACCAGAGGGCACAGACAGGGAATCACGGTGATGATATCTATATATGGGAGCCACTGGTGAACAGGTGTAGGGATCACGGAGGCACACGGTTTTTCAACCGTTCGTTTGTGTGTGTGTGTGTGTGTGTGTGTGTGTGTGTTCGTCCGAGATGTTTTCTGTTATATCATAACGTCAGTCTTTTGGTTTTCCGTCATATTGACATGTTGGTTTCAGTTTAGTCACTCAACACAGCCGGTTTTCTGGAGGCTGTTTTTATTAATGCTCTGAACACTCATTTTATTGCAAATTACATTACATCAATCAGAGGCCTTTATTCTGGACAAGGCAGCAGTGCAGTGGCACAGCTTAAATGAGCCTTAATTTTATGCGTTGAACTGCTTAATGTTTTTCTTACTGTAGCCCTCCTGCTGTGTAATGGTTCTGAATGATTATTTATAAAAGTCTATTATCATACGTTCATCAAAGACCTTTCATCAAACATCTGTCGCATAAATAAAGAAGGAATTTGGGATGCAGTCTATTAAGGACATTTTGATACTGGACACAGTGTTAGAGGCAGAGCCCTGTTCATTCCTATGAAAGCTGCTCAGTGTTTTGAAGCCAGAAAAGTTCAATTTCAGTTTCACTTTTGTGACAATACCTGTATTATAGACTAGGCCTGCACGATATGAGGAAAATCTGCAATGTGCGATAACACTGTTCAATATTGCAATGACGATATAACTTGCGATAAATAAACAAATATTGAAGTTTGGATATTATTAACTATACAGCTGATGATGGCTAACGTTAGTTTGGAATTGTTTGTGTAGGTCTTTATGGTTGTATTGCAGGTGGTACCTGTGTTTGTAACATGTCGGCTCTCCTGAATCCAAGTCCATATAGCAGTGTGACGGAGCAGCTCCCTCACTATTTGTGGGCAGCGCATATGCACACACACACGGCATATTTCTCTGTGGTGTCGCTGGCTGCAGGACACACACACACACACACACACACATACACAATATATATTGCTCCATGGTGTGGCTGGCTGCAAGCGGCACACACACACACACCCGCCCGACACAGCTCTCTGACCCGTTCACATCGGAGTTAAAAACATCCCGTAATTCATTCCCATAACTGTTTAGTAGCGTGATCAAGGGTGCACACTTGTTCGTCCTACTATTTCCAGGATACATACATACATACTCACACAATCAGCACACACTCAGTGCTGTTTCTTTTCATCACAAGGTCTTCTTCGGCCACATTTTCATCGCTTCTCTCTCCTCTCTCAGCCATCATAATCTGTCAATCACCACCAAACTGATGCCGATTAATTTTGTCAGGGTAGCTATGGCAAGTTGGGGGTTCATTTGATTGGCCCTTGTATCCAGGGCTCCGTCTGATTTGACTTATTCATCGCATGTCAGTTCATATCGCGATGACAATGAAAATTCTATTTATCGGGCAGCCCTATTGCAGACCGAGGCGGCTAACTTCTGTTCGCCTATTGACCCCCTTCCCACAGGCAAGGAAGCCTTGCCTGTGGGAAGGGGGTCAATAGGCGATTTTAAGCGGTTGTACCTACGTTTAAAAAAAAACCTGTGTAGACCCGCTAATTTCGGTGGAAAAGCCGTATTTGATACAAGCTTGTGACTTAAAAGCTCAATGGTATTTGTAAGGTTTAAGAATCAAGATTAAACTGTCATAATGCAACACAAGATTGTATACAGACATTTCTGGTGTAATTCCCCAAGCTACTACTAATACAAAACGCATGCACGCACGCACACACACACACACACACACACACACACACACACATTCACACTCACACACAAAACTATACAGACTTATTTATGAGTAGTAATCAAGAATCTGCCCTATAGTCTGGTATGGCAGTGGATATTTCTATGTCTTTTTCCAGATTGTCAGCAAGACGACTGTGGCTGGGGTGGTTGTTGTCTTTCAGCATCCTTTGGGCTCAGTGCAGACATCTCACTTCACCCGGTATCACTGGTCGATTTTAAAAGTTTTCAATAGTTTTATGTTGTGTACATTCACACCTACTTGATTAAATGCCACCCTCTCGGAACAGGCTTTCGACAGCTCTGCAGCTCTTATAGTTCATGGTGGAGACAGGATTACTTTCCAAAGGAAGTAGATAGTATGCATACTATGCATTACTTTATTTATTCCTAGAAATGTGTCACTCTTTTTAGTGAATTTTGAGTCTTTTAGAAAAAGATTCCTCTTTTAGAGATTTGATAATCATGAGCACTGATTTGTCAGGTAAATTCTTTGGCTGTGTCTGAAATCACTTCCTATCTTCTATATTCTGCACAACATTTCCATTCCTCCATTTTATATGAGACACAGCCTTGTGTGTCTCTGCCTTTGGCTCAGACAGCAACAAAGAACATAGGGAAACTGAACTTCAGAAAAAATGCTGCCTGACTTGCTGTATATCCCTTTAAAAGACACGATAACCTGACATGGTTCTGGAGGAACCTGTGTACTATTATTATTCCAGGGTTAGGGATACGATGTCTGCATTAAAATGTCTTTAAATGACTAGAACTTTGTTATTTGAATTGTTGAGTTATGTTCCTCATACTTCAATCATTAGACAGTGTCAGTGTGCTGTGCTGTGCTGTGTTGTCTTGATGAGCTCATTAAGGAAAGTTCCTACTAGTCTTTGTTCTAATGGAAACCAGGTTAATTCAAGTAAAATACAGACTTTCTCCCGTGTATTCCTGATGCTTCATCTGAGGTGATGTCAGGAACTCAACCAAAGTTCTCGTCTTTTCCAGAGGTGCCACAGCCAGAGCTGATGCTGACCACCACTCGGGGCCGGGCGACGGTGGCTGGACTGGACTCCAGCCAGGAATACACCCTCCAAGTCCTTGTACTCAATGGGACTACAGAGAAACTTCTGGCAAAAAGACGATTTACCAGTAAGAAACGCAGTGAAGGGAATGGGAGAAATTAGAAAGGTTGGATGAGAGGAAAGAGAAAATTCAAGATGGAGGGAGATTGTTGAGTAATAAGGGAACAAATTACCGTTAAGAGCTTATTAAAGGTTGATTTCCCTCAAATGAAATGTATCAGTATGGCATAAAGCAATGAAAAGAACAAAAATCCTTTCCTTTCTGTATGTATATACCCTTGATAAGAGATTCAGCTATGTCAGACTGTGATGGTAACTCTAAGTGGCAGTGCTTAATGTACTGTGAGACAGGAAAAAGTAAGACTCTGTTTTGTGCAGTGAGCAGGAATAACAGACAGACACCAGAAACATGAAGCACTGGAAAGAAGTAGACATAGGGTATGGAATGAGAAAGAGGTTTGAGGTAGGTTGTTCATGTGTATGAGCGAGAGGGACTGCATATTGATATAGGCCATCTGGTATCATTATTTTAATTGATCTAATATCCATCCATTTTGATTCTGATTAGGTGGTCATTAGTCCACATTTCTCTGTGGGATTAAACACAACAGGGGACATAGAACTCCACAGGCATGATGTGATGTACAACACTGATGAGAGACAAAGAAAATATTCCATCGACCCTGCTGTTGACTCTGATACTGTGAGATAGCATTGGCAAGACAGCAAAGGCATATTATCGGAAGTCGTTGTTGGAGTTTGCAATGTTTCCTCCAAGCCCCCAGCCCATTTTACCAAGTAGATGTACAAGCACAGACGCACAGAATTAGTGGGTATAAATTCTACTCAAGCTAGATTACAGGCTGAATGTGGGTTGTGTTTGAACTGCCTGTGTATACTTACATGAGCTAAGTGTGTTCCTGGGTTGTAAAATCTACCCACTAACACTTGTTTCTCTGTGGCTCACAAAGGCAGTCTCACCAGCAGAATGACACAGTCAGTAATGTCTTTCTACCCACACTGTGTGACTGTATTTAAGGAGGCATAGATTGAAGAGAGGAGAGTATTTCTAGAGAGTATAAATGCTGAAAAAGTTTAGTGACAAAATAAGGTTTAAAATGCTTTAAAACACACAAGTTATACCTCAACTACACATGCTCACTGTTTCCCAACGCTGGTTTAAGTGCACTGAAACAAATGCAAGTTTAATGTGTAATGTTTGAATAATCTCACATTTCTTGATCCTGTTTCCTGTTTTTCTTGCCTGTTTGATCCAAATTGCTTGAAACTGTTGAAAAAACTATGCGCTTCTTTCAGTGCCAGCAACTAGAGGATGATGTGTTTCCTGGTTAGGATAGATAAAACAGATGATTAACCGACTCTGTCATTCAAATTTTTCAAAGTTTTGAAAAGCAGTCCATTGGTATAGCAACACGCTCCTATAACACTGTTGAACTCATTGTGGACAGTTTTAAAACAAATGCTCAAAATCGATAAAGCAGAACCAAAGATATCGCCTTTTTTATTCAAAGCATTCTTCGTCCTTTTCAAAACTTGGTGCCTTCATTACCCACAATGCAATTTAGACACTGAGCGACATCACTGGAGGCAGCTTATCAGATTTCATGCAGCTTCCTCTGGAGTCACAAAATGCTTTATACGACTGTTTTTTAAACAGAAGTACTCCCCCAAGTAAAAACATAGTTTCCCTTTAAAAGCCATTAAAAACTGTCATTTCTGAGGAGAAAACAGTAGTGTGGGGACATTTTGAGGAAGCATCACCTGTGTTGGAGGATTAGGCTCTGTGTGGGAAGTGGCACATTTTTTTTGCTCTCTTATTGTTCCTCAGGTTATGGCAGACATATCTGTCTCGAGCTCCACCACTGTTACTTCCCCTGACAGTGACGGTGAATCTAATCACAACTCTTCGTCTGTCGATCCCCCCTTTTACTTTTAAATTTTTGTTGTCACTCTCTGATTGATAGTCTCTCAGGGCTCCTTTTGGGTTGGATTATATGTGGATTTAGCCTGTGGTTGCTTGTGAACAGCACTAGTGGTAATAGGTTACTGTGTCGAGTTGGGCATGTCCAGGCAGATCTGAAAGACTTGTCAACTTGGAGATTACTAACACCGGCTGTCAAGTTGGAATGATGGCAGTCTGGGAATTCCTTCCTGATGCGTCTTCGCCTTTTCCCATCTGCGTTAACCCCTTCTGGGCCCGGTGCTTATTACCAGCTGGTGAGAGAGGGTTGCTATGTTGTGGAAATTGTTACTCATTTAGAAATTTCACCCTCAATTAGCTTTTGTTGACCTTGTCTGTTAACTCCTGGCAAGGAATTACCTACAGCTGGAGATGTGATATAACATACAGCAAACAAGCTCGATCTTCACCCCAAGCATGTTCAGTTTTAACAGACCTTTGACTGAATCCAGTCTGCAAATAGATGTTCTCCAAATAATCCGCAGTCCAGTCATGATGTTGCATCATCAGCATCCAGACAGACATTTGGCACTTTTACACAAAAGTTAGGCGAATACTTTTTGATTACAACCTTTGTGAAACTGACACCACAATGCAGTGAATAAAAACAAGCTGTATTCCCTGCAGTTTGCCTTTTTATGCTTATTGGTGGTCTTCAGTCAGACAGGTATTATGATGTATCATGAAATGTTTGTGTAACCCATATGAACCTACATAGGGTTACTAAACCTATCCATGTTATTTAGAGGTGTAATTTCATGCCAAAACAGAGGGTGGCACAACCGTCCTGTGTCGCTCTGTTAGCGTGCTCTTTTGTGTCTCTTCTCTTTTGGCTGAGCGAGCCCAAGAGACGATTGATTGTGGACGAACTGGAACCCCGGTGTGGCCAGCCGTGGGTCCACTCTCAGAGGACACCAGGACCATCCGCTCATTCCATTCATTCAGGAACAGATAAGAATTAAACTATTAAAACTACCTGGTTAGTGTTAGAAATAGCGTGCAACACAACGTCAAAGGAACATTTGATCTCTGACCTTTAAACCATTAAAGGAGGATTCCGCAAAGAAAGGCCTTTTTTTTAAACTTGTTTTATCTATCTTATTTTATGTTATTTTGCACATTGAAAGAGCTCTATTTTGTTATACTATATTCATTTTAGATTTTCATAACTACTTGCACTGCCACTTGATTGTGTCTGAGGCAATAAACTTGTTGTCTCGGTTCAACTCCATGTCTACTCTCTCTTCGTGAGTAAATCAAATAACACAGGCTATCCAAACCTAGATGAATGTTAGCGTCATTTATCATCCTATCGAGGGGTAAGGGCTAGCTGGTGCCACATTTGTTTTGCAATGTATCGTTTATCTCAGAATCGCCATACCGTCATTATCGTGGTATTGCGAGTTACTCTGTGATTCCCACATGTAGCTTCATGCTGACTTTCTCAAAACTTCTAGAGAGTTTGCTTGAGGTACATACTTCACCGGACTTCGCTGATTTAATTATTATTCATTATTATTCATTGCGATACGCACTTGACTTTGCAGGACTTTTAATGAAAGTGGAAAAAAATTACTTTATTAACACAATACTTGAATTGGTAGGCTCAAAATAATATTCACTGATATTCATGATATGGTGCAGAAATATTAGAAGTATAGCTAATCTAAGTACTTGTTACTGTTGTAGTCTTCAGGCCTCTCCATCAGGGTGGGTCAGGGTGGACATTTGGATTTTTGTATTAGCCATGGATGGGTACTGAATGTCCGTCAGTACTCCACTTTGGTCCAGGCTGAAATATCTCATCACCTATTACATATTTTGATGTAGCTTCTTTTTGTAAGATTTGACTCTATGGAAGGTTTCAGATTTCCTGCACTGCTGTCAACAACATTATTGTCATGAATATGACTTTCATTTGCACTTCCCTTAGCTGCCCTTTTTGTCTTGCAGTGCAAGGACTTAGGGAGGGAGAAATGATCCGCAGCGATAGCCGAGAACAGAGGAAGAAGCTGTTGCCGGGCGGGTCAGGTTCGGGAGATCTTGACGATGTAACAGAGGCTCTCCTGGGCTTACCAACAGTTTTATATCCGGACCCCACCACCACCATTGCAGCTCCTGCTGCTGCTACTACTACAGGTAGTGCATGATAGTAGATGATAACACTTCATCCACAAAATAAATGGAATTGTTTTTCAAGATTTCAAGATGAACTCAACAGTCGTGTGGAGACATGTCCATTAGGATCCTCTGAAGATGTAGCAAGTCTGGGATTGAAAGTTAAACAATTATGCTGTAATTACCCATTCTGCTCCAAGCAAAAAACTTTATTCATTATCTGCATTGTTGTTTTGTTGTATAATAATATGGAAAGTGATTGTTTTATTTTTATAGCAAGGAGTACAATAAGTATTTTCCAGTACAGTGTGGGAGCGTTAAAAGACACCCAAGCATATAGAAAAACAACCTAATTTAAGATCAGTTTAAACTCAAATTCAGTTACAGTTAAGGACAATTCATCAAAATAAACAACATCTGGTAGCAGTATGCCACAGCTGTATTTACTAACAGAACTCTCTGGGGAAAAATGTGATGTTTTTGTCCTGATCCTGCATGGCCTGAAGGGACAAGTGTGGGAGCAGTGGGTACATTAGACTGTATTTACACATGCCAACACCAAAGCGTTTTGAGACAAATGCACACTCAATAATGACAGCCCAGCAGCAGTAGGTGGAGAACAGGAAGCAAATACTGGAACAACATCGAGGAAGGAAAATTAAGGTGGGCCTGGAGGTTTGGTAGTAATAGTTGATGCTGGAGCCAAATTATGTAGCAATGAATCATCAAACAATAATGTGTTTATGTGTTAACAGGAAAATTATGTTTTCTCTCACTTTTCCCTTTGAAACTTTTGGAGTCCAAAAGATCTAATGTCAACACTATATCTCTCACGTACAGCCTCAACTGGTCCAATAAAATTTTCTTTGCTTATCTTACTTCTTACTTATCTAACCCCACCCTTGTGCTTGCCATTACCTCTCCCCTCCAGAGGCCCCAACAACAGAAACCCCTTCTCAGCTCCCTGACGAGGCCCCAGAGAAAGCCTCCAAAGAGAAGAGGAAGAGGAAGAAAGAAAAAGAGCGGGATCGTTCTAAAGTGGAGAGTAAGGAGGAGCAGGGTACCACACAGGGCAAAGCAGCCGAGGAGAAATCCCGCAAGTCTCCCTTCATTACTCAACCGGTGACAGGTAACCTGTGCAAACCATTGTTGGAAAACACATGATCACATTAACACTGATCTAAGATTATAATGAACCAAAACATGACAGCACTGATTAGGACAAGAAGGCTATTAAGGGTCTCTTAAAGAACTTCTTGCCACCATGATCTTTGGCTCTTCTTCTGAGTTAAGGAACAAGAGACTTGAGAGCAGTAACTGTTGGTTTGATCTGTGATGACAGTGTTTACACAGGGGAGGGTCAGGTAAAGGAAAGGATAATGACAGGCCATCCTGTTGGGCTGCAGGGCACATGTGTCCTCTCCCTCTTAATCCAACGAAACACACACACATCACATGCATGTTCATGTATGCACCATGTCGACACATGTACACGTAGTCTCTGCATACCTAAATACATAGAGCCATCTGTTTCGTGGTGGGAAGCCATGCATTTACACACTCATGTAGATGCGTGACAAATAAAAAGGCAAGTTATGAAGTAGTGACTTATTAAGGTGTTGGTACTGAACAGCTTCAGGGCTCTTATGTTCCACAAGTCTTTGAACTCTGATCTCTTCAACACTATTTGCTTTATGCTTCTGTTTATTAAGGTGTGTCTCCGAGGAAACCATTTGAGTGTGACAGCAATGCAGCAGCAGACATCATGCTGTTGGTGGACGGCTCCTGGAGCATTGGACGCACCAACTTCAGACGGGTCAGAGATTTCCTGGAGGGCCTGATGACACCCTTCCGCATCGGGCCAGACCACATTCAGATAGGTGAGGGTCAGATAGTGTTTAGCCCAGTGGGGTAGTGCACAAATTAAATAATACCGTTACCGAGGTGATAAAAGCACCAAATTTTACATGAAGCTTCTTTAGGACCTCCTGGATGATTTCAGCCTAGGAGCCCAGCTGAAATATTGAAATTTAGTGTCAAATCATTTACAAAACAATATTCAAGAAAAACGTTTTTTGTTTTTTTTCCTCTCGAGTAAAACTTTCATGGTAATGGCATTTTGAGACCCCTGAATGAACTTCCTTTTGTTAATTTGTGCTCAGGCCCGTAGATCTTCCAAATTATAAGCATAAAATAGTAACAAGACATCTTAGACCCCAAAAAACCTCAAAAGCCCTGTATAATATAGGCGGAATTATAAAAAAAAAAGCTAGCAAAAATTGCTTAAATGTTAATAGATCTTGGTTTTCTCTTTTGTTTTTCAATTCAACTTTAGGTCATTCATATAGCCATCTACTGAGTTCATAATTTGGCCATAAGTTTTATGTTTGGCTGCATCACATCACATTAAATCCTATTTGTGTGTGACAGTACATAGCTAGACATACTTTCAGTTGTTTTGGTTTCCTACTGTAGACGTGTTGCAGGTCAGAATGTCTTGATTCGTTCGTTCTTTTATGCTTGCATAACTTCAACATGGAGCAGAACTGGACACCTCTGAACCCCTGAGATATCCCTTGCAAACACCTGGGGCAAGTGGTGAGAAATCTGATGCCTATAGATCATTTCTTGCTAATGTCGAGCAATTCATGGCGATTGACAGTCTTCCAACTAAACTCTATTTTGGGAGTGATGAAACTGCTAGCAATTTTGCTTCACATTCTGCTTCTTGGCACAAATCTTGCCAAGTTTAATAATTCAAAGCTTATGAAAGCGACATGCTGTTGAATCTGGAGGGGGAAAGCCAATGAAACGGCAACAACTGGATATTCAAAGTGCTTCTTCTGTGAGGATGACATAGATCAAGGTGCTCTCCATGAAGTATCAACATTTGATGCTGACAGTAATATCCCAACCATGATCACTGAACTTAAGGACACAAGGCTCATGACAAGGATAACTGGAGGAGATTTAAAAGCAATTGAAGCAAAATACCATTTACCATGCCTCGTAAAGCTGAGACTCGCGTCGTGGACTTGCTAGTAAGAGAGACCAATGTCCAGAAAACATAGATGAAAAAATGAATGAGTCTTGAGCATTCTTTGAACTTCAGGACTACATATCTGAGCTCCACTCTTTGTATGTAAATCGACTTCAGGAACTAGGTGTTAGGGAGCAAGTCAACAAAACCAGATTGAAAAATCATTTACTGCAGTGCCAGATGCACAAGAACAATTTGATGGGAGGAATACAGTTCTTGGGCAAGCTGTATCTTCCTTTGGTTCCAGCAGCACCATGAGCAGTAGTAATCATGAAGAGGCAGGCACCCGGATTGTGGTTCATATACAGCATGCCCTGGAGCAAGGAGCAAAAACTGTCCATGTGTGTACTTCGGACTGTCATTGTGATTCTTGCAGGTTTATTCCATGATTTACTTGTGATTCAACCTTTGACTGACATCTGGGCGGCTTTTGGCATGAGCAAAACATTTTTATCATATCAATAGCATATGTACAAGTCTGGGTAAGGACAAGTCTCAAGCACTGTTGATGTTCCATGCCTATTCAGGGTGTGGTACAACATCTGGTTTCAATGAGAAGGGTAAAAAGTCAGTTTGGCAGGCCTGGCAAGCCTATGATGAAGCCACTGAAGTATTTGCTTCCCTTGCCTGAAATCCATTCCAAAAATTCGATGCTGCTTCATGGCAGTTCTAAAAGCTTGAGAGACTGACTGTCATCTTGTCATCTGTCATCTTGTCGCCTTTCTCTGTCATAATCTCCATTGCTGAATCTATACAAATAAATTGTAGGATGTTTCTGAACACAATTATTCAAATGATGCAGAATATGTACATTTTAATTCACATAACATTACACTCTTAGAAGCCAAGTACCATATCAAACTATGATATATATTATATATATATATATATATATTGCATCCAGGACAGGCATGATGACTTCCTCTCCTTCCTTCTCGCCTTCCTTCTTGTCCCATCCAAAGTTGGTGATGTCCACAGCTGGTGGATCAGGGCAGTCGGCTGCATTCTAAAGCAGCATCTGTAGATGGGCACTCCGTCCATGGAGGTGCACGTTGCGCTCTGTAGGAGGCAGTGTCTTCAGTGCTGGGGGGTTTTGCACTTTCGGTATAAGTCATATCTGGCGACATTCAGAGATGCAGACTTCCTGTGGTTGTACAGAGCCAGGAAAAAAAAACCTCACTGCCTCTGTGATTTGCAAATGAGTAGCTCCCTCCTCTCCGATGAAGTGAAGCAAGTCACCAGGTACGACCCTCATGGCCTTGAGTGCGGACACCTGCCCTTTGCCAACGGGATAGGAGGTGGTGTCACACCCGGAGAGAGCGCGCATATTGAGAGACAGTGCTCACCCAGATTCTCTACTGTCGAATTGATGTTGAGAACAGTGCCATCCCATCTCTCCATCTGCAGGTGACATGTGATACTCACCTTCCAGCTCTGATAGACCATGAGCACAAACACATCAGTGTCGTCGCTGAGCATGTGGACATTTTTAGCACCACACCTGGCTCATCTCATGTATGAAATGAGGGAGACGTCAGCCTCGTCATGAGTGACAATACTGTCTGCTCTGCTGACCATCTCGATGTGATCTCCTATGTTGTGTGTGCACAGGAGCTTGCCGTTGGTACTCTGTTGAGCTCTCCCCAGCTCTTCTCTGCCTCTCGGGGTCTTTGACAGAGACTTGCTCATACCAGTCAAAGATAACAACTGTTTGGGTGATGTAGTGATCAAGCCGGTGCCCCATTCTGGAAGTGAAGTCAGCCACAGTGCCTTACGATGGCCACACCACGTGATAAGTGAGCTGCGATGCATCAGCGAGTACAACATCTGGTGGGTGGGGATTGGGAACAAAGATTCCAAGATGCTAAACAATCACAGACTTGTTACCCTTTCTAAGGCATCCATACTCACCGATGATGGATGCCGGGACTGGGCCGAGCTCGTAGATAAGGAGGGTAGAGAGCTCCATTCTTCTCTTGCTCCCCACCACCAGCAGCCAACGCCACAAGGTCACATATGATCTTGCCATTGACTTTCACTCCTTTTGTCTTGAATTTCATTGTCACCACCTTATTTGAGATGGGTGCATGGAATCCCCCAGTTAGCGATGAAGAGAACAATGTGCTCATGTCTTGCCTGATCTTCAATGCATCTTGCACATTCATCTTTCCATCCGCCACCTGGCCATTTATGATATTGTAGAGGGTAGCAGTCTCTGTGGTGAGTGGGTGAGAGTTTTCCCATAGCACTCTCAGGATTTTAGCTCGGTCCTCTGCGTTCAACACCCACCGTCCTTTACCCTCTTCTTAGTGTGTGTTGGGCTTCATTGTCTTTTCCAATGTTTCAGCATCGTCATCCATCTCAACCAATGACTTGGAGAGGTGGGAGCCGATGCCGAAAGATTGGATCCACACTGCGACCTGCTCAGGGTTGGTGGAGATGCCCTTCATGCCTCCTACTCCCTTCCCTTGCTTGATGCATGTCTGTTCCCCAAACATATCTACACTCACTGCAGTTGCACCATCTGAGTGGCAGCAAACATGGCTTCCGGCAAGGAGGTCATCCTTGGCAGTAGCAGGAAGGTGCTGCATGACGCGCAGATGCTATGTGATCCATCTTGAGTAGATGTGATGACCAGCGGCACAGAAATAGGGCAGCATCTCTTCAAGGCATTGTTGTTGCAGCAGCCAGTCACCCTCTCTTTTTGCTTGCCAGAACTTGTGAGCTATTAGGTTTGGGGTGATGAAGCAAAGTAGTCTTACTTTTTTTGGTAGTTGTGGTAACATTAATTGTTGATGTATTAATTACTGTGGATAAAGTATCTGGATTTTACTCAAAAGAACTTAAACCACCCCAAGAAACAGTTTAGAAGTAGGCTATAGAAATATTAGGCTATGTATAAAAAAATTAAATGAAATATGCACTACATACACACTGTAATCACTGTTATCTGCTTCTCTGTTTGATCAGCTTACTTGCATTGAGATGATATGATCCAAATATAAAAGGCTCTGTTTTGTCCATCTTTCCATCAAGCCAGTATTCCGTGCGATGCAGTAACCGCAGTGGCAATCACACAAAGTTGTGCAGCCAAAAAACGCAAGCATAACTTAAGAAATTTGAAGAAATATTACGTCTCAGCATTCACACCAATGACATTGTGCTCTCTTGATTCTGAAATGCAGGTCCAATATATTAAGCATAAAAATAACCTCAAAATCGACTCAAAATTTATAGAAATCGGTCCACGGGGAGTTGAAATATGGCCACTTTTGATTTAAACTGCCATTTTGAATTTTGAAATTGTCAGAAATTGATTTAGCATCCTCCAAAACCCCCACAACCACTCCAATATTGTCCAAATCGGCCAATCAGTTACTGAAATATTGCCCATATAGGTAATCAGTGCTAATAGATGCTAATAATGCTAATTATGTAAATTGCCCAACATATGCACGTTAGCATCCAGCAGTTTCTTAATGCTGGGGACCCATACTGTGCATTTACTCAACATTTCCGGGTTCACAATGGGGCTCTATGGGCTGGCAAATAGAATATAGACTGCTCACCTCTTTGCAAATGCAACTGTAACGACTCATACTTATCAATTACAGGGCCAATAAAGATCATACTTTTTTTTAAAATGTTAACTTTGGGATTCATTTGAACACTTTATCTTGTGCAGGAACTTTAGAAACGCTGTATTTTAAGCATATTTCATTGATATGATATACTGCTAATATGAAGTTTGTTTCTGAGGGCTCCTAGTCCTAAAAATTACATTATCGACCCTAAGGAAACACCATGCAAAATTTGGTGTTTTTATAACCTCTGTAACGGTATTTTCACTATGCCACCCGACTAGTTGGTGTTGGTGCAGCTTTTCACTTCTGCGGGCCTTATTCATGTATACACAGTGCCACACAGTGGGTCTCCTGTCTCCTCTGTTCCATTCATGTCATCATTCATACTGCAAGTTAAAGAGGTACAGACTGTTTAAGGGGTATAAAGTCAAGATATGCGTTTCTTTTTCTTTTTCTTTTTCTTTTTCTTTTTCTTATTCTTTTTCATTTTCTTTTTCTTTTTCTTTGCTGCAACACTGATTATTAAGATATTTATAATGCTTGGCTATGCCTCAAGTATTGATTTTGAGACCCTTGTATTTTACCTGATTATTTCCATTTTCTGCTGCTCTATACTTCCACTTCACTACACAATGAAGGCAATCGTTAGATTTTTACTCCACTACATGTTATTTTAGGGGTGTCACCATTCTCCAAATCCTCATTTCAATTTGATTTTCGATTTTAAGAACATGACTGATCAATTTTTGGTATGTTTTTTTTTTAATTTTTTTTTTTTAGCACAGATGGCATTGCCACATTTAGACTAGTCCAGTCTAGGATCATTGGTTTTATTCCATGGTAACTCATTTAATTTTTAATTCTGATTTCAAAAGATGGTCTACATTATATGTTTGCAATGTACTTCATTTAGGCCTTATTAAAATCAAATTTAGATCATTTTTTAACAATATAAATGTAATAATAACTTGTTTCACCAGTTAATTGGAAACTAATGTTAAAAGGGGAACAAAAAAAGAGAAGTCATAGAGGGTACCTGCCATCTAGTGACTTTTTGTTGTAACTGCAGTGTGCACTCTTCACAGCAGATGCAGTTGGCTGTGTTAATGGTGTAGTTTTTCTAATTCTAATTCTTTATGATGCCTGCGGAGATGTCCTGCCATAATTGTTGTGTTGTCTGTGGACACTGATAAGTCAAGTCACTTTGCAGATTACATTCAGGATGAGATGACTCTGAGTAGGACTTTCTTTTTACAATACTACAAATATTTTGAATTGTGCATTCTTCATTTATTTCATCCTTCAACTTAATCCTATTATTCCTACTTGTTATACATGTCTTGATGTTGTTTCTTTTACAGTTTTTACAACATTTCAGCAACCAGCAATCAGACCTAATTTTTTTTAAAAAGAAGCATTTTTTTAGTGTGTTTAATTTTTCAACTATAAAAACATAATCTGCATTGTTTGCTGGTAATTACATTCAATTTAAGATCCTTTGAGAAGGTGATATAATTCAGTCAGTTTAAAGTCAATGTATACATTTCGGTTTAAGCAATATATTTTTACTCATACCTTTATTGCTATGTATCCATCAAAACTATTTGGTATGAACTGCTGAGTTTTGGAGATATCGGTCGTAGAGTTCACTCTGAAATGTAATGGAACTCCACAGACCTTGTTGTGCCATCTAATTTGATCAAACTTTGCAGCTCACACCAAAACAATGTGGATTGATAAATAGCTCTATAGGTAAGTGGAAAAATGCATATTATTGATTTTTGGGAGAACTGTCCCTTTTGAAACTAGCCTGTTGATTTATAATAGATTCACATTTCCTGGCCTGTAAGGAACTAAGTCTAGTGTAATAATATGTTTTTGTCCCAGGTCTGTCCCAGTACAGTGGAGACCCCCGCACAGAATGGCAGCTCAACAACTTCACCACTAAAGACCAGCTGCTTGAGGCGGTCAGGAATTTCAGATATAAGGGAGGGAACACATTTACAGGTAAACGCACCCTCGATACTATTAGTGTTCATGTGTTTCAATTAGAGCCCTCACATTAGTCTTTTTCATGTACAGGTTATCACATACAGTAATATAATGTAGAGTACATGTCTGCCTGTCCGTGTGTAATGCTGTGTCCATCTCTCAGGCCAGGCTCTGCTCCACGTGATGGAGGAGAACATGAGGACCGAGGCAGGTGCGAGGTCAGACACACCTTTTTTCCTGGTCTTGTTGACAGATGGGAAATCTCAGGACGACGCCATTGCTGCGGCAAACCGGTTGAAGAATGCTGGCGTGGAGATCATCGCTGTAGGTGAGACTGCAAAGAAGAGAGTTTGAGGGAATGTAGAGACAAATACTTCTAACATATTACCTTTCAGTGCACCACGGGACTGTGCAAATCTGGACTTGTTATGTTTATCAAGCGTCAGGGACTTAAGGGGGGTGTAACCAATTATAGTGTGATGTGGTTTTATAATTGAGTTGTGAGTTCAACCATTCTTTGCGTCATTCAGGTGTAAAGAATGCTGATGAAGCCGAGTTAAGACAAGTGGCGTCGGAGCCGGTGGACCTGAATGTCTATAATGTCAATGACTTTCCTCTGCTCAGCAAACTGGTGGCACGACTGGTCCACATCCTGTGTGGCAGGATAGAGGAACGCGGCATCTCAAAACGTAACCTTTCTTTCTAAATACACAGTATGCCTGTCTGTCTATAGCTCTGTTTTCACATGCACTTGGTTGTTCAAACTATGAATATTTTATTGAAGACCAATGTGCTTATTTCCTGTTCCTGTGTCTCCAGGAATGGAGCCTCGACCTACAGCAGACCCAGCCCTCTCCTACCCGAGTCCCACTGATCTCCGTTTTTCTGAACTGGGCTCCAGAGAAATGAAGCTTCACTGGAATAACCCTGCTAAACCAGTCCAACAGTACAGAGTGGTCTACCACAGCGCTGAGGGTCAGAGTCCTCAGGAGGTCAGAGACACAACCTTACCTCACATGATTGTTATGTTTGGGACACAGGCAGAGTTGTCTAAACCAAACAAGACCTTTACCATTAAGAACAGCAGATTCTAGCAGCCTTCGCATTGTGTTTTGCTTGATTACAGTATACAACAGTGTGAAATCTCTGTCCTTTGAGCACAGACAGTGCTCTCAGAAGGGACTAAAGGAACAAAACATGTAGAATGTGTTCACCATGTATCCTCTTCTTCTTCCTCTCTGTCTCAGTATGCCACAGTCAAAGGTACCTATTTCTAAAAAACACCAGTGCAACCACTAATGGAGCATTATCTTAGCTTTCGGACAGAACCCTCATTAATATATAGACTGAGACACATAATTTTGAATGAAAAAAGATTAAATATGGCAAAATATTCACATTTCTTTTCACCTGACAGTTTGATAGCTCTCTGCAAGCTTTGGTTCTCAACATAATTTACAATAATACAGTTTAAATATATTGTAGCAGCACCGTTAATCAGGGATTTTGCTGATGTATCAATTTATTTAGAAAAATATGTGGGATGGGAAAATAGTTAAGGTGTAAATAGTGTTCTGTGCATGCCTCTGGTCCAGAAGGACTAAGTGATGGTTTGTCTCTAGGTGGTACTGGCCGGCTCTGAGTCCACTGTGCTGCTGGAAGGCCTGTCCTCTCAGACACTGTACCACGTGTCCATCTTCCCCGTGTATGAAGACAGTGTTGGCCTGGCACTCAGAGGAACTGTCACTACATGTAAGACTGACATCACTGCTAAATATTGTACTTGAAACTTCATCCACCCAAGTTCATTATCTGCTCACCCCATGTGAATGGAAGGTTAGATGACAGTTTTGTAAACATTCTCTGAAACACCTGAAGTAGATGGGGACAACATGCCCCATATTAGTTATTCTGGCATAAGCCAGGTCTCCAGAAGCCCAGAGATCCCAATTGATTCTAAAAGATGTAATTTACACTCTTTCAATGCTAAAATTATCACTGTAGCTGCCATTACTAAAAGCATTAATATACTACCTGTCTGAAATGGGTGCATGTGCTCGACTGTAGTCACTAGTTTTCAGTCTCGTTTGTAAAAGAGAAGCATGTTTTTATACTGCAAACAACTTTCGATGTTTCTCTACTTTCCTCATCCTTTCTTTAATCTTCCATCTTGCTCTGTCTCTTCCTGTCCCTTCAATCAGTACCACTGGCCATGCCTGCCAACCTAGAAGTGACTCCGTCCTCTTACAGCACGCTGCGAGTGAGTTGGGGTGCAGCACCTGGTGCAACCCAGTACATGATCCTGTACTCCGCACTCAACCACGGAGAACCTGATGATGCTAAGGAGGTGAGACCTGGGTCCATCTTTCTCTCTTCTCATTTTGTGTGTGATACCTTTAATTCTGTTGTTTGTCAGCGCTCAGATCCAGTTACTCATTGTGATGTAATTTTACTGTGAGGATTTGTAAGAGGCCCAATAAAACATGGTTACTGTTCCATGGCAGAAACAATCAGGACAAAGTGTTGTTCGTCACCTTGAGATGTATTAACAAACTTCCAACTCCACATTTGTTTCCTTTATTGCTGCAGGAGAAATTCAGTGCAGACCAGACAGTGGTGGAGCTGGCAGAGTTACTGCCGGCTACAGATTACTCAGTCACTCTGTATGCCCTGTATGATGTGGAACCCAGTGACCCTGTCACGGCAGTTGCCACCACATGTAAGACATTCCCCTAATATTCTCATCCCCTACTTTTCGATTTTCCCTTCTTCCTCTTCCGTAACCTTAGACTGCCTTTTCTTTTTCTGTGCCATTCTCTTTTTTATGCCATTGTTGCTTCTTTTCATTTCTTACAGATCTTATTTCCATACCATTTCCTCTTCTGTTGTCAACATCTCTTGCATAGTAACTTTTCAGTGGCACTGATAAAATATTGATGGTCATTGTCTTCAATCCACAGTCCTTCTCCCACCACCAATGAGTGTTCAGTTCCCGGTGGTCACCCACAGTATGCTGAGGGTGAGCTGGGTGCCAGGAGCCATGGATGTCCCTGGCCACAGAATTACATACAGTACCAACCATGGCAGTGACGTCAAGCAGGTGACAGGGAAATTATAAAAGTATTGTTCCAGTAGTGTCTGTTGTAAGCCAGTCATAGTGCAGGGATACACAGGCTGTAACATTCATAACAGTTAACTAGATGTTTTCATGGCTTTCTCCTTAAAGCATTCTCACAAACTGCTTTTGATTCAAAGATCTGAATAATTCAACACAACACCCCTTTTTTTTTATCTTAGTTTTTTATTTTTTCATGATGAATAGGAAAATTGAGTGTTTTTTTTAAGCTGGATGAGCCTTTTATTTTACTAGTAAACTGAGTAAATATGAATGAATTTAAACACATTTGTTTGTATTGCGCTGATTCAATTCAAGTCATCTCATGTCACTTTCCAAATTGAGCAGTTCTAGACCATTATCTATAAGTAATTTATTTACAGAGATCCAACATTTCCCCCATGAGCGAGCACTTGGCAACAGTGGCGAGAAAAACAACTGGCTTGAATTAACTGTGTGTAGCGATTGCTACAAGTTTACACTTGGGGAACACTTTGAAGTAAGGACTCTAGAATATGGATCTGGCATTCAGAATAGATGGTAAATTATTATTAATGTATTGTTATACCAGCAACTAAAAGCACTGACTATGGACTGGTGCCACATAAGTAACTAAAATCATTATATTCAATCATATTGCATATGCTTCTTTAAAGAGTTTGTCATAGCCATTGTATGTAGTTCAAAACATATCCCCTGGTCTTTACTTTATCACATATGAATTGTTAATGTCCACTCTTCTGAGTGTGTCATAGCATTTCTATTGTGCCGACCCTGAGTATTACTTTAACATTATCTGAACCAGAACAGACCTTTTTACTCTAAAGTTCAGAGGTCCATATTAGAGGTCTTATCCACACACCTTGAGTGATCACATCTCCAGCTATTTCTTTTTCCTATAGTTTGTTAATATTTTCGTACAGTTTTGAATACATTTGCGTGGATTTTCTCATGAAATTTTCTGTACTATCGAACTCCAGTCATATTACGATCCAGTGAAAGTGCTGCTTTTGGAGAAATCAGTAAAGCTAGAAACTATGGAACACTGTTGCAAACTATTTTATTTTATGACCCATATCAGTTTAGCCATGGTCTGGGTCAGTCATTCATTTTATGTATCTATTTATTTTCTGTGTCAGTCACATACATATTAAACCTCTTTCCAGGTGGACGTAACAGGAATGAACTCAGTGCTGGTGCAGAACCTCTCCTCTCTGTCTAGATATCTGATTTCAATCCAATCTCAGTACCCACAAGGCCTGTCTGCAGCACTCACCAGTAATGTCACCACATGTAAGAAGCACACACTATGTCTTTTTTATCTGATATTTCCTTAAATGTGTTAAATGGATATTCTGATGTAAGTCTAATCCATGGTCTAGCACACTGTGACACAGAGTAAAACCCCCTCTCGAGAGATATAGTTTTCCGACCGCTAGCTTATGTAGTTTTAGCAACCTCAGAAAATACCGCACAATATTACACTGCAGTCTATGCCTCCAGGATTACACTTACATCAGAATATCTCTTTAAGGGAGCAGAGAAGAAACACTGAATTGAATTTTTAAAAAAAATCTAAAATATGTGTGTTATTACTCCCTTCTTCTCTCCTAGTGAAGGTGCCCTCCCCATCAGACCTCAGGGTGACTAATTTCTCAGGCAGTGACATCACCGTGCGCTGGGAGGCTGCAGCTGATGACGTTGTGTCCTACCTCATCAAGTGGATCTCTCTGAGTGGAGGAGACCTGAGACAGGTGGGGTGGATTAATGGGTGGATGGAGTGCATAATGTGTTATAAAAATGAATATATGATGTGAAAATATATGTTCTTTTAGCTGAGGGTGAGTGGTGAGAGTGAGGGGGCCATCCTGGAGGGGGTGGAGGACGATAAGGAATACCAGATCTCTCTGTCTGCTCTGTATGGGGATGGAGCTCAGAGTGAAGCTGTAGCCATACGCTACAGCACCTGTGAGTCACACACACCCACACACTCATTTGCACACTAATTCACTGGAGGGTAGTTTCTGTCACACAATACAACAGTTTGTAGATCCACGGTCCTGAGTCTGAATTTTCTTTAATAAATGACAAACACGACTAGCGCTACCTGGTGGTAGATATTTCCTCTCAGGCAGGAACGAAACATACAAGCTCGTTGGCCATCGGCTGTGGTCTTTGCTGTGTGTTCAAGTGCAGCTTTTTGGCTGAGACAACGTGAGTCGATGTAACAGTTCATCATCACTCCTGCTTCGATGACTGTTTAGTGTGATTGGGCCTTTATTCTCTACAACAGCGACTGCAGGAGTTAGTGCACGGATAGAAACATTGTTACATTTTTCGCTGACACAGTTATTGTCAGTCTGCTTTGCGGAAGCGAGTCCCCACATGCTCCTGTGGTCAGTAATGCTATACAGTAGTGTGGTGTTCACTTTATTTTATATAATATATATATATTAATAGTAATGAATATCATCAGTTATACTTGATGACAAGTAAGAAAACCTGCATTTAACAATACTGCTAGATCAGATGCAAGTCATTTTCGCTCCCATGTGCGACGATCGCCATGTTTGCAATGTTCAAAGATGCGATAAGAAGACATGGTTGTTATACTTAACTTTCAGACCTTTGTTAAAGGTCAAGTAGTAGAAACTTCGGAGATCTTGAATTACTTACAATATTATTATTTTTTACAATTGTTTAAATGTTGCCATAAACATGTTAATTACTGTACACTATGAAACTCCCTATGAAGTCTTTTGCACACTTTATCTTATCCCTATTCGTATTGCTGCAGTTTTGCATTGCTTGATCATTGAACCTTTACATGTATTCTCTAATATTCTTCACTTGGTTTCACTGTGTTTATGAATATTCCTTATAGTGAGTCTAATTATCTGCTTCTTGCATTTTGTCCCTGCAGTGTCAGGTGGAGGCCCATCCAGTGTATCTGTCTCAGATGAGACTGCGGTCAGCTTATTGGTCAGCTGGGTACCTCCTAATGCTCATGTCCTTCAGTATCGTGTGTCTTACACTGCACTGACTGGTGATGAAAGCCAGGACAGCACTGTGAGTGGGCTGTAATTGACACCTCTTTGTTCTTCATCCTGGTAGACAGTAAATCACAGTGCTGCTCGGAGCTCACTCCGAATCTTGAAAAAACTGCAATTTAGACTGTGTTGACTTTGAAAGGTATGTCTGTCGTCTACAGGTGTTGGTCCCAGGTGGTGAAAAGCGTGTGGTGCTAGAGTCGTTACAGCCAGATACGCGTTACAGCATCTTGGTCACCGCCGAGTACCGCAATAGAGAGGGAGGCAGCAGTTCAGCTCAGGGCAAAACCAGTGAGTCACACACACTTCAAGGATACACATAACTTTTTTTTTTTTTTAACTAACCTGTAGAAAAATGTGGATTGACTTAATTTGAGTTTGTGGGTGACATGCAGGCACTAATGTCCATGGGGAGTGGTGGGGAGAACTTCTAAAGAATCACCTGAGAGTTGATACAGTACATCTAGATTGCCTCAGTAAATATGTAGATGTGTTTAGTGTAAATAGTTTATTATAAATATCTATTATGATGTAGTTTATAGGGTGCAAACCCATCACCAACTTGGCATTGGTCATAATTTTTGACATATAAGTCAAAGTTTTAGACGATTCTGAAGGTTTCATACATACAGTATTTGCCCTGGTAAGAAACAGTAAAATCAGAGGTACCTCCTAATTTCTCTTCCTTGTTCTGTTGGCTCTTCTGTTCTCTGCTCGCTCTCTATGTAACTGATTTCTGGCCATTCTGTTCATCAGCCTTCAGTTTTATCTTTCTGTATGTCTGTCTCCTTCTCCAGCCAGTCTGCGGGTCAGCAGTGTGAGTGTGGTCAGGTCAGACCACTCCAGTATCTGTGTGTCCTGGAGACCTGTGTCTGCAGTCAATGGATATCGTATTGTCATCCAGTCTGTCAAAGGTAATCTATTTTAACACCAAGAATTATTAACTCTAGGTATCCATGGTTGATTAATCATGGTGTGTGTGTGTGTGTGTGTGTGTGTGTGTGTGTGTGCATGCGTGCATTGTTTGTTTGGGCATGCGCATTGTGTATAGACAAGCAAACAAAAGAAGAAGCTGTAAGTGAGTCCAGCAGCAGTCACTGTTTCACTGATCTGGAGCCAGAGACTCTGTATCGCATCAGCGTGCACTCCCTTCTTGGCTCAGCAGAGGGCGCTGCCGTCACCATTCTCCATCCAACAGGTCTGACGTGATCACTGTTGCACCAACATTATGTGAGATGTTGAAGTTAGTTTGCTTACCTGCCTGTTTCTTATATATTCCCTTGTTGAATGAATATTTTACACATAAATTATGGGAAATAAATTGTTATTATTAGTATTCCTTGGCTGCTTACCTCGAGTGCAATCACTTAGTAATTGTGAAAGTACTTGCATGTATAGATTGATACAGTCTATGATACAAGACTCTGTAAAGGTCTTAACTTTGTTGTTGGTTTAAATGTGTCATGATCGTTCCTTTCAGCTACAGCTCCAGCCAGAATTCCCATCCATCCCCGGATCTACCCTATCCACAATGAAGGTGACTCATGCTGCAATTATATTCTTCCGTGGAAGTCTGATTAGGTTATGAAGAATTTTTGTAATCTCTTGGACACATCATTTTAGTTAAAACTGAGCAGACTTGTTATATTCTTGAGTTCTCAGATGACTTCAATAGGTCCCCAGCGAACTGAGGAGCACATCTGCTTTTATTTTTCTTTCATAAATGCAGTTAGGGAGCATGTAACAATGGCCTTGGTGATGTAATGGAGATTAATTTCTTAGTAATCAAGACGACCGGTGTCGTGCATCATACTTAATTTGTCGTTTGAAATGAAGTTTGCTTACTACCTTCGATTTAGATGACACAAATATGAACCAGACCGTCAAAATACCTTCTTATTGTAACAATATGTTCTCTCTAAAAGCTTATTTATACGTTTACATACATTCTTGTGGTACTGATTTTTTTGGATAACCATTTTTACACTCCTTATTGCTTTCTCCACAGCTTAATGTTGTGATAAATTACTTTCTTGGAAACCTGGAAACCTACTCAACATGTATTCTTTTCAAATGGTCCTTTGTCAAGTTGAAGATTTGTTGAAGTATACCTATAGCTCACTGTGAGATTTTGTCTGGATTTAAACGGCTGAAGAAACACTAAAGTGATGGTTTCTCTGCTCTGCTTTTATGATTCAACAATGTCCTGCTTTTTTGCAGTCTGTCCTGAAGTGACCATCAGACACAGCATTGTAAAAGGTGAGATGAGCTGTCCTCACACATGACAGCAAACTCTCTCATAAAAGGCTCATATTGTATGAAGTGAAACATCAGATTCAGATGCCTCATTTTTGCTGGTATGTGTTTGTCGTGTCAGGATTTGACATGATGGAAGCATTTGGTCTGACGCCAAGAGCTCACTCATCTGTGGAGGGCGTGGCAGCCGAGCCTTTTGTGTTCAACACCCTCCCCACCTACACTGTGTACAGAGACACCCAGCTGACACAGAGCACCAAGTGAGATCATCCTTTACTGCTTTAATTCATCCTCCACTTCCTCTCTAGCAGCAGCTATATGGCAGATAGCTGGAAATTAGGTTTGCAGGGTGATGAACCTTCCTTTCAGTGCAAATTTTAATACCATATATGTGCTGTTTGTTCAACTACAAAGATGAATAAACTATCAATTGTGGTTACATGACAGCTTTCAAATGTGGCCTTAACAATTAAATCCCTATCTGGGGAAGAGTAAATTCTCTGTACCAACAATTAATCTTAAGGAATACCATTGCTTTAACAACATGGCTCCTCACTCCCCTTACTCACAGGAGAGTGATGTGTGTAAGAGATGTGCAAATATAGAAACTGTATTTACCAAATGGAGCATTGTTTCTCACTCCAGCCTCATTTTGAGGAAATGGCAGTTACTCATTGTCAGGTCCGGGGACCAGGGACTCAGATGCAGACAAGGAATTAGTGAGTACAAGAGAATGTATTGAAGTGTCAGCACAGATCAGGTTGAGACAATGTAGCAGTGGTGTCTGGGAGAGCAGGTGGGTTGCAGGCTCCAGGCTTGAAGTTGGAGACACTGGCAGGCAGGGCTCAGGCTAGGGCAGGTAGTCTGAGGCGAGACAGGGAAACAAACTGAATTAGCAATATGCTAAAAAGCTCACGAGAAGTTCCAGTTGGCTGGCGTTTCTCACGGGAGTAGATACAACGATCTGGCGGGGTCTGGAAGGCTGATCTGCGTTTAAGTAGGTGGGTTGATTGCCGGTGATGAGCTGCAAGTGCGTCAGCCGTCTCCTCTGTAACCACGCCCACCAGCAGCTTCCAGAGGAGAGGGAGGAGAAGAGCACACGCAGACAGACATAAAACAAAACCCACCAAGCACACCAAAAGGAAAAAAGGAACACAAAAACTACATTCACACGCATACTGAGACCGAGGTCCGAGTCATGACCTGCGGGTCGTGACACTCATGACACATGGCATCTCATTTCTTGTGTGTTGAGATGGTTAGGAAACAGTTTATAATAGTTGCTGGTAATGCTTGAAAACTGGATCAACAATACTGATTGTACAAGAGGTAATTTATATGTTCATGGCCTAGAGAGAGTGGTTTTCACAAAACCTTGCACACTCATTTTCACCATATTAGTCCAATGTCCAGTGTTAACACACGGATCACTCATGAAAGTCTTGGACCTCCAGAGAGTGGTCAACAGCAGTGATAACATCATCATTGCTGTCAAACAGGCTTCCACTAAGCTCGGTCGTCACCTAGATGAAGAGTTAGTAGTCTGAGTCTATCAAATCATGTGAATAGTGCAGATGTTGGACGAGTTTGAATCTGCATTCCTGGATGGCAGCCATCATCCCTGTGGACTTGTGGGCTGGAGTGTTGTCTCAGACAGTGCTTACTTGCAATTTCCACACAAGTTAATAACTTAAAACTTTCTGCATCCTTCTACCTTAGGCTGTGAACTTATCAGTCAACCCTCATATATCTATTGTGGTGTCAGGGTGAGACAGAAAGTGACTGGAGTAAGACCAGCAGAATATTTATTTATTTGGACAGTGCACAGCTTCTTAGCTCTACCAGAGTAAGCTATAAGCTTATTTACATCTGCAGTCCCTGTGCAAGACCTAAAGATGATGTCTGTGTTTAGAAACTTAAAACTTACCCTAATAAAATAATCTGTGGATCTGCGACTGTACAGGGTAAATACCAGAATCAGAACAATGTCCAATATTTGGTGCTTTTTTCTTCTATGTACCAATTGGGATGAAAAAAGAGAGAAGAATGGTTAAATAAATAGAAGAAGAAATGATAAGTCATAGAGCTCCTAGTATTCTTGTTTGTATGAGTGGTATACATTATTATGATGTCACATCATTAGTGATATTAAAGTTACGCTTCTGTTCTTCTGTTCACTTCAGTGTCTAATCCTGATCAGATGGCCAATAAAAAAACACCACATGAATGCAGTTTACTTTACTATAATGGTTTCCTCAGCCAATCCTCTATACTCCTTTTAGGTTCATCCACCCTGCAGGCTTCTCTCCAGAGCATACCATCAGCATCGCCTTCCGCATGTTGCAGGATACACCCAGGGAGCCATTTGCCCTCTGGCAACTAACGGACAATGATTTCCAGCCCAAGATGGGAGTGGTGCTGGACCGTGAGTAACATTTCTGCACGTCTACATTTCCCAAACTGTAAGCAGCTTCATGACCTCTTCAGTCTTGTATCAGCCATAAGATCTTTGTTCCTCATCAGGGCCTCTAGACCAAGTTTGCTGAGTAGTTGAGATTAGCAGAATGAGCATCGACCTCAGAGTCATAGACTTTCAATGGGGTGGAAGTATAAAGCAGAAGAAAATGGAAAGTACCTCAGAATTGTGCTTATGTGCAGTATTTGACTCAGTGCACTTGGTTACATTCTTTTACAGGTAAATCAGATGTGAATGTTTCTGTATGGACAAATTGTAAGTTGAGAAGATAATCAGAACGTTATTCAATAAAGAAAATAGTCATTAGTTACTGCTTGTTCTGTTTTATTGTGAAAGTTATTAAGAAACTAGGAAAGAAAGTTGCCTTTAAAAAGAACACATTTTTTAGGATCCTCAAGAAAGTTAGTTCACATCGCTGTTATAAAGATCATGAGAGATGACACATGAAGCTAGTCACATGAATTAAAGGATAAGGTTTATAATGTTTCGATATTACACAGTGGACTTGAGCTAAGAGCAGGCTAGATAAGCTGACTCAAAAAATGCAATCAGCAGCAGCGTGGAAACCCCACTTGACACTAGGAACATCTGACCGAAGACACTGGCATATTTACGGTGCCATGGTTTTTGCGGAAAACAGGGCGAGTGGATCACTGAATATCTTTATCTGTTTTTTCTTTTTTTGCATTCAACAGCTACGACAAAACATCTGGTGTATTTCAGTCTGGACTACAGGGGAGAAGTGCAGGAGCTGACCTTTGACCATTCGCAGGTCCACAGACTGTTCTATGGCAGTTTTCACAAGGTGAGATACACTGAGCAAGTGTTAAAGGACAAGAAGAGTTTCACTGTCATTGTGCAGAAAATGAATGTGTAATGAAAATGATGTTATGTTTTCAAATGAGGCTGTATATCTTTGTTTCCATCTATCCACCTTTAGACTCATTCATGTTTTTTTTTCCAATTATGGTTTTTATTGTTTCCAAATGTGTTTTCCAAACATGCATTTACAAATGAAAACAAATATCGACACAAACCTCAAACTAAAAACACAACATCAACAGATACAAATAAGTAAAACAAACACAAAACTAGTAAGACATTGGCATAAGTGCTTGAAGTTCAAACAAAAGGGAAATAATTAAATAAATAGTAATAATAAAAACTCATTTAAAAAATCCTAAAAGTTGTATCGGTACATATACTAGACATATGCACACATCTCATATTGTACCTGCAAGCACATATATACCCACCCTGTAAGCAACCATACATGTACAACCTATGTAATGAACACTTGCCCTGGAAGGAAACTATGTTCTCCCCTTAATCCTCTCCCCATAACGCCAGTCCATCATGGACTAGGCTTGGTTTTAAATGATGGTGTACATCAGATTTACCTTAAAGGTCCCATATTATGAAAAACAGGTTTTCTCTGGTCTCTACATATATAAACTGGTCCTCCCTGAGCCTGCCAACTCCCAGAATGCAGAAAGCAAACGATTCCTGCATGGTCTCTGCAGCCCACCCACTGGTAAAACAGCGCTCCTACAGGCTGTTCAGATTCAGCTCCTGTCGTTATGTAACGAAAGGAGTCATTTACATAGGCCGACCTCCTCTGTGCGGTGATAAGAGATATTAGGGGGGGGGGGGCGTTCATCCAGAGGTGAAGTTTGGTGTGTCCAGTGGTAAGCTAGCAGTGTTTTGCAATGTCGTCGCTCAGAGCTAGACACGCAAATTGCTCTGTTGTTGGTTGTAAAAATCAACATCAGTGCCTATATTCTGTCCCAGCTACAGAACAACAGAAGAAACAGTAGTTGCGTTTCATTTTTAATGACAACGTGCCGGCTGCCGTTCGTATTAGCTTGTATGTGTGTGCTGACCACTTCACACCGGACTGCTTCAGTAGCGAGGGTCAGTACAAAGCTGGCTTTGCCTCGACATTGACCCTCGTAAAAGGATCAGTCCGAACCATACCGGACCCAGCAACTGCACCTGAGCCACAGGTAAGTGTCGCTGCGGTTTGATAGTATTTACAGTTGCCTACGAGTATGGTGAAGTCAGCTGGAAATTGGCTAACTAGTTAGCTCTGCTTCAGTCTGCTATGTAATGGCATTTGAAGTGAGTTTAATGGTAATAATATTATGATGGAGCTTGGTTGTCACAGTAAAAAGTCTGGAAACGTGCAGACTGGAGACAGAGACGATGCGAGAAGTGTCCAATAGTTTGGAGACTGTGTTGGAGATAAACACAGCTTTCGCTAGCTGTTAGCCATTAGCTACATGGTAGTAACTGTAACAACACATACGAACAAACTAACATTATTCAGACGCACTAACCATTCTGAAACGTCCTGCTGCAGCCGCAGAGTCTGTATTTCTTCAGGAGCCTCTCCTTCTGGTTGCGATTCTGGGTCAAACAGGCACAGAAACAGCCTGCTCTCCGTAGAGCTCAGTTGAGTGACTAGCGCTTTTTTTTATAGAAAAGGCGGCACATTTGCTCCAAGGTAAGGGCGGCAATTTGCCGGCCTGTCGTTCTAAAACGGAGGCGTAAGGCGTAATATTTCTCCTGAAGTAGGGCCGGCACATTTCCGCCTCGGTTTTAGATAGCAGTCGAGACGGAAATAAGTGTACCCTCCGAGGCGGAAAATCTACCGACAAAAACAGACCCCCAATTTGCCGCCCTCTGTCTAAAACCGCTAGAGTCTGGAGCCGCCAAAAGGACGGGCAAATTGGTGGCTTGGTGCACTGTCTAAAAACGGCTACTTTTAGACAGCTGAAATTCAACACCTACACCCAGGCAGTCGATAATGTTTTTTATAACCCTCTGCCACCAGGTGGCTGGACTGGGACACATGAGAAACATGTGGACAATGTCCCCTCGTTGAGTTCTGCATCGCCAGCAGATATCTGAATGACTTAGTCCCGCCCTCTACTTCCTCACAGGTGTCCAGTAGAGTCTGTTGAGTATTTTAAATTGAATAAGTTTAGACCTGGCATCTCTCATTGGGTTTAACATCTATTTAACTTAATAAAACATAAACAAAGACACAATGCAGTATTAGGAGAGAGCATGATAAAAAGATGAACTAGGTGGTTTGAAATCACCCACACAGTATAAAATCAGGTCTGTAGGTGCTGTCACAAGATGATGAAGAAAATATACATATTAAAGAACAACAACAAAGTAAAAGAGTCACTGGTTAACTGATCAGTTCTTTGTTCTGTGATTGGCAGGTTCATCTGTCTGTCAGCCAGGTGAGCGTGTCCCTGTTTGTGGACTGCCAGCATGTGGGCGAGAGGCCTGCCCGCCCGCTAGGCAACCTACCGACTGACGGCTTTGAGATGCTGGGAAAACTGGTGAAGACCAGAGGACCCAATAGTGGATCTGCACCGGTACTTTTTATTCTATTCATTTCCCCCGAGGGGCAAGTGTGAATAAATTGTTTTAATTTCTCCATATACACAATTTTTTCTTGGAATTTTCTTCTTTTTTTCTTCAGAATTTTGCTTCACCTATAAAATATTTTCTTTTATCCTGAATTTTTTGTACTCACTGATGCGAACTAGTTCTGAAGTCATCCCCACAGGGGAGCAAACTATTTAGATCAGAAAATTGATCACCAAAAAAAAACAATCCTCACTTGGCCCTCAGGGCTTCCATAAGGCCCAGTCTGTCTTGTCAATAAATTACACACCCTGAACATATCTAAAGAAATGTTTACTCTTTTCCTGTATCCTGTGTTCTTTATTGTTTCCAGTTCGGACTGCAGTCCTTTGAGATCATCTGTAACACCACGTGGCCTTTAGAGGACACCTGCTGTGACCTGCCTGGAGTGGTCAGTCTGTTAATATATACATTTACCTTTACTCTGCTCTGCCATGTTAAAGGCAAATGTAACTTAATACTGTGTTTGATATACAGTCAAATAGATTAGTTTGAAGATTTCCTTGAAAAACAGTCTCTGAAATTTAACAGTCAACATTTTAAAGTACGGATTCCTTAAAAAAAAACTAAGATGTGTTAAAATGACCCATACCTTAAATTTTAGCTCTGTCTGTCGTCACTTGCTTTACAGTGGTTATGCAATGCTGCGAGATACTATATGAGAGCACAATAATTGTAATATCAGCTCCAAAGGATATGATCTAATGTCTGCATTGTTTATGTCTGTGTGTGTCAGAGAGATGAGGAGAGCTGTCCTGCCCCGGCGTACACCTGCACCTGCTCCTCCAATATTCCCGGAGCTTCTGGTTCCCCTGGCCCGACTGTATGACACTCCACAGATTGGCCTTGAATTCAAGCTGATTCACTTTTTGTTTGATCCATGTTTAATAACATGTTGACATTCCTTTTTTTTCTCCAGGGAAAGCCAGGCCCCCGTGGTGAGAAAGGAGAGAAGGGAGATCAAGGTCAAAAGGTGAGCTGAAAATATTTATTCAGGCTTAGTTAGATTGAAGTTCTGTTACCTGCAATTATCTCTAAAGCAGTTCCTGACCCGACTCAAGCTGTTAAGAACTGCGTAGACCCATGATTACAGGTTCAGTGCTGTTGCAGGGCAGTGAATAACTCAAGGCACAGGTTACTGTTAGTGTGCATAATGGAGAGATAATAAATAAATAGTAAAAATGAATAAAAACACCGAGCCGACTACTTTGGTTCGTTAAGTGTCTGACAACATTATTGAGAGGATCCTTACAGAAGTAGACCTTTTTATAAGAATTAGATAATTTCACTTTAACCAGAAACAGCCATCATCACTCTCATTCATACCAATACTCAATTAATTGATTTTATTTAAACAAAAAGAAAAGGCAAGTTGACGCCACAGTTGGTGAAGTTTTGGGGGCCTCTGGAGGCGAGGGCAGTCCTCTAATGTAGACATTACAGTGCATGTTTTATTAAGAGGCATGCCTTGAAGCACCAGATCAATGTCTTCAAGTTAGATTCTCTGTGTTTCAGGGGGAAGTGGGTCCTCCAGGAAAGTCTGGACAAGAAGGAGGTCTTGGCCCCCTTGGCAGCGCAGGGCCCCGAGGCATGACCGTGCAGGGCAAAGTGGTGGGTAGCCCTCCTAGATTTCTGTCTACAGTGGTACTAAGCATGATAAATATCTTGATAAATATTTCTTGCAGGACCTCATATCTCTTTTTATATTTGTCCATTCAGGGTCCACCCGGTGCAAGAGGGGAAAAGGGAGATCCTGGGCGGCCAGGAGTCCAGGTCAGTTTAAACTCAGCCAGTGGAGCAACAAAAATAGAGAAATAGAGTAGAAAACACTTCTTATCTTCTCCCCATAATGTCTTTAAATCCATTCATCTGCTTCTCATGTCCTCCCTCCTTCTCGACTCTCCCTAAAAGGGTTCACTAGGACCTCCAGGTCCGAAAGGGGAGGAGGGGATTCCAGGCCCCAAGGTGAGCTGTTTGGTTCCAGCCAAGAACAGTAAATGTCAGCAGCTCTTCACACAGTTTAGCAGAAGCAGTGACACTCCCTCCCTCTTTGTATGTTCTAATCTCATTGCAATCTGCTTCACAGGGCATCAGGGGGGCTGAAGGCAGCATCGGTCCACCCGGCATCGCTGGAACCAGAGTAAAACTGAATTTCATTTTTTTATTTGAGTGCCACCATTAGGTCCGAATTTGACTTTGACCAATACTTTAGTCTCCATAACATGGAGTTAAAAAACTTGTGTATCAATGCCATGAAATCAGATTTGGAAATGATTGTCTGAGAAGATAAATACTGAAACCACCGGGTGCCACCATCTGGGCACAATTTACACTGACACACACAATATAGTAGAATCTAATTGACTGATACACGTTCAGGTTACTGAGAATTATCCAGTCCATTTGGAACACATTTTGAGCTTTTCTCTAGCACCACCCTCAGGCCAAAATGTCAAACTTGTTTTCTCGACTAAGATATTGAAGCTTTTAGATGGTTGTCATGTTGTTCATATTTGTATTGTCTGGTATAAGGATCTGAGAGTGGAGCTTTTTATGCCTTCATGCTGGTTACAGCAATATCGCTGGAACGCCTGGCGGGAATTTCTGTCACAAACATCAACTTAATCTCAAGGATGAACTCATTAGAATGTGGTGGTCAAAGGTCTCCCTGGCCATAACTCAGTAAGATATTCCAGTAGTTAGATTGCCACTAGGAGATAGTGACAACAATGTACAACAATGCTTCTTCCTGTTTTGGTTGCGCAATGGCAGCGCCTCTTCCTCTGAGCTGTAATTTTTATTTTTCAAGGGGAAAATTTAGCCCGCTGGCAGGCCAAATAGCAGTGTGAAAGCAAGATTTATAGGAAACCAATCTATAAGCATGGTGTCATTCTCTACAGCCATTACAATGTGCAGTCAGTATTTACTTCAGAATAAGTTCAAGCTAAAAAGTTGTCTAGTGCCAGTTTAATATCCGTATTTTAAATGTAAGTCATCACTACATATATCATGAGTGTGGACAGACATGGATGTCAAGCAGTTGTGTGCTTATTATTAGAGCCAATTAGGTGAAACAGCTTCAGTTCACAAGATAATTCAGAACTTGACACGCTTTATATCACAGTGTTAAACCTCAGAGCGGTAAGAACCTAAAGAGAGCTGTCAGAACAGAATAAACATCTATGACTGTGTTTAACATCTGTCAGCTTATCAATTGTCTGCTCTTCTGCTTATCTATCTGTTTGTATTTTACAGGGTTTTCAAGGAATGCCAGGACATCCAGGGCCTTTGGGGGAAAGGGGCCCCTCAGGACCTGTGGGACCTACGGTAGGACCAGAGGGACAAATCATGCCACTTACCTTCTTATTTAAAATATTGTTTTGACTCTTTTGAATTTGAATGGGAGCAGCTGTAACACAAGCACGTTCCCCTTGGTGGTGTGATGGACAGTTAAATGTGGGATAATGAGAAGTATGACCATATCTGACCAGAGTGAAGATAATGGTGAAATTGAAACGAAAGAGAGACACTACAAAGTTAGAACATGC
>CAEMYA010000433.1:393316-407941 GCA_903131615.1 Diplodus sargus | reverse complement strand
CCCCCCCCCACTGCTGATGATACTTTACCAAGAAAGTTAAAGACATCAGCCCCTCATTTACTCCTCTACCCATCCAGAAAGCACCTCCCCCAACACTCTCCTCTGATGGCCTTACCTGCTTCAGCCCTCTCTCCTCTGAAGATGTTCTCACACTAGTGACGTCTAACCGTGCCACCAACTATTCCCTGGACCCGATTCCCTCCCCCCTTCTCCAAAACATCTCTAACAACATCCTGCCATTCCTTACCACCTTGACCAACTCATCCCTCACTTCAGGCCTTCACTCCAGCTCCTTTCAAGACAGCCACAGTAAAGCCACTCCTAAAGAAACCCACCCTAGACTCAGTTGACATCTGAAACTACAGACCTGCATCTCTTCTTTCTTTCTTTCTTTCTTTCTTTTTCTACATCCAACTGTCCTCCTATCTTTCAGAAAACGACCTCCTTGACCCTAATCAGTCAGGCTTCATGACTGCTCACTCCACTGAGACGGCCCTCCTTATGGTGACTGAGTCACTCGGTGCCGCCAGAGCCTCGTCCCGCTCTACAGACCTCATTCTCCTCGACTTATCTTCTGTGTTTCGCACAGTCAACCACCAAATCCTCCTCTCCACTCTGGCTTAACTTGGCATTGCTGACTCCGCTCTAATCTGGTTCACATCATTCCTGACAAATCGCACCTTTCAGGTCACATGGAACAGCCTCTTGTCCAAACCCTGCTTTCTGGAAACCGGTGTCCCTCAAGGTTCAGTAGTAGGACCGTTTCTGTTTTTACTATACGATAAATCACTAGGCTCTGCAATCACATTACATGGATGCTCTTACCACTGTTATGCAGATGACACCCAACTGTTCCTCTCTTTTCCCCCATCCTCCTACAACAACCACGTTGCGACGTGTATCTCCAAATGTTTGGCAGACATCTCCGCTTGGTAAGCTGCGCATCATCTCAAGCTCAACCTTAGTAAGACTGAAGCCCTCTTCATCCCGGGGAAGACTGCCCTCGCATGGACCTGTCAGTCACTGTCGAGGATGTCACGGTAACGCCTACATCGACGAGGAACCTGGGTGTAATCCTTGACGACAGACTGTCCTACGCCCCCAACATCACTGCTGTGACCCGATTCTGCAGATTTACCCTCTACAACATCTGCAGGATCCAGACTTTCCTCACAAAAGACGTGATGCAACTCCTGTTCCAAGCGCTGGTCTTCTCCCGCTTGCACTACTGTAACTCCCCCTTGGCTGGGTACATTGAAAACGAGGTGCCTCTGCGACTAAACTGCAGTTTAGTCGCAGAGGCACCTCGTTTTCAATGTACCCAAATTCTCCCATGTGACCCCCCTCCTCCGTGACCTCCACTGGCTTCCTATTGCAGCCCGTATCCGATTCAAGATGATGGTGCCTGCCTTCGAGGCTGTCAACGGAACTGCACCCGATTACCTCTAAACACTGGTCAGACCACACGCCCCAGTGAGAGGACTTCACTTACTACAAAAGCTGGTCGGCTGGTACCCCCGTTGCTGAGAGCAAACAAAGCGCGCTCAGCAAAGTCGCGACACTTCTCTGTTTTGGCACCTCAGTGGTACTTCAATGTCAGGACAGCGCAATCACTCTCCATTTTCTGCAAAAGACTCAAGACTCGAGAATCTGTTCAGACTTTACCTAGACTCCCGCATAGCATGACTTACACACGACAACACCACAATAGACCCACTGGAGCCTCTGTTTTGCGGTTTGATGGCAGAGGCCTGGAACCAAGTAGTGCTTTTGAAGCGCGGCTCTTAAAGTTCATCCAAAAAAATATATATTTTAGTTTATTAGTCCACAAATCATTTCTGAAGACAAAAAAACAGCATTGTAGCATTCTCCTTAAGACTGAAGTAGCTGGGGAATAAAATGTACAAATATTTGGCATTTTGGAGTGAATTTTTCCTTAAATGGAAAAGGGATCATCTAAAAAGACGTTTGTGTGACATTGTCCTTTACTTTCACACACACCATCATCCCTTCATCACTCTCAATGTATGAGGAGAGTGGAAAGGGGAAGAGGTTAGAGATGTGAATTAGGCAGTAACACTGCTTGTATATCCTTATGCTAATGTATCCTTTGCTTTACAGGGTCTGCCAGGAAATAAAGGGGAACGAGGAGAAAAGGTGAGCTATACCTCTTCTACAATCTTCTTACTTTGTCATTGTCATCACTTTAAAACACGTCTTCTCATTACATTTTGTCACTGCTTTTTACTGCATGTGCAATTTCAAAACTTTGGTTGGTGAATCTCCTGATGTTTACAGGGGGAGCCTCAGTCGATGGCTATGATCTACCAGCTGGTCACACAGGCCTGTGAGCAACTAGTCCATAGTAAGCACTCAGATACCATCACAATGATATCTGCATACTCAACACACTCAATGCAACTTTAAAAAGCTCCAGATACAAACACATGCTCTTAGGAATACTTTAACCAGAGTTGTGTGTGTTTTTCAGAGGAGGTGTTGAAGCTCGACATGTTCATTAATGAGGTAAGTCGTAAGCCAGCTCCTATTGAGGAGCCGGTGGGGCCCCCTGGGGAACCTGGTATACCAGGGCAGAGGGGCCCTCCAGGCACCAGGGGCACCGAAGGGCGTCGTGGGCGGACGGGGGAACCTGGCAGGTCAGGATATCCAGGAGAACAAGGTGAGACTCTATCTGGGTTTGTTGAAATTAATACAGTCAGATGTTTATGTTTGTCAAGACTGTTGCACACAAGTCTGATAAATGATGAATTTGACTTTTTTAAGATTTGTCTCTTCCTTTGCCATAGGAAGGAGAGGCATGCCAGGGGAGAAAGGTGCTGCAGGGACCAATGTCCAGGGGCCTGCAGGGGTCAAAGGATTTGCAGGTACCTCTACACTGAAAAAAACAAAAAACAAAACAATGAATACAAGTTTAAAAATCTTTCAAAAAGTGAAAATACCTAAAACTAAAATCTTTCTGAAATGTTAATTTTGAGATGATGTGTTTTATATGAAGTTTAATGAGACATTTTACCAGATATTAGACACATATCCTTTATAAAAATTTAATTTGCTGGTTTACGAGTCAATTCTGTCATTCTGATGTGTAGTTGTGATAATTTAATGTGTGTGTGTTGTCTGCTATGTGTGTCTGCAGGTCCGTCAGGTGAGTCAAAGCTGGGGACCCCAGGCTCTAAAGGAGATGACGGTAAGTCAGGACCCCAAGGGATCCCTGGACCTCCTGGACAGCCGGGCGAGGTTGGACCCCCGGGTGTGTGCGACAGCAGTGGAGGCTGCCACAGAGCTCCCCAGCAAACAGGTTAGCTACTAGGAAAGGTCCACTAACGCAAATGACACACAGACCAGGAACATGATTATATGCAGGTATTGATGCAGGTACTGTATATCACTTGAACTGGCACTGCTGTGAACAGTGTGGAAGGTGTCAGCAGTGGGTGGGTAAAATAATGAAAGAAATGCCTTTTCTAAGATAGAACTAGAGCGTTTATACAGAGGGAAAAAGAAAAAATAATTTCAGTTTCATAACTCTTGTCAACATGTCATGAGAACGCTTGTGAAACTGAAATTCTTCAGTGTTACAGCACTATAAGGCTTTTTTTAAAGCCTTATAGTGATTTTTTTTATCTTACCAGACTTTTACCAACTTAGTCATTATTTACAAATTACTGATTATTTACCATCAATCCTATTTTGTTAATATTTTGTAAAAGCACCAGTATTTATTCTAACAATGTTGTCTCAATGTCAATCGAAGATTTATATTTCGTATCATAACACTTATAATAGCCTAAAATTAGTGTGATTGTGAATATGCATCAAAAGTTGCAGGTCATTACATCAAAACAGTGACCCACAAGATGAGATGAACTGTAAACTCCTGTGATAATTATGTGTTCTTAACTTCAAGTGACCACTTCACTTAACCACTCTCTTTTTTTATTTAAAGGTGAATTATGTAGTTTGGGGAAGAAATATTAATCATAAGAGAAAGTAAACAAACCCTCTTTCTTGTCATGACTGGATTAACTGAATAAACAACTGACCTTAAAGGAAAACCAAATTTTTACTGTTACACTTTGTTTGTCTTTGGCGGACCCTGACACCTTTCTAGTTTAAAACTGTGATCTGGGATCTTATTTCTGCTGAGAACAGTTGTTTAATCAGTTGTGGAAAAAATAAATCTTCCACAGTTTGTATTATTACCTTATTAATATTGTAAATATTAAAATTCTGAATTTGAACATTTTTCCAACCCTAGCAATTACAGTGATATTATGTGTTGACACTTTTTGTGTGTGCTCTCTTCACCCAGAAGACCCTTATTATGGTTACCAGCCTTGAGTGGATATTAACATGGAGGACACTGACGGACGTTTGTTTGAAAAGACTATGGTTCCTTTGGAGTTGAAAAACGGACTCTGAATGGAAATTAAAAAAGCACCACTGAGGAGGTTTTGTGCGTTGAACTTGCCACTGACTGATCTGAAGCTCTACAGTATGTGAGAAAAGGAAACAATAGAGGAAGGATCTGTCTGTCTTCTTACAGTGTTCTTCAACATTAAGTAACAGAGAAATATACTAAGAATAAGTCTGAAGCTTTCTGATATAGAATAGTGTTACAATGGACAGATAGCGTCGTAAAGGAAAGCAGTTTCCATTGGGATCAGTTATGTTTCCTCTTATTTAGTGTACACCATATTCGCACTGAAACCTTTTATTTTTCTTTGTTTATGTATTCATGCACTGTATCAATGCTAAGTAGTTCAGCCATCTGTGGTACATTTCTACTTATTTCACTTGTCATTTTAACCTGAACTGCCTCAAGGATAATGAAAATGGATAATCCATGGTGTAAAAGCTTCTTTTTGTTCCATGGTATACGTGATACTGTGAGAATTTCATGTCATGTGTATGATCATTTGTATATTGTTTATTATATTTACTGAATTCAGTTATTCTTGTATGATATTTTATTCTGTACCCATTTGTATTGAAAATTCAGGTTTACATTTTATGATTTCCTGGGGTTTGGGTGATAAATAATACGCGCGCGCGTGTGTGTGTGTGTGTGTGTGTGTGTTAGAGAGGGAGAGTGTGTGTGAGAGAGAGAGGGAGACAGTGTCAGAGAGGCTTTTTCTTGTTGTTTTTCGTTCGTATGTATGTTTTGTATCTTGTTAATAAATTCCATTAATATGTCTAATCAAGTGTGATTCTTTTTTTCTTTTCCTTTACAAAATAACTCAACAATTATTTAGTGACGTACTGTTCCTGTTGGAGGCTTTTCTGACGGTGAGTTGTATCTTGCTGCCCTTGAGCAATGCACTGGTTGCGTGCGAGCTCCGGGATGCCGTTCTGACTTCAAACTCCCTGCATCAAGTGAAAAATAAATTGTCGAGCGGGAATCAACGTTGATAATAATATAAGTCCTTTTTCGACTCGGAACGATGGTGAAGAGAGAATTGTTTCCAATGGTCTCTATTTTGAAGAGCACAGTGGAAGTTCCAACCTGTAGACTAGCGGCTTAGTGAAGTTGGCCTCAGTGGTGCCCCCCCGCTTCCGGTTTTGTCAGCAATGTTCATTTAATTTTCAATATAAAGCGGAGCCATGTATCTTTCACTGTACTTCGGCATATGACAAAATCAGTAGAGCAGAGTTACTGACACAATTTAAAAACAAATCTACCTCGTTGTAATTAACAATCACATCAGGGTTGTAATGTTCTGTTTTAGAAAAAAAGTACCAAGTTATACTTGATTCAAAGTAAAGATAGTGTAAATAAATACATTGAAATAAATGTAGGGAGTGGATGAGTACAGTAAAGTACAAGAAATGTCATTATCACTGACAGTGCTATTACATTAAAGCATCAAACTACAATAAATGCTTTATGATTCAAAGCTTCCATAATTTTCTGTGATGTTTAAAAATACGGCCATCTCAAAATAGAGCAAGCGACAGTCAATAGAAATACTCAATTCTCTTATTTTGAAAGAAATGAACAGGATGTTGTGCGGCACGATGTTCGACTCTACGCAGTGTGATTACAGGAGATTCACGTCGCCATGGCAAGCCGCAAAACTTCGCACCAAAACCACGTCAATGGGGACAAATACTCAGTACTGTTACCCACCTACAACGAAAGGGAGAACCTACCTTTAATAGTGTGGCTTTTGGTGAAATATTTCGGTGAGAGGTGAGTTCCGGGGAGACAGTAAAGCTGCTCGGCTAGTGCTAGTTAACGTTACTGCTGTAGTAATGCTGGCCAGTGATGAGCTGTCACTAAACCAATGAGAAAGTGACAGCTCGGCTCAGTGCTATTGCGTTGGCTTTCAAGATTTATTTTCTCAAAGCTACAGTTTAAATGGATTATAGTATATATAGTTCTAGCTGGTAAATGTAGCTCAATGAAGTGTCAACCTCTCTTTGTGTGTGTGTGTGTGTGTGTGTGTGTGTGTGTCTCAGAGCTACAAATTGAAGGAACAAAATAATAGCTGTTGTTGAATTTGTTGTATTTACAGTGGATTTAACTACGAGATAATTGTCATTGACGACGGAAGCCCAGATGGGACATTGGATGTGGCAGAGCAGTTGCAGAAGATTTATGGCGAGGATAAAATAGTAAGTTAATCGCAGTCAGTGCCTTCATAGATTTTTATGGTGTGTTTTTACAATGTTTATTTTTCTACCATGGTGTGTAACAGCTGGCTCTACTCGATGAATGATTTATAGGATCTTTATAAAGACATTTAATCTGTTTTTGCTTCGGTTGTTCAGCTTCTGCGACCAAGAGCGAAGAAATTAGGCCTAGGTAAGTTCAAAGCTTTGTGGGGGAAAATCAGAAAAAGAGCATTCCTGTATTCAAATCGGCAAACTTTCTCACACTGATGAGCTCTGGTTCCCTCTCAAAGGCACGGCCTACATCCACGGCTTGAAGCATGCTACTGGGAACTTCATCTTCATAATGGATGCAGATCTTTCCCATCATGTGAGTGAAGCCCATGTCTTTTTATGTAACATAGTAGGTTGGTCCACATGAACAAATTGTTCTCAGGCTGTATCTAACAGTTGCAGTTTGTTTTTAAAAAATCAGTTATTATCAATTAAAATAAGTAACAATCTCCAGTTTCCCACAAACAAAGTATCATTCAAGCCCACCTTCCAAAGTGCTTGTTTTTCTAATTATACTCCCATGCAATAGCAATATTATGTGAAATAATGCAGTCTCTGTGCACAGTATTCCATTTTACACAGCACGTTTCATCACTCTTTGTCATTTTTTTTTTGTTTTAGCCCAAATTTATCCCGGAATTCATCGAGTAAGTGTTTTTCATTTTTTTTAGTTCCGATCAAATGATTTTGTTTTTTGTTGTTGTTGTTGTTGTTTTTTGTTGTTTATTTTTTGTAGGGATGCACGATATCTATCCAACCACTAAATGATTCTCCTGATATTGGAGAATTGTATTACTGAGTATTCATCAGTATCTGTGAAATTGTAGCATATCATTGGAGCCAATAATACAGAGTCAATTTACTTCTATTGACTAAGGATGCACACCGTTTACAACAAGTAGGTGGCTGATTGCATCTTTAAAGTTGTTTTTTGATCTACTAATAAACACAGAGAAGAAGATGGAAAGAGTCTTTCCTTTCCTATTTATGATATCATAGATCCACCATCTTTCCTCACTAGGTCTGAGCCATTTTTAACCCTCAGGTACGCAAAAAGTACTGGTGAGGAACTTTTTCTGAATTAAAAAAACGACTTAATTGTTGGTATTGGCCATGAGTAGCAGGTCATTTTCGGTTATCGGTATCAGATGAAAAACAAATCCATATCATGCATCCCTATCTTTTTACTGTATTTCAAATCGTTTTCACCAAATTAATGTGAAGTTAATGTGCCACAAATGACAGTTCGATGAAAACTTGCGCACATATTTTTTTGTTAATATTATTGTATTTGTCAGAAAACAGAAGCAGGGTGATTACGACCTGGTGTCTGGTACTCGCTACCAAGGAAACGGAGGTGTATACGGCTGGGATCTGCGCAGGAAACTCATCAGGTCAACATCAGCGCACTGTCTTCAATATCCACTCACCTGTCTTGCACTTACCCTGATTTCAGCAGGCGAGAAGCAGATGTTTGATTTGATCTGCTCCCTTCTCTCTCCTTGTCTCATTCACAGTCGGGGGGCCAACTTTTTGACTCAAGTGTTGCTGAGACCTGGTGCTTCAGACCTCACCGGCAGCTTCAGGTAAGTGCTGTGAGTGCCTGTGAAAGAAGCGCTACTGACCTTTGAATTGTGCATGCATGCTGTGTTTTCTCACACTCCTGCTGTTTTTTTTCTGGCTGATGTCAGGCTGTACAAGAAGAAGGTGTTAGAGAGTCTGGTTGAGCGTTGCGTGTCCAAAGGGTACGTCTTTCAGATGGAAATGATCGTCCGTGCCAGACAGCTCAACTACACAGTTGGAGAAGTAAGGCTCAAATTAGTTTGGTCATGTATAAATGGGGGTTTATTTGTAAATATTATTTACTGAACATGTAGTTTCAGATAAAACCTTGTTTTCCTTGTGTGGACACCACAATGACACTGGAGTTGTCCACCAGATTGGACGAAATTTAAGTGATGATGTTTCTCTAAATTCTAGAGAAACATCATCACCTAAGTTGTTTGTGATTCTGATTGATCGAGATCGATCAGAATTGTATCAATCAGAATCAGAATTGAAATTCTGATTCTGATTGATCGAGATCAATCAGAATCAGAAACTTGTGTAAATTACAGTTGCCCCTTCTAGAGTAGAAATGATCATACTGTAGCTATAAACCAGTTTATATATGTAATATGTATTAAATATAATACGTTTTTCATATTAAAAGTAGAAGAATAACTGGAAACAAAATGAAAAGAATCAAAAACAATCTTGGAAATCAAAGTAAAAGCCTGAAAGGACTAGTGTGAAGGATTTAGTGTGTTGGTCCCGGATTGCAACCAACTGAACTCCCTCGACACACCTGCGATACGATAAAAGCCCTCTCTAGAGCCAAATGTAATGCATCATCTGATATCACTGTGATGGTGTTGTTCCTGGAGTAACGTAATCAATGTTGCTTAAGGACCATCAACCATGACTGACCAATAATGTTTTTGTGATGTTATAGCTGTCTGACTTGGGGGAAAAGAAATGTGTACATGAATTCCTTTGAAACCACACATTTAATGTTGTAAAAATGTTGTTTTTTTTACCAAAACGATCCTAAACCCAACACAACTGCGACAGAAAACTGAAGAGAAACAGAAAATAAGTGAACAAATTCTGAAAATGTTTGAAAGTGTCCGACAAAATGTGCAAATTGGGATATGAAATCAGGTCTCATAGGTGAGAATCCTAATCGAGCACATGAAGCCTGTACGGCTTCCTCGAAAAGTGGACTTTTGTTGCTTTCTCATGTTGCAATGATGGCCAGCACTAACATGGTGAAATCAGATAGACTGGCACATTTGTAAAACCTTAATTCTATTTGTGGACATTTAAACCATATTATTCTAGGACGACTTAAAGTGAAACTCTCGCCAAAATGCAACCTAGGCTTTTGTTGTGAATGTATATGAGTCAAACCTTTGTGTAAAAGCATAATTACGACGAAAGAGGCACTTTTAAGATTTACTGTTTTTTCATTTTCGGCTCAAACTCATTTTCAATGGGAGTGCATGGGGCACTTTACACTAGCATCAAAATCGCTGTTTTTAAAATATTATGAAGACTCGACACAACATGAAACTTTGCTCGTAGTATCACCAGGGTCTCTACTCATGAACACGAGCATTGAGAACATTGTTTGTGTACACAGAGTTTACTAAAAAGAAGGTTTTTGAACAACTCATGTTAGCAGTAGCTGTTCTTCTAGCCGTCGTCATGGCAGCCGAGAAGCATCGATCTCAGAATGCGACATAACCTGGAGGACAGTTAAGGTGGAACTTTCCTAAAGCTTAGTTCCATATAACTGCATGGATAATTAGGTGTTTTGTCGTTAGCGAAAAACAATATTGACCTTGAAGTTGAAAAAGGAGCCTCATATAAGAAACAATACTAAAATCAAAAGCCTGAAAAGTCACGTGAGCTATCACAAGGATAGATGTTGCTGGAAGACAGTAGTGTTCCACCTTAACTGTCCTCCAGGTTACGTCGATACTTCTCGGCTGCCATGACGACGGCTGGATTTTGGCAACCGTTTCGATAAAATCTTGACAGCCATTTCAAATATGGACAAGATTAACAAGTACATTTTGATTTGTGAAAACTATAATGCTGTTGAGTTTAGAGTTCTTTGTTTTTTCTACACAAAAAGGGTCATTTCTAGTCTGTTTAGCACCAAGAAAAAAAATACACAAATTCTAGCTCAAGTGCTGCAAAAAAGAACAAAGGCCTGTGAATCTGAAGCTTCAGTGCTGTGAGCCTGCATCCATGAACTAATAAACAATCCTCTCTTCCTCCAACAACAGGTACCCATTTCCTTTGTGGATCGTGTATACGGAGAGTCCAAACTGGGAGGGAATGAGATCGTGTCGTTTGTGAAAGGACTGCTCACACTCTTTGCCACCACATGATCCGTGATGTAGTCAGTCTGGACGTCCCACAGTCATTTAGTATTCTTTCAGTCTTAAAGTTGCTGTCTTTAATGCAGTAGTTTTATTTGAATGCCAGTAGGCGGGGTCCACTTGCCTCTGGGCAGACAGTGACATGATGGCAAATGACAACAGAGACATCTCTCTCCTGTTAGCACAAAAAAAGCAAAACAAATACAAAACAGTATCCTGTCAGTAGCTGTCTCGAATACTGAAGGAACATAGTGCTTTACATTCCCGTCACCCTCTGTGATTTCATTTTGAGCAGAGCACATAGTGTCTCATCACTCCCATGCAGACAGCTGACTGAACTATACATTAACACAGTTGTCTGATGGGTTCAAGTTCACCTTTTACCCCACACCTGTGATTGTTTGTATAAAATTAAACACTTTGTATCATTGGATCATTCTGATTGTGCTCTTTTTTTTTTCTTTTCAATGAGTCAAAACCTACAGTAAGATGTGTGACAGAGAGCGACCACCCTTCTCATCAATCACAAGGGACTGATGATTTTCTGAGTTCTGCCAAGCCAGTTAACAGAGTGCTGAAATGATTTAACCTTCAAGAGCTTTCATAGAAAACCCTGTGAGAGCATGACCTCAGGCCGATCCTGGCTGATTATAATGATGACCACCAATCATGTTAAGTTTTCAAATGATAGCCAAAGGCTGTGGCTCTCCAGAGGCTCACCCAACCACAAAGGAAACAAGTTCATCTTTGACCTTTGGGAATTAAAAATATTGAACTGAAAGCCCAATTATGTATCAGCTTCTTTGGACCCTTCAGCAACATTTTATGATCCTTCCCAGTACTCTGTGTGGTATATTCTGGACAAAGGCAGTAGCAGTGAAAAGGTATCAGCTTGAACATCTCTCACACTTACACCGATGCAGTGGTTCTTCAACTGTTTCCTGTCAGTGAACCATAAACTGTCAGTGATTAGTGCGTACAACTACTGGCCCCCATCTTGTAGGATTTTTGCTTTTATATGTTTAATAACAGAAAAAAACAAAAAATAGTCACATTCTGTTATGTGTATTGAAAAACGGTTTGCTGGGGACCTCCTGGAAACCACTAATAGACCCCTGGACTTCCACAACCACTGCACTAATAGATCTAGGTGGCTGCATCAGATATGAATATATATGAATTCATTTTTAGAAGTCAGACACTTAAGACCTTTAGCATCCCACTCTTCCCCCTGCAACACCACTGAAGCGAACTGTCCTGTGCAAGGCTGGATTACCAAGCAGCGACTGGCTCAGGACCCCCATGAACGCTCCCCAGCTCGTTGTGTCCTGCACTGGTGTGACTGTTTTTTAAAGGCTTGTTGCCCTTGAAAGCATCCCCTGACACCTAAAGGTGGGCCCAGCTTAATTACATAATCTTGAGACCATGTATCAAGATCAACTGATGTCCTGCAGATTTACCAAACAACAAGGCTAGAGTCAGTCAGGTTGTATTCTGGGATCAGAGAAAAAAAAACCTAATATAAACAAAACAAAGAATTTACTGCACAGAAAGTGGCAGGAAAGGTGGGTGGGTGGGCTTTTTAGCTCACTTTAATGAATAATGATGACGATGGGAGGAGGCGGAGGAGGGCAGGAATGAACCCCAGCTGATGGAGAACCTCTACCATCACTTTAACCAGTTAAATGCAGTGTGACATTGGATTAAGTATCAGTACAAGGTACTGTTCTCTGGGCTGCCCTTCAGCAGGAAAGTAGTCCCGGTCAGTCTCGAGAATTAGGCAGTCACGAACACAGCACAGTACAGCGCCACCTACAGTCAGCCCAGCAGTGGATACTCCTCCAACTGAGTGCTGAGGCTCTGTGTACATCCGACCCTCCGCAGGGAAGGAGGGGAGGGGGGACCGCCAGATGTAGCCGAAGCGCGCATGCGCATAAATCGTAGCGGCCCACTCCAGAAGGACGCCCGCTGTCGGCCATATCCCGCCACTACTGCGCCTGGTTGTTTACCCCACAGCTTCGACTACAGGAACAGAAGGCAGGCTCCAGGTTTTGAGGGACCAGGTACGTAGTTTTTAATTTTTTAATTTTTTGTATTTTGGGGGGGAGCGTTTGCTTAATTGGCTAAACTGATTGACGGACCAATCAAGAGTTTTAATCAGCCGGACTCGCGAGGCTCTCACAATGAGATTATTTATGCTAATCAAGTAGATGTCACTTCCGCCCCTTTTATTTGCGCCATTTTGGATAGGGCAGTTTCTAGGCTGAATGTGTATTGTCTGTCAGAAAAGAGAATGGGCAAAACGTTGTCGGCTGCCAGGCAATCATAGGCACACTTTGGTCATTTATTTGAAAGCGTGGACGCGCCGGTAGATGTTCCCATAAATAGGACATGTGCCTGCCCGCCCCAGTATAGAGAATGGAGGTTTTAATTGTCTAATGAGTCTCGGAGGCTTTCTGTTCCCGTTTGCCGACCAGAGGAAGAGGATAGTCGGCGAGGGAGAATCGGGTTTGGAGGATACACCGACGGCCGGGTGGCTGGTTCTCCCCCTCGAAGCTAGCTGTCACCTGAACGGATATTAGCGAGATATCTGGAAGGAGTGGAAGTGTCTATACATCTCCTCAGTCATCCTGAGGTGACACATTTCACTCAGACGGGAGCACTGGATGTGAAAGCAGGTAAACTTGTCTGTCATAATGTTGGGCTCCGTAACCGTCAAATCGCCAGAGTTTGCTGTTAGCCGTGGCTACCTGCGGTGATGCGATGGGTGGTGGTGGAGAACTACAGCTAAGGTAACTTGGCTGTCGATATAGTCAGCGTTATGTTTTCAATAAGTCACGGGGGTTCAACGTAAACTCAAGTTGGACGACTTCTCCTTGAGGTTTGTTTATAACAGCCCGCTATAATAAAAGTGAACATCCTATGTGGGGAAATGAAGTACACAAATGGCAGCGTTAGTTTCTGAACTGAGCCCGTGTTGTTGGTGCGAGTTGGCTAGCTTAGCATGCTAACTTAGCGCAGTGTGTCCCCAATTCTTTGTCAGTGGCAGCAGCTCCCTGCCAAAGCTATCGATCGGGATCCTGCCAGATGTTGATCTGAGATTAGATCCACTGACACTAACGCTCCCGCACCGCACGATCTGCTCGTTCTGTCCACAGCTGAAGCTGCCACGAACAGATGTTGCGAGGTAACGTATTCAATGCAAGGAAAGCGATGAATATTGAGAGTGCATCTACGTTACTGGATAGAGTTTTGACTCAGAGACACAGGACGCATATTCACAGATACAGCTCTGTGACATAGAATTCATTCAATTGTTCCTTAAACAATGCAAGTTTTTTTTCTTGAATAATCAAACCCTCAGGGCTGATCAGAATATGATCCAAGTTCAACCAGCTGGAACAGCGGTGTGATGCACTCATACCTCTGGTTTGATCCAGGGGGAGGAGGGCTGTCACTCAGTCAGGGCAAGTGTCAGATCATGACCATGATCATGGTCACTACTATCATCCAAACTCACACAGACCCTCTCCAACAGTCAGCCCTCAAGCTTTATTGCTCAGGGTCACAGACAGGTGTTGAGCCAATTGACACAACGAACCCCAGGGGATTTTAAGCATCCCAAACTTTTCTGTGATTATGGACGTCACTGGTGGCTTCTCCCCTCAGGAAACATCTACGCATTGACACAGAAGGGTGGGTGGCAGTAGTCAACCAGAACATAGGTTTTCATGTCCCAGTGGAGGACTGACGGAGTAAGTGAGGAAATCTGTGGGTGAAGGTTTGTAGGCCTCCTGTTTTTTTTCTTTTTCAGAGCACAGTAAAAAGGGGGAAACCTGTTTTCTGCCAGCAGCCCTCAGCAGAGCAGAGCCGAGCAGCCTCCTATCCACTTTCCTCCCTCTCCTCTTCCTTCTCTCCCTCCCTTCCCTCCTGCTCAGCCTCTCCTTGGCTTTTTTCTCTCTCCTTTTCTTCCTCCTCCACCCCCCCACCCCCGTGCCTATCC
>CAEMYA010000433.1:355137-381885 GCA_903131615.1 Diplodus sargus | reverse complement strand
TTTTTTTCCAAAAAAGACAATTGTGTTCAATATGTGTTTTCTGAATTGTGCGTATTTGTTTTATGTTTTCATTTTTCACTTAAGCATTTATGAAGAATAAAGTGCTGTAATCGTGCTTCTCACAGAACAAATGACCAAGCCAGCTTATTTGTTCAAAATAAGTAAGGATGGTGCACAAAAGTCATTCTTAGTACTTGATGATGCACATTTAGAAACACTTTGAGTGTGTTTATTTATTTAAGATTAAATATTGTAAATCTGCTTTTGTCGCCAATTCTCTCAATTTAAACTTTCTCTTTAAACCTGCTTCTTGAAACTTAAAAATGCGTTTTTATGATAAAACAGTGTTGCGCTCAAAACTCTAGGATTTAAAGACTTGAAACTTTTTATATGTGGTTAAATACACAGTGATTGCTTTGGTACTAGCTAACTTGTACAGCAGTGAATTGAGTGCCCTTTTTTGGTTTGAAAAGGGCTATAAATGACTTCTCAGGAGAGGTAGACGTATTGGCATGGTATGGTTAATGTCGCAGTGCGTTGGTAGGAGTGTTTGAATAAAGTAATACAGTGATTTTCAACCTCAATGTCAGGACCACCTGGCAGTCCTTTGAAAGTGCATCAGGAACTTACAGAGATATAGAAAAGTTGTTACAGAAACTCAAAGGTTCATTTAATTGTTGTATTATAACACATGGTTGTACAATGAAATTCAAGTTGAAGTCCCTTAATGCTACACAAGAAAAAAATTTTTTAGGATGGAGTGAATGAGGATGAGTTAAGGAATCTCACAATGAAGCTGTCCTGTAGTCTGCTCATACAGCAGTGGATACTTTTGGGCTCTGTGGAGACATCTCGCTTCACTGATACCAGTGATGCCCTGTAGATGGGTAGCCCTCGATGTTCTGGGCCGTTTTAATAACCCGCTGTAGAGCCATACTGTCCTGGGTTGTTAATGAACCGTGCCAATTTTAGATTTTTCTAGTCAGGATGCTTTCTATTGCTCCTCTGAAAAAGTGACAAAATGTTGGCGCTGGACTTTAGCCCTCTTAAAGTTAATTAAGAAGGAGAGCCTTTTCACTGATTAAGTTCAATAAAAATGATTGCATATTGAAATACTGGATTTTTTCACAACTTAGGTCATTAAATGTCCTCCAGTGAAATCCAAGTAGAAAAAAATGACTGCTTACCACCTGTGACCACACTGAGGACACAATGCGTGATGAGGGATCACAGGGTAGATATCAATTAATTTGAGGAATCAAAAATGTCATATTTTGGAAGTACTTTTAATGTCCAAAACACCAGTCGAATGCTTCCAAAAATCGTTTTGAAAAACATTGCTTACCGATTAAACATTCCTGAACTAGAAAAATGCTGCACACTGGTATAAGGTACTGATTTAAAGGAGGGGGACATCGGTGTACATTTTTGGACATCGTGGAGACAGCGAATGTTTCTTTTGAAATTGTAGAAGGGCAGAGGGACAAGATTGTTCAGAAATGCCGACTGGTGCACAATAACTTCCCCACTGAGATTTCCAGCTTCCCCACTGAGTAAACCAAAAAAAAATGAGTGCAAAAAATGCAAGAAAATGTTGACAAAGTATACGGATATGTTTGGAGTACAGGCTATTTTCTGCACGATTTGAGAAGGTTTCCTACAGCCATAATTTTTCTGTCTTAACCATTAAGACACCAAATTGCAGCATAAAAATGTAGGTCTTTCATACAGTGGTCACAAATTATACATGTCAACTTGCTTTCTGTTTTTCTGCAACTTTTAAATTGAATGAATGTAGTTTAGTCATATATTGACAGTCGAACAGTGATGGTATTCCCATTAATTGTTCAAGAAAATAAAGCCTTCAATCTCCAGAATCTCCCTCAAGTTGATGAAATCTTTTTTGAGGAAGAGCTCAAATTAGCCAACTGAATATTTCATTTAGCAATCAGGTCTGAAGTAACTTGACATATCCATATCCACCAGGACATCCTAATGAAATTTTACATTGCTTTGCAACTTGAGAATCAAGTGGAGAGCATCGGTGGGATTTTCTTTCAAGTTCTTACATTTTATTTTCTTTAAGAAATATGCATATTTTCCTTCCTTCCCTGCATAAAGGATGCACACCTTGATGAGAAGCCAAAAATAGTTCCAGGAATATCAACCACTGCTTAGTAACCAAAACAAAGTTGCCCAGCAATTGAGGCTCACAAGATCAGTATTATTATATCTGTGGTGCAATTGAAAAGATTCTACTCCTGTATTTTGGCCGCTGATGGCTGATGAATTTTGCCTTTAATGTGGCCATCCTCTACATACACATTTTATACAACTGCTGTCTAGCTTCCATAACCAGTTGGTTGCCTGAAACCAGTGATAAGCAACGCATTTTAATTGGACCTTGTCTGAACAGCCTCCTTTACTCTCACAATGAGGTGTTGCAAGAAAACATGACATGGAATTTGGGATGTGTTTGTCAGAGAGCTACAACATGTCCTCCTGTGTTCTGGTTATACAGCTATACCAAATGGATCCAGTCTGCATGTTACCAATAAAGAGATGTTGAAAAGCCTTGGTTAGAAATAGAACACTACATTATTAACCCTTTGCTGAGGCGCATCATTGGATGAAAGGTACTCTCCCAGAGTAGGGATCAATCAGATCTGACTGAGATGCATCTCGTGAGTCGCACTGTTCTACCAAACCAGGTAAAATGAGTGACATCAGATGCGTGCGTTCGCCGTATATATTTTTACCTCCAAGTATTTAATTAAATTCCCATCCTTTGCCGCCCTGGGATGAGGAATCTAAAATGGAGGGAAATTACCCCAGTGCAAGAGGGAGGGAGAGGCAAGACTCTCCTTGGCTGGCTAGTCAGTGTTGCTATGCTGTTGTAAGGAGAGAGCGAGAGAGAGGGGGAGGAAGGAAAGGATGGAGGGAGGGAGGGAAGGAGGCTGAAGGAGAGAGAGAGAGAGAGGCCTTGCAGACTGTGGGGGAGGCGGAGGCCTCATCTGCAGTGCTGTGTGTAGAAGGAGCGCTTAACAGCCTTTCAAAGGGGGAGGGGAGGGGGAGGGGAGAGGAGGCAAGAGCAAGGGAGACGAAGGGAAGGGGTGGAGAAAGGAGCTGGGGGCGAGGGGAGGAGAGGAAAGGGGGAGTCAGAGAGGGACAGGAGGAGAAGCAGAGAGGAGGAGATGGGAGACAGAGGGGAGGATGGGGTAGGGGCAGATGGAGGAGGGGATGTAAGGGGGAAGGGGTAGAGAGAGGAGGAGTATGGGGAGGGGAGGTGATGGCAGCGGTGGTGGTGGTGTAGAGACTGGCGCCCCCTGTAGCTGGAGGAGCGACAGAAAGACCCTGGTGTGTGTGTGTGTGTGTGTGTGTGTGTGTGTGTGCTGTCAGACACAAAGAGGTGCAGGCTGCGAGACAAAACAGCCCTTGTACTTAACAAGAGGGAGGCTAATTGGTTGAGCTGGCCACAGGTCAGTTTAGCATTTGACCCCAACTGACCCACAGCCCGCATTCACCTGAGCGCACGGTGGGCGCAGTATAATCAGGGCGACAGAGGGGAGAGAAGGGGAGACGGATGAGAGTAGGGGAGGTGAGGAAGTGAGGAGAAGGGACATGTGGAGGGGGCTGTGAGCAGGTTACAATGCAATAACAGCTGCGGCGGAGCTGCTGATGGCGCCCCCTGTAGGAAACAGGCGGGAGCAGGAAGTGTGAGATTCCCTTCTTACAAAGGGAAAAGATAAATAACAACAAATCTGCGCCAGGGGAAGTGAAGCTCGTCATGTCCTGGGTACGGCATTTCATCATGTACCAACACTACTAACACTCACACCAGCAGAGAGACAGAGAGCGAATGGGGAGGGGGGGTGGTTTAAAGAAAAGCCTTGCAGACTGCGGGGGAGACAAGAGGCCTCTTCTGCAGTGATGGGTGATGGGGGGGGGGGGGCAAGTGGGTGGCTGAGGGGGGGGGGGAGATGGTTACTGACCTATCCCACTGCTGGCGCCTCCTGCAGTTACAACACCCGTGCTACACACACAGCAGCAAATGGTTCAGGGAAGGAACATGGTGCAGTTGAATCTGAGAGAAGCATGATAAATGAAAAAACAAAAAGGGAAAACAGTACGACAGGAAGACCTGTAAGAGACAGAAATCATTTGTGAAGGGAAGTGTTTTCTTCCTGAGACATGTAATCATGCACTTTTGCCGTAGCCTACATAAATCAGTGTGGGGGCGGCATAGGTATGCAGTGGTTAATGCCTCACAGCAAGAAGGTCCTGGGTTTGATTCCTGGCGGGTGCAGGGGTTTGCCTGTTCTCTCTGGGTCAGTGTGGTTTCCCTGTGGCTACTCTGACTTCCTCCCACAGAAGAAGGACAGACAGGTTAGGTTATTCACCAGGTGGCCATTTTCCTCCAATATCATGGCCTGTGTATCATGTCACACTGCTGTATTTCAGGTTGCAAGTCATATCAACGTAGAGAATCTTGCAAATTGTTATCATTTCACAGCTCCCTGATGGATCAGCACATTATAAGACAAAGTAGAGTGAAATTGTGGGATGTCGGAATGGGATGTATTTCTCGATATATATGTTTGTTAACTTATTACCCAACATTAAAGAACAGCTAAGGTGTCGTCAGAGCGCGATTAGCACAGCGTTCCTAACATGAGTACCCTGTGTTAGACCGACATTGAGGCATGGCGGAGGAATAACACTGTGGGCTGCTCTAACTGGAATCCTCACAGGAAGAGAACTTTATTATCAATCTCATTCTCCTTGTCACAGGTGAATTACAGCGCTTCTGACTGGCTGTCAGCATTTTTTCCACAATACCTGTACGTGCCCATGTCGCCACAATAAAGGCTCATTTCAACACTCGAGAGCAAATTTTACACATGTAAACACAAGGTTAGCGTTTAACCACTTCCTAACGAACAGAAGTGTTTAATACAACATACATAATACAATACAATATGAAATTCATAAATCAATTCTAAAAAATAAAATCCAGTGGGTTTTCAAATATGTTGTTTTACCTTGAAATGTGCCTGGATGTCCCTCCAGATTTTCCGTATCTAAGCGGTGAAATTATCATTTGTCTTATTACATACTGCATGTATTCTGTTTGCAAACAGGGACATAGCAGCATAACATTATCCCAGTATTTGAGTTTCCTACCCTGAGCTTAACTTCAGAGGGAAATGGCCGCTATGTGAATTATGGTCTGTTGAATCACCAGTAGATGAGAATGACGGTAAACTGCCCAGCCAAAAAACTCAAACATTTTGTTGGATTGCCTTTAGCTTTGATCACTCTTCATCTGCCTCTCTTCTTCCTGATGGGCCCATCACTCCTGAACAGGGTCAATCTGGACTCATCAGACCACAACAGACCTTCTTCCATTGATCAAGAGTCCAATCTTTATGCTCCCTAGCAAACTGAAGCTTTTTTCCCCCCAATGAGTCTCACTGATAAGTGGTTTTCTTGAGTCTACAAAGTGGTTTAGTCCCGATCTCTTGAGTTCCCTTCACATTGTGTGTGGAAATGCTCTAACTTTCGCTATTAAACAGCTGTGAGTTCTACTGTTGATTTGTAACTACTGAACATTTAAGTAATATCCAATCACAATCGTTCAAGATTTATTTCCAACCACATTTCTTCCTTTATAATCCTTTACTAATGTGTTGGACAGTTATTTACCCAATTTTTGTAGTTATAGTAATCTCCTTAGTTGTTTTCTTTGCTTGATGCATGCCAATAATTTGACCCTTCTGACACAGAGTAACATCTATTCATGTCTTCCGACATGCTTGTTTAAGAAATGGGAAGCTACTCACTGCATTAGTTAGGGGTTAAATAACTTGTGTCGCCAGCTAAAACATATCAGGCCCTTACCTTTTTGCTTTGTTAAATCCCGGTGGTAACTTTTTTTGGGGGGCCAAGCAGTGTATGTCTCTATATGTCAGCCCTGTGATGAACTGGCATGTTGTCCAAGATATAAACTGTCCCGAGACTTATGTCAGATGGGCCACAGGATAAGCAGTTACAGCTATAGGATGGATGGAGTCTGGGTGGCAACATTTAGTTATGACAGACCTGCACAGGGTCAGGGCTGGAGTTCCCTCTGAAACTGGAGAGAGAGATGAACTGATGAAAGATATTTCGATAACGTTTGTAGTCAAGACATTGAAATGAAGTAGTCAGCTAATTTTTAACCTTGTTGGCCTTTGACCCCTGAACATGAGGCAATGGCCACTTTATCTGAGCTTAGTATGAAGACACTAGCTAGCCTGGCTCTGTTTAAAAGTAACTAAGTCAAATAGCACCTCAAAAGTGTGAGGAGAACTGTAAATATATACGCAAGTAAAAGTATAATTGTTCCAAAAATAAAAAATCTCAAATTAACAGTGAAAATGTTGTTATAGTAATAACAGTAATTCTAAAAACTAGGCCTACTTGGTTACTTAAAAAGTATGTTTCATTCCCTAGTGATATCTTAATTTAAAAGTAACATTAACAGTGAAGTTGGCATTATGCTAGGTTAACTGTTTCTTAAAAACACAACTTAAAACACAACCAACAGACCACTAGCTACCAGATCATTTAATGTCATTATCATGATATCAAAGATTAATGGTAAACATGACAAACATAGCTAACGTTGTCTAGCTAGCTACAGAATTATCTACATTTTATGCAACTTACTTCAATGTGCCTGAGGAGGCTGGAAGAGCAGTTTCTAAAAGCTGAGATCTTGGCGTTTTTCATCACGAGATTTGATATAAAATATATATCTTAATTGAATTGTAAAAGTACACGTTGAAAAAGGAGTATGAAAAGTACTGCTTTTTTTTTTTTTACTCATGTACGTTACTTTTAATATACCTGTCCCCACTCAAAAGGTGCTTTCACCATCGAGCTGTTGCTACCCTGACCACTGCCCGGCAACATCAGTGTTCTGTAACTTAAGCATGGCGGGTAGCATATTGCCCCTCGCTCAGGGCTACCTTCAGTCCTTCCAACAGCCCGCACCATACCACACTGGTTGCTGCTATCCACCTGATCTCTTCTCTAAAGAGAGCAGAGCAGCTTTAAACAGATGAAATGTTAAATATATGACACTATTAAAATCTAAGTTTTGCTGACAAACATTGTTTATTATCCCAGACTAGATAGATTTTCATGTTGACATTGAAACAATTGGAGGCAGTAGTGAAACTGCTCATGGCCTCGAATGAAACATGCACCAAAAAAAATGTAGCTACTGTCATTTGCTCACCCTTATATCAATGAGCAAGTGTGGAAGTCCACACAACATTTATGGATCTGCACGGCAAAACAGCACAGCAACATTCTCCTAAACAATAGGCGTAGATGGGGACAGCTTGTCCTGTGTCCTAGTCCAAGTCTCCAAAAGCTTTGGATCCCAAATTAATTTAAAAACTACCTATAAGCTCAGCGTGCGCATGCTAGCGCTTTTAGCTAATCAGCTACAGTGAGGATTTTGGCTTAAAATGGTGCACATAGCATCTTTTCAAATCAATTTGGAGACTTTGATCACACTAGTCGAGCTGTTTGGAGCCATTTTATATATTTGTTGTTGTTTTCTTAGATTGTAAACCAAGTCCCGATCTACTACTGCTGCAGGAATGCTGCAACACTGTTTAGCTGTAAAGCTGCAGAAATGTTTTGTGGACTGTGCAATTTCACCTAACTCTCCATCACCATGGGGGTGAGGAGATAGTGACTGAAACCTAAGTCTACATATGACATAATCAAGGGAACAAATAAATTCAATCAAATAAAAAAAAAAACCAAGCAGGATGCAAGAAAGGCACCGGCCTTCCTGCTGGGACAGAGAGAGAGAGAGAGAGAGAGAGAGACAGTTGTCTTTGAAGAAAAGCAGACTCCTATGCAGGTGCAGCCAGCTGCTCAATGAAGTCACTGAATCTTGCTTTGGGGCTGGACTGTGGTGACAGCTGTGTTGAAGTCAATGGGAGATCATGGAGGAACGCACTAAAACCCAACACATCTGCATTGAATGACTTCTGATGAAGAAATGCCTCCAGAAAAATGCAGGGACACACTTCAGAGAGTGGGTTCATCATCGGCACGTTATTTGTCTGTCCAGCGGGCACTGGACCAGCTCAAATTTATAAAGGGTTAGGTCCATAAACCTACAAGGTGTTACTTTGAAATGGGATTTAAGTAGGGACTGCTTAAGCTGATAGCAAGGAGACTCGCCCAGCTCCTCACTGCCTGCGTCTGAACGTCCACCCTGCTTCCTCTGGTTTGCACCTGACATGAAGAGCCTGTGAGTCAGATACGGCTACCAGCCACGCCCATTACCGACAGCTGTCCTCTGAATGATCTGTGCACTAGGTTGAATTTTAGGGGCTTTTGGTAAACCCTAAGGGACTGTTACAATTTGTTAGGCTAGAGTAACCTTTAAGAACCTTTAAGTTATTTCGCACACTTATAACCTATTTTCTACTTCCATCAAAGACGCATATAAATCAATGTCCACAACTTCTACTTTAACTAAAGTTGAAGATTTATTTTAGCAAGGGCAAAGCATACTGCTCAAACTTATCTCAGTTACTATCAATCATGATTAACAACTGGAAATTCAGGAAATAAAAGATTAATCTAAAAGAGCTGAGGCTGCTGAGTTAAAATACTTTTGGTCGTGCTGCAGGTAGACCTTTCCTTTCCTGCTGAAAGTCCAAGTCCTTGAGGCAATTCACGACCCTGCCCAAGTCTCATCTGCTTTATTTGGATGGACCGGCCCTGTTTGGTCACAGTATTATTAGCCCTGTCAATCATTAGGGGAAGGAAGCAGTGGTTAACCTACTCTCATAAATGTGGTCTGTTCAGAGGTCATACAACATAGATGTGTTGGGTTTAAACGCGTTCCTCCATGCATCTCCCATTGGCTTCATATAGCTGGCACCACAGTCTGGCACCAAACCAAGATTTACTGGCGTAATGACCTTCCTTCTCCTTTAGGTTCCTTGCCTGAAAGTCAGAAGTGGAGGCAGCCCAAGGTGTCCAGCCCCAGTGTTTGTGCTAATCAAGGCTAACCGTAGCTCTAATCTTGGCATTCAGACATGAGAGCGGTAATGATTTCTAATCTAACTCTCAGTAAGAATAAGAGGAGAGGAAGTCTGCTGGGAGTTCAGACACTTTATCTGCAGAGCTGTGTACACAGCAGGGGGTGGACAGGGAGAAAATAAGTGGAGTGATGAATGAGGTGACCCACTACTGTGGAGTGATGTGCATTTTTTAGGTAATTAGAAAAAAAGACTCATACATTCTTGAATTGATAAAAGAGTGTATGAACTGTTAGTTTTGATATAAATGTAAAAATAAGAGTAGCATAGGTCACATTTTGATACGAAACAGCAGCTATAGTATTGAGTCTAATTCAAGATCATTTCAGGTGGACAGATGTTGGCCAGCACCTGAACCTGTTCTGACCAGCTGACGGACATTATCTTATGACCCATCATCATATGACCCTGCTGCTGTGGATATGTAATCTTTTAGTCAAATGGACATATGCTCCACATCACATCCTCCAGCTCATGTACTTGTACACTAACCTGTACTTGGTTAGTGCTTTTATACATCACAAGGATACACTGCATTCCTACAGCATTTGTTGTAATCAGTTTGATCCACATGTTGTATGAGTGTACCCAAATGTCGTTCTTGAGTAAAAGTAAAGCTCTCAGCTCAAGCTGACAGTGATTGAAACAGAGAGTACATGGTTAGCACATGGTGGTGACGGATTTGAAGTCAGGATTGTAAGAACAAAATAATATTGATTGGTGAAGTTAATGAGACCAGGAGACTTCTGAAGAGGAAGAAACAGCACAACCCTCTGCTTACACATGAAAAGTTGAATTCATGAGGAATGAAATGCAGCCTTACTCATTTCATGACCTAACTGTTGCTGCTGGTGTACAGTCCTGTCACTTTACTGCTTTAGTTCAATCTCAGTGTTCTCATATTGTCATTTCTGTCTGCAGGAGGCTGCTGCCGCGTACACTTCTTATTATTATCATCACCAAGCAGCAAGACAGATGAACTGAGTGATGAACATAGTGCAGCATTTAGCAGCCCTGAAGAAGCTAATTAAAACATCAATTATGTTATAGAGCCAGGACAGTGAATGTACATTTTGACAACTAAAATAAAACTTGGCTTTGAAAATGAAAGTTGAGCTCAAAATGGAAAAACAGGCATTGAAACACAGAGGAAAAAAAGGGAAATGAGGACACTGATTCATTCACAGCGTTTAATTGTGCAAACAGGCTAACAGTTCAACTCCAATGTGTCTTCATCAGGATCAAACGTTAGTCTTTTTGCACAATTAAAGGCTGTGAATAAATCAGTGTGCTCCAGCTCCTTTTGCTCTCTGGAAGTTTGCCGTCCTCGAGCTGAGAAGCATCTAACTCAGCTGCATTTTACTGGATGGTGCATCGAGAACCCTGTTTGAGTTAGCATTGAAACACTTGTGTTGGAAAAAGTTGCATTAGAACCAAAACTAAGTGGCACACGGAATAAAAAACTGATTTTTACTAAATAAATGACATATTCAAAATGTTGATACAGATGACAAAAGTGGTAAAAAAAAATAAATAAATGCCTGTGTAGACCATGCTATGGATCATGTGGACACTGACAGTCTTCTTAATCTTCATTTTTTGTGTGTGGTATCACTGAGGTTATGTAGTGTTTCTAATGTGCTCTCAGTCCTTTTTTTAATAAATTCTGGATGTCAAGCTCTTGCTGTCTTTTGTATACTGTATTCAATGTTTCATTAATATACATTTTAAGATAAAGGTAATTTGTGCAACAAAACCAACAGAGGAGTGGTAGATGTCAATCAAGCACAGTTTTGGGCACGTGAGTGAAAAGGCCTGTGCAGCTTGGCTTTAAATTCACATTTTTTTTAAATCCCTAGAATGTTGTCTAATGTAAGAAGAATGACCTTTAGTCATGCTTCTGTACTCTATTATAGCACACTATACTTGCCTGCCAATACTTATAGTAACCTCCCCAGTTTAATCCATTATCTTAACCTACTTTTGAATCAAAGTTGCTGTATCAGATAAAACCCCTGATTGGTATTTTGTTGAAGGAAAATATGGAATTATACGTTGGACTAGTTTTCATTGATATTTGATTTTACCACTTTAGTACTGCATATTATTTTGGGACATACCGTACTTATAACTTTACAGTGAATCTGTAGGCTGATATACAATGTGTGTGTGCAAACAGTGTGGCAGGTAACCAGCAGCAGTATAGGCCTATATGGCCTTTGGCCAGAAGATGTCACTATATCATCAGAAACTAGGTGCTACCATCAATAACATTTGCCATCTACATAATTGTTATATCTACATATATTTGACATCATAATGATTAATATAAAATACTTAACATGTAATGATATATTGTTATATAACAATACATAAATCATATCACACATGGTATATTATAATGCCATATTTATTTTATGTAATCTTTGGCAGTGAGTAGTAAAGGAATGAGAGTAGCCCACCTATGGCGGACAGTTAGGATCATTAATATCCCTAATAGAGGAATCACTAATGATGTTTTGTCAATTATAGGCTAAAAACTATACATTTGACCTGTTCATGGAATCATTTCTAATGGGGACATTGAAATGGGTCTCTGAAGAAATTTCGATTGTTAAATTTGTATTGTGCCATAATCATTGTAACATTTATCACAGTGGTGCTTCAGTCACAAATGGTGGTAGGCTAACTATGCAATTATTAACCAAATCAGGACAATAGTCCACTTAGATAGGATTAGATGGATAAATGAAACCTACAAATCATATGAGAAGATTTCCCTGGTGCAGTTGTGTATCTATCTTTTGGAGCGAGGTTGGGAGGCCCTGCAAGGACAGTCTCTGCTGCTGGAGGGTGGACAGGGCTCTTATTTTGAAATCGAAGAGTGTCGAAAAACAGAAGCTGAGGCTTTTATTTTGAAATGTTACATCAGCTGCTCTCCAGGCACAGCGAGAGGGAGGGAGGGAGGGAGGCAGGAGGCTGGGAGGGAGAGGGAGAGGGAGGGTGTCACGGTTAGAGGTAGACCGAGTGAACACACAGTAGTGGTGTAGCTACATTGGTAGTGGCGAGTATGACAGCAGATAAGTTTACAGGGTGAGCTCGGCTGGTTGGCAGCCGCTGTCGCATTCTTGGAGAGACAAGGCAAACCGTTGGACGTCGAGAAGTCGCGGGACAGCTCGTGTTACTGGAGGGATAACTGTGGACACACACGGTCTGTGGATACACACAAGCGACGGCGGCAGCAGCAGGAGCAGCGCCAGTGAGTGTTTGGCGGCGGTCCCGCTGCTAGCGAAACATGAATAAAAACCACCGAGTGCCGAGCAACCGTTCACTGAGTGCCGTGGAGGTGAAGAGCAAGGTAACGCTTCATACGGAGACCGCTCTGTCCGTTTATTCTCTGTATTCACAGTCTGGACTCTCCCCGTGATGATTACTCTGGCTAATTTAGCCTGCTAAGTGGCTTGATAGCAAGTTATGATGTCACACAAATTACACAGATACAGACTGGAGCTAAACCAGCCAACAGAGGTGTAGTTACTCTGACTAGCTCAACGGTGGCTCGCCATATGTACAACTCTGGATTTAACCGTTTCGTATTTTGAATTACCTGATAAGTTTGATAGCTAGCTAGTAAGTTTGAAGGCGGAGGTTATTGTCAGCTGACGCCGCAGTGAGCCAGTATCACCTGTCACAGCCTCCTCCGCCGCTCCCCCCCTGCTCATTTACCGAAGTTCGAGTCAAGTTTTCATTTCAGCATAACCGCAAGGGGAGTCTACTTAAGTTACAACACGGCTACCCAGTCCAAATTAGCCCGGAAAGACGCGTTAATAACCGCTTGTCATGTTATTTTCATGTGCGTACAGGTGTCCCATATGGCCTGCCTGTCATGGCTCCTTCCGCCACAGGCTGCCTGCCTCCAGCCTGTGGCATGATTAAAAACACACACTGAACAATGAGGCCTCAGGGCGGTTTTTCTGCTCAAAACTAGTTTTCATAGCTACGTATATTGACACAAACCTTTTGAATTGGCGCCACTACCTCTTTAGTGAACAATTACAGCGTCTCTCCAGCCACTTCACACAAAATAGTAGCAATTATTCTTTATTTCCCAGAACCGAACAGTCCGGAGTCATTTAAAATGCGTTGTACTTAATATGGGGGGATCTTGCGTTGGTTCCCAGCCTATGGTCGAACAATTCTGCTCTGGAATAATGAATAAGATGATGAGTGTCCAGGTTGGCAGTGAATTGTAGATCATCTTTTGTCAGTGCTGGGCAACAGTAACCACAACACTTGGTACTTCTCATCAACACCACCAATGGGACATTGTGATCTGTCTGTCTCAGCGAAACAGTTGCCTCAAGATTAGGCATCTTCAGCCACGGATCCAGTCAGACCACAATCATGACTTTGTTTTCCAAACACTATCAACATGTTTTTGAGAATGCATGTGTGCTGAAAACATGTAGTCTTTCTCACCAATCTCAGGCAGCGTCACCACACTGTGTTTTTCAGTCTTGAACATATTATATCCATAAACATAGAGACACAACACAAAGTCTTCATTAATAATTCATCACATGTGGTGTGTTAGCATGCTCACTGGATAACAGACTGTTGCAATACAGCCGACAGTGGTTTTGAAATGAGTTAGGCTACCACTCAAAGCCCCACATCTTTTCAAGACCCTTTGAAGTAATGTTACTTGATATTTCCTGCATGCATTGCAAGCGAATGTTGTGTACTACTAGCGATCTATAAAAAAACAGTTACTTCCTCGTGCCTGCAGTGTGTTTTTACAGTTGTGCTCGTCTGTGTCTGTCTCCTCCATCCCAGTTTGGTGCAGAGTTTCGGCGGTTCTCGCTGGATCGGTCGAAGCCAGGTCGCTTTGATGAGTTCTACGGCCTCTTGCAGCATGTTCATCGCATCCCCAATGTGGAGTTGCTGGTGGGGTACGCCGACGTGCATGGCGACCTGCTGCCCATCAACAATGACGACAACTACCACAAAGCCATCTCCACCGCCAGCCCTCTACTCAGGCTGTTCCTGCAGAGGAAAGGTAAGCACAGGGGAAGTGTTTGCAGGGAGCGCCAGTTTCCACCTGTTAGTGACGACAGATCTGTTTTCATATGGAAATACAAACAAAGATCTTGTGTTAGCTTTGAATAGTACAGCATCGGAATATGGGAATGCTGTTGAACAGGAATGTATGTAATCAAGCTGTGTGTATATTGTCTAGATAATCAAAAAGATAAGATTTTAAAGACCACGGTGTCGCCTTATATTTTCAGTTTTTGGGTCTATATGTTGCCCAGGTGTTTTGTCTTCATTGAGCTGTCATTTCAAACAAACTACTCAGCACGCCCGGCCTCGAGCTGTATCCTTTGGTGTCCTTTTCTGACCCACATAGCTAAAGGTCGGCAACCTTGCTGAGAAGCAGTGTTTGTTTCCAAAAACAGTCTCCCTGCAAGGGCTGGACAAAACAAGAGAAAGGCAACATAAAGCGCAATGAAGAGAAGATTAATATTTTGCTGTGTTTTCTCCCCACGTCTCTGTTATCAGCATTTATCGAACCGCCTCTGGTAGTGACCGTGTCTGTTAGTACAGCAGTCACAGGGCAGTGTGTCTTGTGTGATACAGTTCACCACGGACTGTTGTTTCTTACTTCCTCTCTGGCTCTAATACAATCATTACCAATGGATATCATAACTATGCCCTGCTAATACAGTATATGGTGTCACAGACAATGCCCTTTATCATTTCAGTTGCTAAGAGCAGTTGGTTGTTGCATCCAGAAGTTTTGGTTGCTCTTATTTTTGCTCACGATTGTAATGTGTTACTGGATTAACATAAACCAGTCAGACTATATTTATACTGTAAAAATATGTGATCCTGATTGAGTTGATTTTTTGTAAGTGTATCCCTAGCTAATGACTTACTGAGTGTGACCTGTTGAATGCAGGGGAGACACCAGGGTCTGCTCGCCGGGGCAGGTCGATCTGCGCGCTCTGTTGTGTTTAAGCTGTCTCGCTGTGCCATATGACCCTATACAAGCTAAGCCACTTTGTCAGGAGGAGATTAGTGGGGTCACTGTGTAGCGCTGCATGGGACCGTGTTTCAATTACACGCTTCAGACACTAGCCCCACGCTGGGCTCACTGCTGCTCAAACACACTCACAGAAAAACACATGAGAACGCAGGCAAGCAGGCACATCATTCGTGCACTCACACACGCACTGCCTTTTAGAAAAGATTGAACAAAGACGAAGACGCAGACGCACAAAGTAATGCAGCCGCAACCCCCTGCAGACCCCATTGCCCCCAGACCCTGGTTTCCCTCATGATTTGTCTGTCCTTCTTTACCTTTCTGCTAAGCACCAGTTGGTTCCATCTTCAACGGCTCTGCAGTGTGCATATGCAGCAATTTGGCAGCTTATAGATAATTTATTATACATCCGCAGACCCTAGTTATTATCTCTCTTGATGGCTCTATAGTGAGTTAATGGCTTATCTGTGTCAGGGCCAAGTAATTGAGTCAACACACTAAATGCTAAGCATGGTTTGTTTATGTGGAAACTAAACTAAACTAAAATTTGCTCTCTGCAACTCTATGTCAAATTGACAGATGATTTTATTTTGGAGAAAATAGTTTTCATGATGATGTGACCTTCATGACCTTGTCCGTTGTTATGGTGGTATCCACCAATTGACAATGGCCCGTTTTTAAAATCCTGATTTAGTCAGGTGAGTCAACGCAAACTCGTTGATGTTAGCAGCAGCACAGGAGGAAGTTCATAGCGGAGGGTCATAATAGGTGGGTCACAGTTAGTCACCCGTGCAACCACAGTTGAGTGCTGAGTAATTTGACTGAATATATCAGTTGCGGATCAGTCCAGAGTTTCAGTCTTTTAATCGGAAGCTGGCTTGCAATGTCATCATACCACTATTGTGTCTTTTGAGACAGCAACTGAGCCATTATGTAAATGTCTTAGATGGTCAGTGGTCAGATGTGATGTGATTGGTCATTACTGCATAAGAGCAGGGCTCCAGTCAGGGCGGCAGTGTGGACCAAAGTTTGTTACGACTTGGCATTCATTGAATAGTGCTGTGAAATCCTATTACACACATATGAAACAGATATCTGGGAATGTGTTTGGACTTAATCAAAGTGTGTGTGTGTGTGTGTGTGTGTGTGTGTGTGTGTGTGTGTGTGTGTGTGTAAAAAAAAAAAAAAAAGAAGTCTGGGGTCTGAACAGCTCAATACATGCAAGTCATTTGAGGCTATTTTTCAAGTTCTGGATTTTATTTGTCTGAAAGACTAAACCCAGGCTCCATATATCCTATGCTAGGTGCTCTGTGGGCTTTGTTCATTCATTGGCGTGTCGATGGTGCGATGGATGTTAGTCAGTGAGTGTCCGTTTTTGCATTTTTGGGGTCTGGTTCTTCAAGAATGCCCGCATTGTTGTTGTTTCTGCATCGACGCTACATCACTGACCAGTCATTAGTGTCGTATTGTTCACTGCTGAAAAATGGACCAAGTGTTTATTTGCCTGTGTTTTGACTTCTGCATTTTTAAAATTGCTTCAAAACATCAATACAGCTTAGCATTAGCAGCAGGTATCCCCTACATCTCACCCCCATCTGTGAACCATGTGGTGATGACTTCTGAGCTGACAGTGAGGTGTCCACTGTTTACTGGTTGTCATGGCAGCAGTGAAAAGGCCCACTCATAGGTGGATTAACAGTGCTGGAGTCTTTTTAAGGCTGATGGGGGCTGCAAAGCATGCTGGGAGCAGTACCTTAACACAAACTATTTTAAGGTTTGTCTGATCTGTCTTTTTACATTTTCATTTGTTGTTTGAATGTGTGTTATTCTTTTGTAGTTGAAGCTAGACAATACAGGAGCCACCTGAATCATAACCAATAGAATCTAAATGATAAACAATCCATGCAGCACATCATAATTAATTGATAGAGAAGAATTATTAAGAGCTATTTCCCGGTCCACACTGTTTCTGCTAAGCTCTGTGTAAATGGAGAGTGCTGTGGACATAAGTCTGTCGAAGACAAAACACTTCATTGAATACTGTTGATGCTAGCTTCTGTCATGCTGTCACACCTGCTGTTTCAGATGCTGACAAAGAGCAGCTTTTACCAGACGTGGTTGTTTCACATCTGGCCCCCAGTCAGTGTGTCAGTTTGTGTCTGTCATAACGCCTTTTCTTCTACTCAGCTTGGATTGGAGGAAATCAGTAGTACGATCATGTAAAAAAAATAATCTAGTTAGGGCCCGAGCAGGTCTCGACCTGCGAGGTCCCTATTGTTTTTCGAATGATCACTTTTTCGTCCCAAATGATTTCATTTTTCACTGCCTGAACATGCCCCAAAACTCACCAAACTTGGAATATACGTCACACCTGCCGAAAAAATTTCATTAGATATATTTGTCGCACATTCAAAAACCTTATATCCATGCGTTCACTGAATTGTGCTAAACCTCGTCATATAGGCCATGCTCATTTGCGAAATGTCGCAAACCTACTTTTTCGAACTGCTCCCAAGCAATTTCATCGATTTGCACCAAACTTTGCACACAGCATCTGTGGACTCTCCTGACAAAGACTTATTAAAAGAATTTTGATATTCCAAACAATATTCAAGTTATTAGATAACAACACCCTGTACATTTTGCTCAAAATACGAGGTGTTGGATATCTCCACATTGGTCTGTCTGAATGACATGAAACCCAGGTGACTACTTCCCCATGAGCCACTAAGGCTCTGTGAAAAAATTCTAAACGTACTTTTTCCAACTCCTCCTAGGCCATTTGACCGATTTGCACCAAACTTTACAAGTAGCATCTGTGGACAACACTTATCAAAAGCGTTCACTGGTGGCGTGCTCCATTTTGATCCTTCGCCATAAAAGCATCAACTCAGTATAACTTAAACATACAATTTGCCATCTACTCCAAATTGCTCAAACATGTAGAGGGTGTTGCCCTGAATACATCTACACGGCACACGCCGACGGCAGCATGCCCCGATGCGCGTGGACTGCAAGGGCCCGTTCATCGCTGTTTGCAGCTTTAATATTATTATTCTTGTTGTTGTTGTTGTTGTTGCTATTATTATTAGTATCGTTATTGTGTCATTCATCACTGTCATTTTGTACATAGATAAATGAATCATTCTATTGGATGGCAAACAAGTTTTTGGCCTGTGGGATATGATTCAAAAGAAGTGTTGAATGTTGCATTACAGGTTTAGTTTCTGATGCGAGCATTGGGGAAACTGAGGGTTGTGCCCAGTTTTTTTGTTTGAATGTCTCTAAAAGAGATGTGCCTGGTTTTGAATGACAACATGTTTGCCTTCATCAGCCATCCAGACTGCATACAAGCTCAGCATGCAGAGTTTCTAGGTTGTCATTCATGTAGACGTAGCAGCTTTTCAAGCAGTCTCTTTCAGGGTGTGGGTTTGTTTAGTGACATTGCTCATATCTTGCACAGTTTCAATCGTAAATGGCGTGTTACTCATCAGCAGTAAGGTAGAGGGGAAAGGTATGGAGAGCAACAGGAATGCTTGTATTTGTGTATCTCAGCAGGACCGCCTTAGTAATTAGTAACCAGTGCATGAGTCATCTAGTCCAAGAAAAGGAAACATACAGTGTGAAAGTACAACACAAACAAAGTCTACCCAACCTGCAAAGCAAGCATTAGAGTGGGATAATAGCAGCAGCTCTTAGTGTGATAAACGTTGTACTGAGTGTGTAAAGTAATGAAAGGGAGAGATGCTGTAGGTTCAGATTGACAGAGATGGGGTGAGAATATGACAGTCGCAGAGAGCCGGATGAAACCAGGACGACGTGGTGGAGAAAAAGACAAGGATGGATGAGACGAAGCATAAAAAGTCAGAATGAGTGAGAACAAAACAAGGTAGGAGATATTCTTCTGTTAGCTTGCAATGGATTGGATTAAAGCAAGAGAGACAAAGTGCTGGCAGGTGTAATGGATGTAATTTTCCCTAAGGAGCATATAGGAGAGAAGTTTAGGAGCACGATCTGTGAAAATAACATTTCCAACCCTGCTTTGGATCTCAAGTTTTCCACAGAGCATGAATTATTCCCTGGGATGCTGTGTGTAATGAGTGAGGGAATGATGGATTCATAGCTCTGGAAGAGGAATGCGTGGAGGAGGAACATATTTTAGGCTTAATAAGAAGATGGAAAGATGAAAGGGAGAGAGAGTAAACACTATTAAAGAGGGAGTAATGTATAAGGCATTGTTTAGGCAAGGCGTGTAATTAGAGATGTGGGGAAGGGAGAGGGAGTAGTGTAAGTGTGATAGGAATGTAATGAGAGGGAGGGGGGAGAGAGAGAGAGGGGGGGGTGGAGAGAGAATAGGGGGAATAGTATTAGTGCAGGAGGAATGCAGAGTGAGGCCCAAGCTGGGGAGGGTGGGAGAGAGAGAGAAAGAAAGAAATAAAGAGAGGGATAGATGGATGAAGGAGGGAGGGAGAGAGGGAGGGAGGAAGGGAGGGAGAGGGCATTTTGGGTGGAATGTGGCCAGCCTCTGATCACGTCTGCTGGCTAGATTAGACAGGACAGCAGGGCAGTGCTGACCCTCGGCTCCAGAGCCCGGCTCCATCAACAAAGGGTATATAGATGGACAGAAAAGAGCGAAGAAAGCCAGGGACCAAAACATTTAAGAAAGCAGATAGCCAGGGAACATTTAAAACAAGGGAGAGCACACAGCCTGGCAGCCTTCAACCTTGCTGTCTACCCTTTGAAACCTGGCTGGATGACACTTTCTGCCGACTGCAAGAACATAAAGGGAGGGTGGGTTAGATAGAGGAAGAGTGCGGGGAGACAGTGGGGGTCCAGGCTCTCTGTTATAGAGAGGGAGGGAAGGAAACAGGGGGAGCTCTGAAAAGAAATATAGATTAGATGGTAAATATGGAGGGAGAGACTTTGGACCAATGCGAAAGAGAGAAGGAGAGGGTGAGGGTTTGGCAGTGGGCAAACTGGCAAAGTTAAAGGGAGAAAGAAAGTGGACTGTTGACCACTGCAAACCATGAAGGGGAAACTTATAAACAAGAAAGATGGCAGGAGGGAAAGATGGTGAGTGAGCTGTACTTTGAACAAATGCAGCTACAGTTAGGACCAGGAAGGAGTGTATTTATAGTAATTGTGTCAGGTGACTGTTTGATGTGCTTTGATACAGATTTTTGAGCTTTGTCAGCTTGGGACCTCAAAACATGTCATAAATGCCAACTGATATATTGCTGTTGTCTGAGAAATCTTTGTGGCCTCATGGATGTAAACTAACAGGCGATAAAACAAATATCACCAAAGATATGTGGACTCTTTTTATTTTGACTTTAGGGCAGACAGATGTAATTCTTTCCCATTTTTTATTAAAAAGCATTCCTTTTCGTCCCCGTGGATTGATGTTGCAGTGATATTAATGTGAAACATGATAGCTGATACTCTTATCTGTGAATTTCTTCTAGCATGCCATTCCAGCATATTTACCCTGGCTAGCTGCACACCATAGTCAGCAGGCTCTGACATGCAGCTCTACTGTTGCCTAACTACTGTCACTGTTTGTGCTTTATTTGCAAATACGTATTGTTTTAATTGCTTGAGCTATTGTGCTGCCTGCTTAAAGTTCATGCTGGTGATGAGAAATTTGTCCTAGTGATTAGATCTAACTGCTGGCTGGCTGTGTTGTCTTCCAGAGCCAAATGCTGAAAGCAGGACAGAGACACCAACGAAGAGTCCCCCTACTCATCCCCCCCCAGTAAAGTCCCTATTCAGAAGAATCAGCAATAGAGTATTGAGGCTAGACTTGGGTTCCTCCAGTCCAGAAGGCTGCTCCTCCCTCCATTCTTCTCCACCATATTTGCAAACGTCTAGTCAGTCCTCTCCCCTCTCCTCCTGGAGGCTATATATATACAGTAGTAGAGCCCAGACTCATTCTTGTTACCCACTACTGAAGCCTACATCCCCAAGTGACCTGCCTCCGTCTCCTACCCCACCCTGTCTCCAGCTCAAATCCAGCCTCAGCCCCAGGCGCATCCCTGCTCCTAACAACACTGAGCACCAACTGTAGTCCCTCCATCACCAGTCCAGTCTGCATGCCCTCATCAGATCCACACTTGTAGTTTCTACGCCATTGAGTTCTGTAGTTGGTTTGCCTGCATTAGCAACAGCAGCTAGGAAGCGGTTCAGCAAGAGTGCTACAGGGAGAGACGAGTGTATTGGAGGCAAAAAGAAGAGAATCTGCAAGACCAAGAGGGACAGACAGAAGTGGAGACTCAAAAGAAAAAAATGGGTCCTGCTGAGCGATAGATCAGAGTGACTGAGGGACAGATGAGTGAAGAGTGTAGGGGAGAAAAATGGGAGGGTGAGGATGAGTGGAGGTATTGCAGGAAGGAGAGAGGTGTTTATGTCGGCACAAACGAAATTGATGGCATTTCCTGGTATTGCAGCAATGGCACAGTGGCTAATAAAATGTGTTAATTCTGCCTCATGTTGTGATAATTGTACACTGCATACTGCTACATCACAGCTGATCCCTCACAGTTCCAGTACTTTTGATAAATAGCGTAATAGAGTAATAAAGCCTGACTGATGAGTTTAATGGAGAAACGAGTTAGGTTATATGAGGAGACTTAGAAGCAGACTAATGTTCATGACTGGAGTCTTTTGAATATGGATTTAATAAGTCGTTTGTCAGATTGTCAGCTCCGTTACACATCAAGGCTTTGTCTTGGCTCTATCTTGCCTCACACCTCTGCAGGTCTCGAAAACATCTTCCTCTCCTGAACGCCTAACTCACATCAGCACACTGCTGTGTGCTTCTCTGTTTTCTTGCTGTCCTTATTGCGTCTTTCTCTCTCAGCACTCTCCCTTTGACCTCCCTCCTTCCATTTCTTTCTCCCTGTCTTATCAGCAGCATTAAGGCACTTTTATCTTGGCTGTGCCAGGGAGGTATGCTCACCACACCAGGAATAGTAACCCTCCGGGAATTTACTCCTTTGAAAATGTTTTATCACCTCCTCCTCTCTCTTCGTTTTTCTCTCTCTCTCTCTGCTGTCTATTTACCATATTTCTGTCTCTCCAGCCTGTTTCACGTCTTTTTCTTTGACACCCACCCCTGGTTTTTCTCATCGACACAAGTTCACATTGACACACGCGTTTCTCCCCCTCCTCCCCCTCTTGTATCGCTCTGTGTCAGGAACACCGTGGCACCGGCAGTGTGGTGAACCTCCAGGCTTGTCATCAACAAAACTGACTGTTTCCAGAACATCGCAACTTTCAGCTGCTTGTCTTTCTCTTTGTGTTTCTCTCACTTAGATCCTTGAGACATGTGAAAGGAACAGTTCACGCACACATTTAGATTTAGTCGATAACTACTCGCCCATGAAGTGTCATAGTCCACAAACATTTCTGGAGCTTCACAGCAAACCAGAGTTGTGGCATTCTCCTAAACAACTGAAGTAGAAAGGGACTTGTTTTAAGACATGAAAGAACAACAAAAGAACAAAAACAAAAGAAAAGAGAACATAAAATGGTTCCATACAGCTTACACGGAATAATCAAAGCACCAAAAAAACACATTATTACACCCTTGACGCCCAGCCAAACTCAAAACACCTCAGACAGGGTGGACACTAACCCTTTTAGCGCAACGGCTGTAGTGATTATTTTCTCTTAAAAGGAGTGTGAATAATGTCTTTTCAAATCAAGAGACACTGGGCGAGCTGTATGGAGCCATTTTCTGTTTTTAGGGGGTTGTTTTGTACAATTCCCCATCTACGTCAGTTGTTTAGGAGAATGCCACAACTCTGGTTTGCTGTGAAGCTCCAGAAATGCTATGTTGACTAGGAAACTTAAGTGGCTGACTTTCCATTGGAATGAGGGTGACTAGATGATGACTGATTTTTTTTTTTTTCGGGTGAACTGTTCCCTTTTATTGTTGGATACTGAAGACTGATGTCAGTTATCATTCATTAAAAAGCAATACAGAAGGGCCCTTTGCTTTTAGCTAGAGCGCTACTTATGCCTGTCTCTGTACAGTATAATATACCTGTGTGCTGTGACCTGTTAATAATGCTCCATTCCTCACTGCAGTGACTGTAGTTGTAATTAACTGGGTCTACTAGTAGCTACAGTAGTGGTGAGTTACCGTGCCGTACAATGAGGTTGTTCTAGTTTTACGTTAATTGTATTACTTTGACAGCTGATATATACATATCTAAAATGATCCTGGGAATGTAGAGTCGGTGGTAGTATTGATAGTGGCGGTGCCTGTGACTGTCATGCAGCTCCTTCCTGGTTGTGTTTTGCCACCTGGACACAGTATCAGGTTTCCCTGACGCAGAGCCAAGCACAACAAGTACCAGGAAGTAATGGATTGTTACTGTCATTTTTGTCGTCAGGGATCATAATGTTACGTGGAGAGCCAGGGCCTTGCAGTCTTGCATCATCATCATTGTACTGGTGTGTAAATAGGGAAGTAGCTGATACTGATAAAAGCACGAATGATTTCTGGATCTTCACAGCAAAGCAGTGCTGCAGCATTCTCCTTAGACACTCAAGCAGATGGAGACTTGTTTTATAACATAACAATAAACCTAAAGAAACCCTTTAAATGGCTCCATACAGCCCTTCTGATCTAATTCAAGTACCCCAAAGTCCCGAGATCCCAAATTAATTTGAAACGACGATTTCACCCTTTTTTTTAAAAGTGCGACTTAAGCCTGTAAGAAAATAATGATTCTATGAGTAATATTCCTTGGTGGAGATGAGTTTGTGTCAGAGACAGCTAACCTGTTGTCAATGGCTGTGGCGTGTTCTTAATGCCCGCGCATCCCACTTATTCTGAGCCATTTACACTGGCTCTTTTAAAGCCAGAGTCCAGAGTCGGAGCGAGATGCATCCAGAGTATGTGAAGAATAAAGCATTGAGGACGATGACGTGTTCAACCATTACACGCCAGTTTGCACAAGTGGTTTCCTCTCCTTAGGCAGAGTCGTCTTACTCCCTTCAGTGTCAGAATAGATATGCATTAGCTGGTGTGTGTGTGCGCTTGTGTGTTAGTTACATACTACAGCGAGGGATGACTAAGCATCACTGCGTGTGTTCTCGCTTGTGATGTGTGTTTGGTTGTCATTTTCTCCTCCATTGCTTCGCTTCCTTTGCTCCTCACTGACTCCATTCAAAGTGTGGGAAATCAAAGCAGCCACTGCATAGTTGAAATCCCTAACCTGCACAGAGCCATGGCCCGCGCAGGGCTCAGGGTTTGCAAATGATGCCTTTACTATGATACCAATACACTGCAGGTGTTTCTTCTGTTTCTAGTTTGTGTGTGAGGAGATGAGAAGGTAGAGCTGCTTCCAGGCACATCAGTTGGTGACAGAGGTAATATGCAGTTGTTAAAGGGTCGATTTCATAAAAGTTTGGTAGCCTACAAAATTCAGAGAAAGACAAAAATGCCCAAATCAAAGCAGCAGAGGCTCAGATATCTGACTCTATACTTTGAGTTAAGCTCATGAACTTGCCCTTCCCCAATGCAACAAACAGCATCTTTTCATTCAACCCTTTTTGGTAAACACCTGCACCTTTCACAGTTCTACTGTAGTCTCCAAGCCCAGTGCGACTTAAACTCTGATTATGTCACAGTGACGTGCTCAGAGTTATTTTCTCAGACCTGACAGAGCTCCTCTCGAGCCACAGAAGACATGACACCGTTGTTGTCACAGGCTGTGTAGTACTGTCCATGGCAAGTAAATTGACTGTTGGCTAAACCCCTATTATCCCAAACAGTGATTGTCCAAATGACCACTCATGAGCAGGACTAGGGAGCCTTTGATTTCTCCACACGTCGAGTCGTGTGCGTGGGGCTGTTGTAAAAGTGTTGGCCTGTATATAAAGCAGCAGGATAGTGCTGTCTTATTCTTTGTCCTTTCCAAGACGAGTAGGGAACGGATTAAACAGTGTGTTTGTCTGCCTTGATTAGCTGCAAACATTAGTATATCTAGCTAACCAGCTTACTACTTGCTGTACAGTAGGAACCTAGTGTTTCTGTGTTTACAGTAGCATTTCATACTACTAAGGAATGGGGACGCTCACCTTTGCCTGGCACATGTTTGTCTATCTTACGTCTTTTATCACAGTGTGCTTGTAGCCATCAAGTGCATGTACAAGACTCCCTTTACAGTGTGTCTGTTTGTTTTAAAACAAGTCCACCGGGAACATTAAATAGTCAGCTGGGAATTTGTTCCAAACCAACTCATGGAGCGGATGTTAGCATAGTAGCTAGCTAGCCTCTGCTGGTAAAATCGCTTGTTGTAATTGGAGAAATGACATGCCTGATTTGTTTACATCTGTCTTGTTTTCAGACAAATGTTAACAAAAGCAGTAAGTAGACAAATAGCATAAAAAAACAATTGAATCTGCCACTGTTTTATGTAAACTGCATATGACGCAAGAAAGGAAAGCAAGTGTGACAGATGACAGGTATAGCAACAGTAACTAAGGGGGTGGGGCTAAGAAAATACAATCAGTGGAATATCCCTTTACTCAGCATGTGAGCAGTAAAATGATTTGGAGGGAACTTAAGAAAGATTTGAACGAGTAGAGAAACTGGTGGAAGACGGTGCTGAAATGTGCTCTTCATGCCTGCATTCATTTGGAACAAAAAAAGTTTAAACCACGGCGCTGTTAGATATCCTCTCAAACTTTTGTACAGTAGAACTTTCCTATCTCTTGCCCTCATACTTGACCTTAGATCTTTTTCAGTTAATCATTAGCCAGACCAGCTGCATACCTGTACACACTATGTGGCTGACGCATACCTTTATGTATTAACAGACCATAAAGGGAAACAATGACCTCAGCTATCTAAAAGAAAGCGATGACCTAAAAGGTTTAAATTAATAATCAACCCTCATTGTTCCAAAGCCTTGTGGATTGTTGCCCTTTCACTATTACTGACTACAGCACCCAGACTGTGCTTGTGAGTTGTGATTATTGCATTATTGCTTTAATTGATAGACCACTGACGGTGCTCTGATATTCTCATAATGCCAGACACTTGGTGTGAATGCATCATTAGCACAATGTTAGATATAATTTCCCCCAGCTCGCAAAATGTGATGGATAGTAGGACTCATCAGATTTTTGAATGATTTACATTTTTGTAAATGCATTTTAGCAAACATATAGAATACCTATTTATGCTATAATGATTTATTATGTTGTATATAATGCATGATCTTTGGAAGACTCATATGGAAATGTACCAGTTCACAACAATTAGCCTGAGTGTCACATTGCAAAGCCAAGTTCATTTTGCAATACGAAGGTGCTCCAAGTCTACTGTATTCTCTGAGTCTGCTACATCTGTAATATGGAATTACCATACATTGGTCTGTTGGTGCTTCCCTGATGCCATTCATTTACCTCAGCCACCCTCAAATGCTGTAGAATAAACCATATAAACACATATCATCCAAAAAAAACCTCTAATCTGTGTCAAGGTAACATTTATTTGAAAAGGATAATAAGCACAATGAAATCCTTAAAATTACAAATATTTTTCTTCAGCCTCATTAAAAGTTC
>CAEMYA010000433.1:295517-346766 GCA_903131615.1 Diplodus sargus | reverse complement strand
GCCAGATAAATTCTAAGGTATAGATTTGTAATGAAGATTGTCAGTATTTTCATATCGATGCTATATATGATGTACATTTTTATCACATTTAATGAAAAATGTTTTAAGATTCAACTGGAGATGTATGAATACATTAATGTACCCCTGTAATTGCTGATTGGAGGAGCTGGATAAAATAAACTAATATGTAGCAACCTTCACTTTCTGGATGTCTGTCAATGTGTAGAAACAGCTGTGACTGTAAACGATATGAAGTGTGGTTCATACATGAACATATAAACTGAACAGGTGTGTATGATTGTGGTGTTTTAGCGCCACCTGCAGGACATTTTGGGAATCTCTTTTTTCCTTGGGAGCGCTTGATTTGTTACAGCGGTGAAAACGCAGAACTGTTGCTCCAGTCGCGTAACGTAAGCACGGTTGAAACGGACCTTAGGCCACTTTTACACTATACTAATTCGGACGTGTTTAATAATGTCTGCCTTCGACGATGGATAGACTGCTGCCGCTATTTAACTTCGTGTGGGAGGTTACCTGCTCCTCAGGGTGCCGTAGTCAAAACCCAGACAGCTGGGAATCACGTGACGTGACGTGTAAGCAGCATGGCGGCGCTGAGCTGAGGTAGCAACTCAACTGGACTGACACCGATAGCCTGGCTTTCGTTAGCTTTCCTCGTCACCTGCTCATTCGCAGGACCAGGCCGGCGATGACGGCCTGAGAGAGGAGCGTCAACAAGACCGAGAGATGCAGCAACAACAACAGCGGCCTCCACAGCAGCAGCACTCGCTTTCAAAGTCAGAAAACAGTAAAACGAAGAGCATGTTTCTGTCTCGGGCGCTGGAGAAAATCCTGTCGGATAAGGAGGTGAAGAGGAGCCAGCACAGCCAGCTGCGCAAAGCCTGTCAGGTGGCGCTTGGTGAGTCGGTTTGTTTTGTATACTGGTTTGCCGAGGCCTGTCTTTATGTCGTGCTTAGTGAAACATATCTGTCGCGCCTGGCTGGTCAGCGAGTCAGAGGGAGCTACCCAGTTAGCTAACGTTAGCGTTAGCATCTCAATGGCCTTCGTCTGTTCCGCTGTCCGTTGACGTTAACAGGTTGCGCTAGCTAATGTGTGTGGGCGTCACTTTCACACCGTCTTCATACTCTACAATGCTAACGTCCTGCCTCCACCACACCATCACTGTCAACACCGGCAGTCAAACAAGCTAATATGTAGCTAGTTACGGCTAGGTAAGCTAGCGAAGCAGACCAATCCCTGTGTTGTACGTAGCACTGTCACTCAGCCAGACAGCCCAGTCCTGCTTTGCACCCAGACAGGCAGGCTATCTAACTCCAGGATACTCTGACGCCCGTGCTTTTCCATTCAACACGATCACGGATAGTGTTACACACACACACACACACACACACACACACACACACACACACACACACACACACACACACACACACACACCAGGCTGTCCACTTGATTGTGGCATTGCTGTTTATATTTTAGCTCTAACGGCCCTGTCCGTGTGTGTGCACCTACTTTCACATTGTTGTGACAACTGAAATATAGGTGCACAATACGTTGTTGGCACAAAGGCTTTAAAGGATTGTGACTTTTCTGACAGTTCTGGTATTAACCATACATAAATGCTTGAGGCTGTTTGATTTGCATGGTGCCTCTCAGTCTTAAAGGGGCAGTATGCAGTTTTGGAGAATACATTCGAACTCAGAAACAATACAAATGAAGTTACAATACAAACTCAAGTATTCATCTTTTACTAACTGAATAAACACGCTGTTCTCTGAAGGAAAATAAGGTCCCCAAAACACTGTTTGAAGATAGAAAAGTGGCAGGGTCTGCCAAATGTAAACAAAATCAAACTATGTGAAATTGTGTTGGGTTTATTTAGTTTGTTGTCACTCAAGATCTTTCGCTTTTTAATAACATTTCTTCCCCAAAATGACTTGGTGCACCTTTTTAATACAGGTGATTTGAGAAATAGGCAAACAGTTTTGAGGGCACAGGATTGAATACTAAGAACTAAATGTCAGTGAGAGGTTGACAAACAGGGCGGTGCGTTTGAGCCACATTGTCTCCTCTGTCCCTGACAGCTAGTGACACTCTGTCATTATTCATGAAAGCAGTTAGAACACAACACTCCTTACTGACTTCTCAGTCTTCTTATGTAGGCTGTTGTGTGTGTTTACCATTATCATGCCATGTTTTTAAGATTCATTAGAATCTCTTTCCCAATGCCACAAATTCTATGTTTGTCTGTTCTGTTGTGCAGTGGACTGCAGCCCTTCTCATCTGTTGCATCCATGATTAATTAGACTCGCAGTGGAAAGAAAGATGAGTTGTTAGTGACTGTCTAGAATTGAAACATCAGCTTGGCAAACAGAAAATAAGCTAGTATTATTAATCCGTGTATACAGTTTGGTCCAGCACTAATTTATACTCAATGGAGGAAGCTCACATGTTTATTATATGAAATGACATGTCACACAGGCCTCATTATGGATAATCTATCCGGTGAAAGACTGATTGTGACATTTCGGGTGAATATTGCACAAACTTATTTCCTCTGTGTCGCCCTGTCATGTGGAGCGTTAATGAGCGCTGAGTTTAGTAGTATTCACTACCACACTGTGTGTGGATCTAATCAATTTGTTCGGTCACATCTGGCGGAATGCACACCATTACTCTCGGTGTAGCCGAGGCCGCAAAGCTGGTTAGCTGCGCTGTGTGTAATATGTGTACAGCTTTGGACAGATCAATGTGTGATTTAGAAAAATAAATAGATAAGAAATGGAAATCGATTTTAGGGGAGAGCGTATGGGAGCCGAGCAGAGGGGAATGTTTATATTGGGATTAAAACAAAGACCAACGATGTGGAAGAGGCTGTTCAGTTGAATGTGATTAACAGTAAAAGGAGAAGTGTCAGATGAAATCCTGTTCAAGGAGGCAAAGTAACAAACAACAGGTTGTACTGCAAATTTTTGTGATTGGCCCAGTAACCTTCAGATCTAGAGTCAGATGACACACTGCTGTGAGCTGACACAATCAAAGTTCAGACCTCAGTAACATTTAATCTCCTGTGTCTTCCTTCTCCACAGATGAAATCAAGGCAGAGCTTGAAAAACAAAAGTAAGTATTTTTATGCACATACCTTCTCTCCACAGTGGTGGATTTCCTTTTCTCTTTGATGCTAAGCTAGAAGCTGAGGTAAAGTGTGCCCTGAAGCAGTCTGCAGTACACCCCTGCTGCTCACTGTGATGTGTGAGTAGGGCGATCTGCCACTTTTATAACTGCTGCTTTGGAGTTTATCAGCAGCCCTTTAGAGAGGCTTCAGCTAATATGTCTGCAGCTATAGGCAAGCTGTTATCCTGACATGTGCCAGTATGCTTTAAGGCTTAAACGTAAAGCTTAAATATTTTGTAAAATCCTTCACTATGATATATATATATATATATATATATATATATATATATATATATATAATGTACAGTAGAAAGTTTTACACTGCACTTTCATCTATTCACAACATCTACAGGAGGTACCATTAAGGTCCAATGGGACCTTTAGTGGGTTTTTTTTTTCATATATGAGCCAACAGTGTGTGTTGTGTTGGCTGATGTCATTGAGGCGTTTCCAGTTCACACAGCTGTTTGCTCTGCTCTCACCCTTCAGGGATGGTACAGTGGTCCCACCCAGAGCCAACTACATCGAGGCAGACAAATATGTGCTGCCCTTCGAGTTGGCCTGTCAGTCAAAGTCCCCCCGGATAGTTAGCACCTCTTTGGACTGTCTGCAGGTTAATACTCACTCACACACTCTCACACACACACACACACACACACACACACAGACACACACTGGCTTTCTTCTTAATGACTTTGGACTTTTTACAGCAGGTATTAAAGTTCCTGTATTAGCCACTGGTGGCGGTGGACGGGTGGAAATCTTGCTCCACTTGTTTCACAGGTCTCATGTGCACCTAAAACAATGGCCCTACATTCTTCACCATGCATACACAGGCACACACTCCATTCTTTAAACCCACCCGTATGTAGCCACATTGGTTGTTATACAATAAAGGAAAAACTCACATTGTCAAAAAAGTAAATTGTCATTTTCTGCTCACCCCTATAGCGTTGGAAGGTCAGGTAAAGTTTTGTAGTCCACTGAACATTGATGGGGAAGTGATATTATAAACCCAAAATCAGATAGTGGAAACATATCCTTGGCGCAGTACAGGCCCTCGGTTTAAACAAGGTTGCTATTGAGCTGCAGGACCAAGTTTAAAAGTCAGTATATCTCAGAGTCTGCACCTTCACTTTTTGCCAATTCTTTTTTATTAATGAATGTCTTGTAAGTATCAAACGTTATAGAAGAGCACTAAATTGCTAAAGTGCCTCTTTGCTCTTTTGCAAAATGCTCAATTTTGATCACATAAACCCTTAATAACACTTGTGTTCACACAAAAATTCATCTTGAATTTCTGTGTCACATTCACACATTGTCATCCTTACACACACATACAAATGCTGAAACACATTTGCAGTGAATTCTGTGCATTTCAATGCACAACATGGCTCATGAATAACATAAAGACCCAAAACTACTCTGTCTGTTCTGCACTAACCTGTGCTGCTATAACCAGTTTACTGTTTCTCCCTGACAGAAACTGATCGCGTATGGCCACATCACAGGCAACGCCCCAGACAGTAGAACCCCTGGTAAGAGGCTGATCGACCGGCTGGTGGAAACCATCTGCAACTGCTTCCAGGGCCCACAGACTGACGAGGGAGTGCAGCTACAGATCATTAAGGTACACCCAGAACCTCTCCATACGTCTGGCAACCTTCAGATCCTCCAGCTGTCAATGTTGTTGTTTATATAAGACCCAATCAGGCCAAACACTGAGGACTGACACACTGTTTGACTTTCAGTCACAGGTAACAGTAGTGGAAGAAATCAGTTTCTGCATGATGCATCTGTTCTTGAGCAAAGAGGTTAGAAAGGTTATATAATATGGAACATCTAAATACAATTACATGCCTGATACGCCTTCCTCTATGTTTTCATCACACTGTCAGCCACTTATGCTCATCATTTAATATTTGATCTCTCTGTTTATGCAAACGCCTCCAGCTTAAAGTAACATTTTGTTACAAAAGCCACTTTTGTTCACTAAACAGTTCTTTGATTGTGGCTGATTGGTACAACCCATTTAATTTCTTGTAGAAACTGAAATCCATTATATTTGGTCTTCAGAAATGAACTGTAAGCTTTCTATGACATTCTGTCACATTTCCTGGTCACTTCTCTTGGCTTGTTAAGCTGCCTTGTGTTTGTACAGTAGGTATGACTCATGACTGCAGCTAACTGACGTTCCGTCTCAGTGAATGAAATACACATCCTGGTTGTTAGGAAGGTCAGAGTCTCTGCTGTAAGAGGACGACTTTTATCACTGTTGACAAAATATATACAGGACAGATTAATGACTTAACTGTTTGCATTGCATTCACCACTGGAGGAGATCTGAATGTCAGTGGCCCATCAGAATACAAAATAATATGTAAATGAATCGATCATGTGGACATTTGTAAAAGGATTTTATTCAAATTGAAGCTCAACATTTTTTGTAATGTTAAAATAGACCCCAAACAGCTGAATTGTTCCCTGCAGAGAAGGATGAGAACCAAACGTTTGTGGCTTTAACATGCAACATAAGAAGGGAAGTGGAGTGGTGATTCAGCAGGTGCAGCAGAAGCATCTTCATGTGTTGTGTGATAACGCTCGACTTCCTCCTCTGGTTCTCTGTCCAGGCCCTGCTGACGACCGTCACCTCCCCGCACATAGAGATCCATGAGGGCACGGTGCTCCTTACAGTCAGGACCTGCTATAACATCTACCTGGCCAGCCGCAACCTCATCAACCAGACCACTGCGAAGGCCACACTCACACAGATGCTCAACGTTATCTTCACACGCATGGAGAACCAGGCCGTTAGTTCACTTTGATATTGTTACATCTATTTTACATCAAATTTTGGCAAAACACTGATCATTTGCTGTCCTCTCCTCTGCTCTCTTTAAATTGAATGACCCAAAAGGGATATCAGTTCATTTAAAGTAGCATTTAAAGTGATCAAACTATGCTAACTAAGTAGAATTTTTCATGAATAAAAGCAAAACAAAGAGATTTTTTGGCTGCACAAATGCAAGAACATGAAACCGAGCTCTGACTGCCTGACTAAAAGTGAGGAGGGGAGAAAATCAGCTGAAATACAGGAGAGGTATGAGAGATTTATGAAGTCTACCAGGAAAATCGGGATGGTTAGCTAATATGCCCCTGCATGTAGCCATAGCTACAACTATCGTCATAATCAGAGTAAAGCAAGGCGATGGCCACATAACCACGTCACATCCACCTGATCACAGCTGAAGTCACGGCCTGTCTCATGTGAGACAGCGGCAGCAGCCAGTCGCAACAATTAACCAATCAAAACATCATCACTGTTTTTTGTGTCAGAATTTAAGGATATGAATAATCTGCAATTTAAGAACACTTTATTTCCATTTTTCTTTCAAAACAGCCACATAACCTTGTATAACAAAGACTCCTCTTCTCCTTAGGCTCTCGAGGCTCAAGAGCAGGAGAAGGACCGGCTGCGTCTTCCCCAGCAGAACCCGTCCCCAGTCCCAGGCAGTCGGAGGTCCGGCTCCCCCCGCTCTGACCGCACGCCCACTCCGGAGCCCCAGAGTTCCCCGTCCCCAGCTGCCAGCTCTCCGGACCTCACCACAACCAATACCACCAGCTCCATGCCTCAACTGCCAGACCAAGCAGAGGACACACCATCAATTAATGGGGAACCTGAGGGTGACAGTGCTCCAGTGAATGGAGGTGCTGAACCTGTTACACCATCAAGAGGTATGCGTCCAAACACACAGGAAAAAAATAATGATTTTCAAAACATTTTGTGCTTGAATCTAACTGGATTTTAACATTTAACGGTTTTAGGAAAGTCTGAACTGGTTTATGAAGCTTCTTTGAATCTTTATGACTTTTCATGCTGTATTTGTTTACATTAGATTCAGTCTTTGAAGATGAAGATGTAGAAACACCTCCTACCACAGCTCAGCCAGCTGAGAAAGGGGACAAAGCAATGAGCAGTCCAAATTCAGCAGAGTCAGAGGTGACCGATGGAGAGGAGGGAGAGCATCAGCCAACACAGATGCACAGTGGAACAGGTCAGCACCTGCTTTTCTTCATATCTGCTCTATGATTTTGTTCCGATACATATCAGTACACTCATTGGTGACAGTGTTTTTCTCTCTTGGTTGTGACCTGAAAATCCCTTTCTTGCTTCGCCTCCAGTGGGAGAGCACCCAGCTCACCATGTCACTGAGCAGACAGAGGTGCCCCCGTCTAGAGTCAGAACAGAGGGTCAGCAGATGAACGGCATCATAGAGGACCGCTCTTCTGTTTCCTCAACTGATATGCTGGTGAGCAGTGTTAATCACTGTCTTGTTCTTGTTCTTCTTCTAATAATAACAATAATGATAATAATAATGATAATAATAATAACAATACTTATTATTGATGATGATGACGATACTAATGATGATGATAATAATAATGATAATAATATGTTCTGTAATATAATAATATGTTTTTTCTAGTGCCTTTTGAACAGATTTGAGCATTTCAGATGGTTATTGGGATAATGTTGTTGATGGCAGTTATTTTGGCCAGGATAGTGGTGACATGAATCATCCCATGCTTGGTCATGTGCAGTGGTGACTGCAGCCTCTGCTGCTTGGCTGAGTGAAACGGTGGAAATAACATTTGAACTGCTAAAAAAAGGATTAACTTGTGCTTGTGGATGATGAATTGATAAACGTGTAGCCATAGCAAAAGCGACCTCTGTATGGGCAGTGTTTATCCTCCGCTCAGTGTATATATATATATGTATGTATGACACACACACACACGCACTGTTTAATTAATTATTTTGGGTAGAAGAATTTGACTTATTTGATTCTTATCAAGCAAAACTGATCATCAGCACTGTTAGTTCCTCTCATCAGTCACACTTTTGCACAGCCAAGGCAAATTGAAGATTTGTAATGGTTTAAAAGAATGCAGACTCCACTTTTAAACATGATGGAGAAGTACTAAGTAGTGACATGCATTACTTCTGTTGGATTATAAAGAGAACTTCTTAAGGAACGATTCTAAACTTCAGCCTCAGGTATTTAGTAGACACCTGGAGTTCTACCACACCCTCAGTCAATATGGACCCGCTCAACACAGAAAGGACAAATCAGAGCTGTAGCTTTGCCTTTTTTTGATTCGACTGCCTTTCTTCCTCTGTCTCAGGATGCTGAGGCCCTGCAGGGACCCCACAGTGCTGCCCGTTTCTCTCACATCCTTCAGAAAGATGCCTTCCTGGTGTTCCGCTCTCTGTGTAAACTATCCATGAAACCCCTTGCTGATGGACCCCCAGACCCAAAGTGCGTGGTGGTTTTTTGTTTTTGTGACAATCCCTACCTCTAAATACATATAAACTTATAACGACTCCTTAAAAGTATTGACCATATCTCAGTTGGCCTTTTTGGTAGGTTACATCAAAACATGAAGATATTTTTAGAACATGTCCTGTAACATCCTGGCATCCTCATCTGGAATCATCATGTATGATTGTTACCTGAACAGTAATACAGAACATGCATCCTGAATCATCAACAGTCATGCTCTGTGCACAGCTTTCCAAAAAAAAGTTTCGGCTTCACTCTTAGTGCTTCATCTCAGTCTCCAGAGGTTAACTTGCTCTTTTCCATCCTGCTGTGGCTCTGTCGTCTCTAGTTACTGTAACATTAGCCCTTGAACCAGTCATTGTGAATAGGTCAGAGTAAACTGAGCCCGGAAGAAGCTCACAAAGAAGTCAGTCTGGCCTACATTAAATAATTACTATTATGAAACACCATTATACCCAAGTGTCTTGGTTTCCCTAAAATCAGAGTAAACAAGAACACTTGATTGTTGGAACAATTTCCACAAAGTATGCCCGAGAATATGCCTCTATAGATGTCTATTTTTAAAGCAACATTATGTAACTTTTCCATGAAATATTTGCTTCAAATCCATTTTGATGGCACAGTGTTTGTAATAGAGTGAATGGTGTAACTGATGCACATACTGTACAACTCCTCTGACCCTGCAGGTCCCACGAGTTGCGATCCAAGATTGTCTCCCTGCAGCTGCTGCTCTCCGTGCTGCAGGGCGCCGGGCCTGTGTTTCGCACTCATGAGATGTTCGTCAATGCCATCAAACAGTATCTGTGTGTGGCGCTGTCCAAAAATGGCGTCTCGTCTGTGCCTGAGGTCTTTGAGTTGTCACTGGCCATCTTCCTCACCTTGCTGTCGCACTTCAAGGTCCACCTGAAGATGCAAATTGAGGTACAGGACGCAGATGAAAAGTAACAGCTTTTTAAAACTTTTAGTTCAACATTTATGTTGTTGTAATGACTCTGACATTTTATCTCCTTTCATCCACAATCCTCAGGTTTTTTTCCGTGAGATTTTTCTGACCATTCTGGAGACATCGACCAGCTCCTTTGAGCACAAGTGGATGGTTATCCAGACACTAACACGCATCTGTGCAGGTATCACTGATACAATCTTTCCTCAAAATAAAGCTAAGGGGATAAAAATACAGGCAAACTAAAGTCCTTTTCTGACATGAAGCATTTCAAGTTGTAAAAGCAAACTTTTTGTGCCCATCATTAGTTTTTGTATATTGCAATAATACATCGTTCAGGCATAACGTTATGACCATTGACAGGTAAAGTGAATAATGCTGATTATGTCTTCATCGTGGCACCTGTTAGTGGGTGGGATATATTGGGCAGCAAGTGAACATATTGTCCTCAAAGTTGATGTGTTAGAATCAGGACAAATGGGCAAGTGTAATAGTCATTATAGCCTTAGTGCTCTTCAGCACTATGAGCTGCAGTCAGTTTCTTACTTGTTCAGTAGTCTAACAACAGAAACAAGATGTTGATCACATGTTATCACATAGCCTCTGTGTTTGGTGAAGTGCGGCAGGTAAGCTGCATTAAAATTGAGATCACAGACAAACTCCATAATTATTATAAATTACAAGAGGTCCCCAGGCGATGTAACTCCTGTGCAAATAGCCTCAAGGCATTGGGACTCATTTATCCATCCTTGCAGTTGGTATGGATGAATAAAGTATGAGGAGGGAGACAGCTGGTCTGATTAAGAGGTTGTATGAGGGTTATTTATAGCCATGCACAGGGAGAGTAAAAGATTCTTTTGATACACTGATGTGACATGAAAGGAATCTCCTCAACAACTCTGAGATAGAGTATTGTGTTTTAATAGCTGATTTAAACTGATCGTACTTGCTTTAAGCGAAGGACAGGATACTTATCTGAGAATTATATTGTATAAGGCAGAGCAAGATGTGTATTTAATCTCTCTGTGTAAACTTGAGCTGCCTCAGCCTTTATGTTAAGACGTGTGTCACAGAAATGTTACAGGACAGAACTTTAATGTCAAAGTGTCCCACTTACTCAGATTGAGACCAGAATATTAAATTGACGTCATACGTACATTCCAAGGTGCGTGACTGAAAGGGAAGGGACTTTGCTCTCGCAGTTGTAGCTGCTTCTCATGACTCTGCCATAGTGTTCACCATTGCTGGCACAGATCAAATACTGAGTTATTTTATGCTCTGTAAGTATGAGCTACTGCTGACTGCAGTGGGCAGAAACAGCTGGTGGCATGGCCGACAAATAAATGTCTCACAACATTTGAAAAAAGGCTTTGCCAGTGTAAGTTGATACTGAAATGCATTAGCAAGTGGATTGCCCTGTCATGTTGTATTTTATTTTGGTGCAGCTTGGAGTTATTCTGCTGCTTTTATTTGATGCATCTGACACCATGGTCAGGTTTTGGTGAAGTCTACCATTAGTGCCTTTTAATTCTGTCTGAAGGAAAAGATGAGCAGAGATTTTTTGTATTGCTGCAAATCCAGTCATTATTTTAACAACACATCTCCCCGCCCCCCCAGATGCCCAGTGTGTGGTTGACATCTATGTGAACTACGACTGTGACTTAAATGCCGCCAACATCTTTGAGCGCCTTGTCAACGACCTGTCGAAGATTGCTCAGGGCAGGAGTGGTCAGGAGCTTGGGATGACCCCTCTGCAGGTACATTGTTGTATATTGTAAGGCTCATCACCACAGGAGCATGGGTTTTGATTAACAGGTCATCTTTGGCCGTTTTCTGACCAGGTATTAACATCTGTACCGAATAATTGGATCCCGAGTTGACTGCTCTAAGTCCGTCAATTCACACCTGCAGTTAACATGTGTCTCAAGAGACCACTAGTGATCAGATTTCACTTCCCCGTTTTATTTGCAAATGAACACTTATATCGATGGGTTAAATGTAAGTTATAACTATATAATTTGCAGAATTAAAGGTGTAATATGTAGGAGTTGGCCACCTAGCCTTTCATCGAGCTGAACTGGGACCTCGGAGCACCAGAGGATTGTTGGTGTTTAGATGGCTACAACAGGAGTTTTTGTACTGTTTAGCACGCTAACTTCAGTAGATATTCTCACAACACACTACATCTTAACTTTGATCATTTTGATCTTTGACTGTTTTCAACTTAAATTCTAACTTAGTGCACCTTACACAAAATTTAATAAATTTATCCTAACTCAACAACTTGTTGAAATGCACAGTTTTTTTGTTTTGTTTGAAGTCTTGGGACTTTATCCTGATGCGACAAAATAGTAGACTGTATTTGTCACTGTTTTCTGTATTTTTAAAATTTGACATGTTTGCTGTCAGTAAAATGTTGTCTACATTCTGGAATATTGTGTTAAGACACAGAGACAGACAGGCTGGCACAGCAATCAACAATTATTACAAGGGAAAAAAACGTAACGTGTTGCATTTAGTGCAGAATTTACAAGAAGGCTGAAATGATTAAGAATTTGCTGTAGCCATTTTTCAAGTTATTTAAGTTTGTCCTCACCAAACAGCTCTCAGAATTACACAATTTTAAGGAGTCTGGTGACCTTGTAGTTACTAGTTGATACTAGTTATTAAGCTGTTCCCTACTTACATAGTTATAATCATAAATTCAGTTATAAAGTGGTCAGCATTTACTTATGTGTCGTGCTATATATCCGCAGGAGTTGAGTCTTCGTAAAAAGGGTTTGGAGTGTCTGGTTTCCATTCTCAAATGTATGGTGGAGTGGAGCAAGGACATGTATGTCAATCCAAACCTTCAAGCTAACCTGGGTAAGTGTGTAGTGTGCAGTAAATATGTTAACAATGCTCAGGAGAGGTTGGAAGTCTACATATATAATTATTGTGTGTGTGTGATTTGTTTCCAGGCCAGGAGCATCCATCTGATAGTGAGGGGGGAGAGTTGAAGCTCCCAGAGCAGCTGACGGGACGTCGAGACAGCATCAGCTCACTAGACTCCACCGTCTCCTCCAGCGTCCCAATTTCCCAAGCTGACCATCCGGAGCAGTACGAGGTCATCAAGCAGCAGAAAGACATCATTGAGCATGGCATTGAACTGTGAGTTATTTTTCTCTGCCTGGTTAGGATTTACGTTAGGATCAGCCTTTAACAATGGATTAGTATGAAAAAATGTTCCCTTTTATACTTTATGTTTAGAGACGACTTGCACTGATGTTTTCCTCTCGTCTCGACAGTTTCAACAAGAAGCCGAAGCGAGGTATCCAGTACCTGCAGGACCAGGGCATGCTGGGTGCCACAGCCGAGGACATCGCACAGTTCTTACACCAGGAGGACAGACTGGACACTGTGAGGGATTACACAAGCTGTTTAAATGAGTAACACTGTGTTCCTGAGCAACAAAAACTTTAATTCAAGTTAGTAATCCCCGAACCTCTTTACCTCTCTACACAGACCCAGGTGGGAGAGTACCTGGGAGAGAACATCAAGTTTAATAAAGAAGTGATGTACTGCTACGTAGACCAGTTGGACTTCTGCGGGCGGGACTTTGTGTCGGCTCTCAGAGCGTTCCTGGAAGGCTTCAGGCTGCCTGGTGAGGCCCAGAAGATTGACAGACTGATGGAGAAGTTCGCTGCTCGATACCTTGAGTGCAACCAGGGGTAAGGCCTAAAATTAGATCTATTATTATAAGATGGGGGCTTCGAGACATATTTTTGCTCAAATGAGGTGGGGTTTTTGTTTTCTTTTAGTCTTTACGAGTTTTCATTTGATTAAGAACAAGCCAAACATTAGACTGTTGCAGCAGCTAACTGTTGCCTGATATGTTTCCTCTTTTGCAGACAGACTCTGTTTGCCAGTGCAGACACTGCCTATGTGCTGGCATACTCCATCATTATGCTCACCACAGACCTGCACAGTCCTCAGGTGAGAACTGTGGGTTGTTTTAAGTCCTACCGCCGTCAACGCCATGATCAGCATCTGTGAGCCTTTGTCATTATTTACTAAAATGCCACAGCAAAGTTATGTGCAGGTAAAATGAAAGAAATACAGGGCTGATAGTGTCTATAGTGATAAGTGTTTTGTGTTTTTGGAACGCTAACTGCGAGATAAATAGTATAACCAAAGCACAAAGTAATCTAGCAGTGCTTGCATGTGTTTGGTTGGTCACAGCCAAAAGGATGCCGGCTTACAGGATGACATGTTGCATTGCGGCAAAAGTGGCACAAAAAAACCCTCCTCCTATAAAACCCTTTTAGCAGGGGAAAAAAAGAAACCTCAGGAAGAGCCACAGAGGAGGAATCCCTTTCCCAGGATGGGCAGACATGCAATAGATGCTGCATGTTCGGAACAGAACAACAGTATCACAGAGTATACATATCTAAAATATAAAATATCTGACAGAAGTATGTTGTAAGTCCTCTGGTGTGGCTGCATTGACCACTGGATCATTCACATGAATGAGGAAGCCAGCGCAGGTCTTTTTCTGTCTCAATGCAGCCTTCTATAAATAGCAGCTGCCTCTGATTTATCACTGCCGACAGACCACTGTGACAGAGGAAATTGCATGTGAAATTTAAAGTCTGGGAACAGCAGGTTGAATATATGGCAGAGAGCTAGAATAATGCATGGGAGAAAAAAATGAGAGTCACAAAGAGAGATTATCAGACTGTGTCGGAAAAAAAAACACTTTGTTGATGGCAATAAGGAAAAGTAAATGACAAGATGCATCACACTACAAACAGCACCACGCAAGACAAACAGCAGCGTTCTGTATCCTGTTTCCCTCAGTGGTGTTCTGCTTGTTTCTTTTCCTGACTTTTAATAATCTGACTCACTGGATGAAGACCGTGGCCAATTTTTTCATTCCACATTCTCCTCCCATTCCATTATCTGTATTTTTCGGGTTTCAAAGTCCCACTCACTACATTAAAGAGTAACAAGAACCTCTGAGCTAGCAGCCTACACGCTGAAAACAGCAGTTTCTGTATGAACCTGCTTGCTAACGATATGTACATAAACAAGCCGGTTGGGTTCATTTTTTTGTGCAGTTTCATAAAAATCAAGCTAAACCGAAAAGGTGCAGTGACAAATAATTCTGCATCTCTGATCTATGATGGATGCTAACACCAAGTGTTGGCAAGATATTTGGCATTTAGTTTCAAGCATATTCAGTGATTAAAAAGCAGGACAGAAATGTTTCCCACTGTGTCCCATCCTCACACTCCCATGTCCTCCTTTTCTATCAATCACTCCAACTACCTTACTTGATCATTTTCATTTGTGTAGGTGAAGAACAAGATGACAAAGGAGCAGTATATCAAGATGAATCGTGGTATTAACGACAGTAAAGACCTGCCTGAAGAGTATCTATCTGCCATATATGATGAGATTGCTGGCAAGAAGATTGCCATGAAGGAGAGCAAAGAGTTCTCAATCACCCCAAAGTCCACCAAGCAGAGTGAGTACAAGTATGCTTTCATACACATGCAGGACTCAGGATAACTCACTCAAAATAACAATTTTCTCCAAAGTTTGCTTTCTGAACAGAATGTCACCCCCAGGCTGGTAAGAAGAGAAGGCCAGCAGACTAGTGATCTGTCACTCTGGTTTCCTCCAGGCTCAGCATCTCCGTTTGCTGAAAAACATGAAATCATTCCAAACATGAATGTCCTCCTCTCTCCAGGTGTAGCGAGTGAGAAGCAGCGTCGCCTGTTGTACAACATGGAGATGGAGCAGATGGCCAAGACAGCAAAGGCTCTGATGGAGGCAGTCAGCCATGCTCAGGCCCCCTTCTTCAGCGCGACACACCTGGAGCATGTCAGGCCCATGTTCAAGGTGTGACTTGGCACTTGTTTCATTTATTTTACGTTCCTGATTGAACCAGATCTTTTACTGTGGGATCCTTATTGCGTCCCAGTAAAATATCAGATGTGGACGTACTGTAAAATGTGTTTCTGTGTGTTGCAGCTGGCATGGACTCCCTTGCTGGCAGCGTTCAGTGTGGGACTGCAGGACTGTGACGACCCAGAGGTGGCCTCACTGTGTCTGGAGGGCATTCGATGTGCCATCAGGATCGCCTGCATTTTCAGCATGCAGGTCAGCTCATGTTTGATACACATATTAAGCCTTTCATACGTATTTGTATTCATATTCAAATTAACTCAGTAATGATAGTTGAATGAAACTGTGACTGTGTTGTAACCGGCCTACCTGTCTGTAGCTGGAGCGAGATGCCTATGTTCAGGCCCTGGCCAGATTCACCTTGCTGACAGCCAGTTCCAGCATCACAGAGATGAAGCAGAAGAACATTGACACCATCAAGACCCTGATCACTGTGGCCCACACTGATGGAAACTACCTGGGCAACTCCTGGCATGAGGTGACTTCCTGCTGATAGGGCTGATGAACATTAGTGGCACAGAGAAATATTCTCAGAAGTAACCTCATCTGTAAGTGCGTGATAGAATACAGGTAACTCACAGATGCTAGTAAATTGGTACAGAACAGTTTGAAGCTTTGAAGTTTCATCCAGAGCATTGACATTTGAATTCTAAGTTACTTTTCCAGTAACTCCAGAGCGTTGTAGAGCCAAAAGTCAAAATTAATTGTACAAAGATGGATGTAATCAATTCCAAAATTCAGAGCATGATTTTACATTACATTCTGCTTTTTTGCTCCATATTTTTTGCTGTTTAGCCTTCTAAAAACAATGTGTATATTGCAATCAAAAAATGGTTTTCTCTACTACCTGCAACAAGCAAAAGGAGGCATGCACCTCTTTTAATTCGACAGTCTATTTTTGTACATTCTGTGTAATCACAGTCACAAAAAAAGTCGCAAAAAAAACTTTATCAGCTTTAATGCTCTTACAGAAAATCACTTAGAAAGACTAACTCCTTTAATCTGCTGAATCAAACCTATCAAATAAAGGGTTTTGTTTGCAGATGTTTTATATTTTTAAAGTGTTGAGTTCATAGATTATGATGACAGACATTCGAAGCTTCATTGAAAACATAATAGATGCTTCAAATGGGAAAAAAATTACATTTGGAACAGCCCTTGTTGTCATTTTATTATGCTGCTTTAGTTTTATCTTGGTGTCCCTTATACAACAACTGTATTAGCGTTTTCTGATCCCTTTTGTTCCCTGAAATCTACCACTTTGTGGCTGAGTTGGATTTTGACGCGTGCAGGTGAAAGATGAATAGAGGAGTGTTCCAGGTTGGTCCTTATGACCATTTATTGTTACAGGTTTGTTTTACAGAAAATTTGTTGTAAATAAAAATAAAATAAACTGAGAAACTTTTAATATCACAGTCCGTAGGCCACACGGTATCACACACGGTCATGCACGGACGCAAGGTCAAAAAACTGTATGCCCTCTCAGCCACGCCCAGATGCTGTGGCTTCAAGTTCTGAAGGCCTGCCCCCTCGGGCTCCACCTTCAGTAGCTTCCCAAGCAACCTCTAGATGGGGACAGACCTGTGGCCATACACAATCACTCACTCAACCTCATATGCAAAAGCACATGCATGCAGACACACACACTTACTCTCACTCACAGATTAATAAGAAGAAAGAAAATATAAGAATCAACATAAAGCTCAGTTTAGCTCCTGCAACAACCCATCAATAAACCCTGGCTTTGTTAAGGTTGTAATGATCATTTAGAATTTAAACTCATCAAAGACATTTAAATAAAAATAAATAAAACATACCGCTCCTGTAAGTAATTTGTTGTTTGTGTGTGTTTTTAGATCTTGAGGTGTATCAGTCAGCTGGAGCTCGCCCAGTTGATCGGCACCGGGGTAAAGACGCGCTACATCTCAGGGGTGGTCCGGGACAAGGACGTCGGCATCAGGGGCTTACCCTCCGGCACGGAGGAGTTCATGCCCCTGGGACTGGGTGAGACACGATTACATTACACACACAGCATTATTGTCTCTGTCTTAAGGATTCCCGTCGAAACCACAAGTTGTGCTTCTACAGTAGCTGTAGTTAAACTTAACTGAAGCCACTGAATAGCCAATATTAACCGAAAAGCAGCCATTTTTTAATGCAGAAACAATGGCTTGACAAAAGTTTTGATTAGTTACAACAGACACGGTCACATTCCTACATACTGCATTGTCCCTTTCTCACTGTCATTTTAAAGGTCACATAAATTTGTCGTATGTGTCTGACTGAATACATTGGCTTGTTTTGAATATGTTTGGTGTTGCAGGTAATCTGGTGGGAAGCCAGGACAAGAGACAGATGGCTCACATCCAGGAGTCAGTAGGAGAGACCAGCTCTCAGAGTGTGGTAGTAGCTGTGGACAGGTAAGACAAAGGGCTCACATACAGGACATTAATAACCTGATGAATGCATCTGTATCTGTTCTTCACGATGAATGAAAGTTCTGTCCACTGCAAGTGATAAACGACTTTTACATCTGCAGAATCTTCACCGGCTCCACCAGACTAGATGGCAATGCAATCGGTTAGTGTGTGCTCACCATTATACACAGTAACACTGGTTGTGAATGTTACAAAGCAAAAGAAGATGTTCATGGTGTGTCACTTGTTAATTGATTTCAGTGGACTTTGTGCGCTGGCTGTGTGCGGTGTCCATGGATGAGCTGGCCTCAGCACACCAGCCGCGGATGTTCAGCTTACAGAAGATTGTGGAAATCTCCTACTACAACATGAACCGCATTAGGCTACAGTGGTCTCGAATTTGGCAGGTCATCGGAGACCACTTCAATAAGGTTGGTGAAGCATTTAAAAACCGGAAAACTCTTAACCAGCTAGAAGCATCAGCTACAATATCATGTGTGTCAGTGAGGGGAGTTCTGTCCTCTAATGCCGTGAAGACTACAGAGAGAAACTTTACAACGGTTTTTAAATCATTCCCACTCAGGCCGTGTGTTTGCATTTGCAGCCAGACATTTTCATTTATTTTATTGTAAGTTAATTGTAGCATCTTTTGGGCCTGAGATTGTTTGCACAACTTCAAGCACACAGCACCCCAACGGGTTAATGCACTGAAACTCTCCTTTACAGAGCTTTTCATTTATTATTCAGTTTCACTGAAACACAGATGGACAGTTTTTTAATACAAAGATCCAAAATGGGACTGGACATTGGATCAGTAATGACAGCAAAAGGTTGTCATAGTAAAATACAGCCACAACACATCTGTTATTAGAACTGAATGTAGTTATGTATTTATGCTTGTAACTCATGCAGAAATTGACAAAACATCTAAATGATACTTGTGATGTGGCTGCTGAGGAAGAGACACTTTAGTTTTCACTCGTGGTGTTCCCTGATAAGACTAGTCCTGTGTGATTACAGATTAATTGATATTTTTACATGAAGAATGTATGTAATAACGGAAGAGGTCACTCGTAGTGGTTAAGCACCAAAGAATTATCACCTGACTGAAGAGTGGAGCAAGTAGCAGCTATAGAGGCAGAACGAGCTAAAAGAGACAAAATACTGGACTTACATTTGTTAGGTTTATCAGGAATCAGAGTTCTAAATGAGTGCTAGTGTTTTTTCATGTCTGCTGGATGTAGACATTAGCAACCATCACTAGCACATCTGCCATATCATCTGTTCGAGGTGATAATATGTTAGTGTTGTGTTTATAGCTTGTTGCGCTGCCCCTGAGTGGCCATAAATCAATAAATGCAGGTTTAATCAGTCATACTGATCAAAATTTCTTGAAAAGAAACAATTCATTGTGATTACTTTGAGTAATCCAGAGTATTTGGGATGGACGCCTGAGCTCCACTTACATATGTCTTCCTGTAGGTGGGCTGTAACCCCAATGAGGATGTAGCCATCTTTGCTGTAGACTCACTGAGGCAGCTTTCCATGAAGTTCTTGGAGAAAGGAGAGCTGGCCAACTTCCGCTTCCAGAAAGACTTCTTGAGGCCTTTTGAGCACATCATGAAAAAAAACAGGTACGTAACTGAGCTATGGATAATTAGGAGTAACAAAGGTTGGGCACACATTGGTTGTATACAGTAGATATAGATGAAAGAAAAGTGTTTTTTTCAGTAAAATATTCATTCCATCGTACATTGTAGTTATAATAAGTCTAAAAACACAGCATTACACCATGTGTACATCCTCCCTTTAGGTCCCCCACTATCAGAGACATGGTGATCAGGTGTGTGGCTCAGATGGTAAACTCCCAGGCAGCTAACATCCGCTCTGGTTGGAAGAACATCTTCTCAGTGTTTCACCAGGCAGCCTCCGACCACGATGAGACGATAGTGGAGCTGGCCTTCCAGACCACCGGGCACATCGTCAGTAAGTATGACTATAGCTCTTTCCTCAGGTGATAAATGACAAGTGGCAGATGTTGTCTTTTGTGAAAACTGCTCAGCTGACAGTGAGAAAGTTCCTCAGTCCTACTTTAGCTTTGAGAAGGCTGTGAGATTTATAAACCAACCAAGCAACAAATCGAATCAGCAGCATGTTCCTTCTTGTTTTCTTACTGTCTTTCCTCCTCTTCATCACTCTCCCCTCAGTGAACACCTTCCAGGAGCACTTTGCAGCTGCTATTGATTCGTTCCAGGATGCAGTGAAGTGCCTGTCAGAGTTTGTGTGCAACGCAGCTTTCCCTGACACCAGCATGGAGGCTATCCGACTCATACGCCACTGTGCTAAATACGTCTCAGAAAGGCCGCAGGTATGAGCAACTGTGTCTTACTGTACTGGTTCACTGCAAATGTGTAATTTGCAAATGATTTAATATTATTCTGAACTTTGTGAATTTATCTTCTCCTGCGTCCCTGTCCAGACCCTGAGGGAATACACCAGTGATGACATGAATGTTGCCCCTGGTGATCGGGTGTGGGTTCGCGGCTGGTTTCCCATTCTGTTTGAGCTTTCTTGTATCATCAACCGCTGCAAGCTGGATGTCCGCACCAGGTAGGAAACAGCTCAAACTGTCACTTCACTGTGGTGATGATTTTTATTTATTTTTTTAACAGTTTTAGCTACACTGACCTCAGTGTCTTTTAAAACTTAGTTTCCCCTAGTGTTTTACCTGCCCTATTTGATACAAAGGGTTACATGTAAGACATAGAATAAATTGAATAAAACAAACTCATTAGGATGTAATAAACAAGTTGCTAAGCATAAAACTGAAGTGTGAATGGATTTAAACAACAAAAGTTAAGAGAACTTATTCCACAAACAACTCGGTGCACCCAAATTGAATTAATTATTGTAGGTATAACTCATTAGACAAATGAAATCTGAAACAACATCATTATTCTGTAACAATTATTAACAAAGATGTTAAAAGGAAAAGAGGCTGGGATTTGCTATTTGTGTTCTGTATTATAAATGTGTTTATATTTGGTTTGGAGTGTTGGTTGAACAAAATAAGACATTCAAAGATGTCAGTATCTCCTTAGGCTCTGAGGAGGACATGCATGTTTCAATATTTTGTGGTAATTTAATACTTGAATTTGCTTAATGTTCTTTTTTTTTTAAAAACTTGTCAATGAAAGTATTTGTTTGTCACATTACATTTTTACTGAGAGTACAAAACATTCTTCCACTAGTCAACTTCCCTGTAATGAAGTTTTTTTTATCTGTTTTTAGCTGTTATGCTATGTATGTTATGCATACATGTATTATCATCTATTGAGCTGTTCTACATTTTTGACCCAGCACACTGAAAGAATTTAAATCCAAAAGAACCACGTCTATGAATTTCTGACTGTGCCTCCTATTATAACTACACTGTTCTCGCTCTGGCGCTTCAGGCACTTGCTGTATATACATGAGTCGCTGCTTAATGTTAACCCTTTTATCAACCAAGCACGAGGACTACATAAAAAATATCAAGACATTGGTTGAAAAGATGACATCAGTACAGTTGAAAGAAGCCTCTGACTCATATTGCAGTGCTGTTGATCCGAAACTGGCTGCAGAGCTGTGGAGTAACCACACGTATGTGTCTGATGTTTGTGTTTGTTTCTGACAGAGGTCTCACAGTCATGTTTGAAATCATGAAGAGTTACGGTCACACGTTCGAGAAGCACTGGTGGCACGACCTCTTCAGAATCGTCTTCCGCATCTTTGACAACATGAAGCTCCCTGAGCAGCAGACAGAGGTCAGAGGCTGCCAGCTCCCATGGTTGTTTTATGTTTTGACAGGCCACCAAAGTATTTGAAGGATATCCTGTTTTGTGGTTTGGAAAAGCAGAAGACCTTAAAAACTGCCAAAGATTTATGTACACATACATAATGAGAGCAGGGTGATTTTAAAAACCTTCTGTTCTTGTTTGCTTGCAGAAAACCGAATGGATGACAACAACATGTAACCACGCTCTGTACGCCATCTGTGACGTGTTCACCCAGTTTTATGAGCCTCTCAGTGAAATCCTGCTGGCTGATATTTTCACACAGTTACAGTGGTGTGTCAGGCAAGGTGGGTGACAAATAGATGTCGACAGTAGTTGGGGACATTAGTAAGGGACTGTATAAAAACTATTGAGGTGGGGTGGAGGAGCTGAAACCCACTGAGCGGATGTTCTTCATATCTTCTTGTACACTCTGTAGGCACCTCACAATTCAATTTGATTCAGAATCCGAGGGTGACGATGCAGATAAACAGATACATTTATTTCCCTTATCTTAGCTCAAGCTCAGATGTCCTCACCAAAATTTTATTTTATTTTTATTTATTCTTGAATTAGAAATGTCCAACACCTGCCCTGTGATATCGCAAAACAGTATATATCATGTTATTGAGTCACTACAATTTGTTTTACTAAATGTGCATGAATATTTCGAAATGTTTTACTTGTACTTAAACCGTATACGTAAATGGATCAAAACTTTTTACATAGCCACCAAATAGCACATTGCAAGTACAACTGGACATCGTTAACATAATAACACTCCACCTTCAACTGATATTATCACTGCTGAGGGGACCGAGGTGCTGTAACTTTTTTGCCTCATTCCACATCCCAAATAATAAAGTTAGGAGAGATGATGTTACAGCATGGTATGTATGACATTAAAATAAATTAATTATTGATTTCAAATGAGGGGGAAAAAAATGTGAAGACCCTCATAATAATGTGCAGACTGCCCTCCCCTCAATAAAGAGAAAAGGTACATAACTGTTTTCTCATTTTGGACCTCTACAAAATACATTTCTTACAAAACAACCTCTTCAGTATTTTTGGAAATGTATTGCCTTTTTCATTAGTAAGTGAAAGAGGTCACAGTAACAAGAGAAGAAAGGAAAGGTCATGCAACTAAGCTGAAATCACAGATGCCCCTGTAATGCTTAATAATGCTTTAATAGTACCTTTTAGCAGAATTTCTCCTTCAGTGCAGATGAACAATGAAGCCATGCATTACAGTATCAAAATCCAAACATTCAGCCGTTGTAACAGGGTTCTTTTGTCCAGAGTATTCAGTCTCTGACATGATTGCAATATTTATATATATATATATATATATATATATGCGTATATGCGACATATTTTGAAGTGGTCACCTTTCCTCTACAGACAACGAGCAGCTGGCTCGGTCGGGGACGAACTGTCTGGAGAACCTGGTGATTCTGAACGGGGAGAAGTTCAGCCCTGAGGTCTGGCAGATCACCTGCTCCTGTATGCTGGAGATCTTCCAAAATACCAGCCCTCACGCGTGAGTCTCTGCACTTTTAAAATCTGAAAATGTTAATGAAACTGCATGTGAAGGCTTTCATTGAGTCTGCTGTTTAATTCACTGGAACTGTTTGGAAGACAAAACACACTGTTATGTCATTGAGAAGTTGATGGGGAAATGTATGTATGTTGGCTAATGTGAGTAAGTTATTGTGCTTCAGTGATGCAACAGGATGGAAGTTATCACCACATCTGACTCCAGATCTGCCCTTCTGTTTGCTTTTCACCTCAGCTTGTTGACTTGGCGACCAGCTGGACAGGAAGAGGAAACTGCAGATAGCAAACATTTTGTAAGAACATTAACACATACCTCATTAACTTAACAATTATCAACAGATACTTGTTCTCTGAATCGCCAAAAGACTGTTATATTACCTACTAATCACCACTTTAGAAGAATGACGCTTACCTGTGAATGTCCATGTTATGTGTTGCTGTGTGTCTCCAGGATGCTGATTTTGACAGCCAGTCTCAGAGCAGCTATGACAGGGCTCTGTCTGAGAGAGGACACAGCCAGATGTCCAGCGATGACACCTGGAAGGGCAAGTCCAATGCAAGTGAGTACACAGCATTCACAAGCACACACGCATGCAAACTCTCATACACACTTCTAACTCAAATTCTGCTTGAAAATCTATTTGAACATGGAAAAAAAAGATATCCAAATAGTTGGTGATCAATTTGATAGTTGAAAACTAATTGATTAATTGTTGTAGGTCCAATTTGTCACTCTACTGCTGCTGTAAAATTGATCTGCATTGTTACTTTTTGTCCTTTATCAAGTAAGTTTTGCCCTTAATATCTCCACGTGTGTTGGGTTTCTCTGTGCAACAGGAGTTTCAGACCAGAAGCTGTTTGCAGGGCTGCTGATTAAATGTGTGGTACAGCTTGAACTCATCCAGACCATAGACAACATTGTGTTCTACCCAGCAACCAGCAAGAAGGAGGATGCTGAGAACATGGCTGCTGCACAGGTAGGTTACAACAGCTATTGTATGGGTTCATTGTTATCTCAACATTGGCCTCAACCTTATTTCTGATCACATTTTTATGTACATTTGAGTAAAATGTGTCACAGTTTAAATGGTGAAGGAAAAGAATAATAAAAGGGGGTATGAAAGCTGATAATTGCTCTTACACTTCTCTGAAATGCAGCTCATTAATCTGAACTATGGGGAAAAGATCAAATATCAGATCAGGCCGAGGCACACAAAGAAAAGCTAGAAGTGAAACTCTCACCGAAAAGCAACTTGGGCGTTTTTTGTGAATGTACATGAGTCAAACCTTCGTGTAAAAGCATAATTACAACGAAAGAGGCACTTTTAAGATTTGCCGTATTTTCGGGTCAAACTCATTTTCAATGGGAGTGCAGGGGCACTTTAGCGATAGCATCAAAATCGCTATTTTAAAACACTGAGAAGGCTCGACATAACATGAAACTTTGCTCGTAGTATCACCGGGGTCTCTACACATGAACACGAGCACTGAGAACATTGTTTGTGTACACAGAGTTTATGAAAAAGAAAGTTTTTGAACAACTCATGTTAGCAGTAGCAGTTCTTCTAGCCGTCGTCATGGCAGTCGAGAAGTATCGATCTCAGAATGCGACGTAACCTGGAGGACAGTTAAGGTGGAACTACTGTCTTCCAGCAACAACTATCCACGCGATATCTCACATGACTTTTCCGGCTTTAGATTTTAGTATTGTTTCTTATATGAGGCCCCTTTTTTCAACTTGAAGGTCATTGTGTTTTTTGCTAACAACAAAACAATGAATTATCCGTGCAGTTATATGGAACTAAGCTTTAGGAGCGTTCCACCTTAACTGTCCTCCGTTGCGAGTGGAGGAAACATCTGCTAACGTGAGTAGTTCAAAAACCTTCTTTTTAGTAACTCTGTGTACACAAACAATGTTCTCAATGCTCATGTTCATGTGTAGAGACCCTGGTGATACTACGAGCAAAGTTTCATGTTGTGTCGAGCCTTCTTAGTGATTTAAAAATCGCTAATCGCTAAAGTGCCCCATGCACTCCCATTTAAAATGAGCTTGATCCGAAAACGAAAATATGGTAGATCTTAAAAGTGCCCCTTTCGTCATAATTATGCTTTTACGCAAAGGTTTGACTCATATACATTCACAAAAAAAGCCTAGGTTGCATTTTGCAGGGAGTTTCACTTTAAAAAGACAGCCTTAATGATTCCTAAATTGTCAGATGTTCTTTGTTCAACTTGTCTTAAACTGTCCTCCTGTCAGCGAGATGCTCTAGAAGAGTCGGAGGCTGAGGGAGGCGAGGCGGGGCTGGATCAGGGGATGTACAGACACATGACTTCCGCACACCTTTTCAAGCTGCTGGACTGTCTGCTGGAGTCGCACACTTTCGCCAAGGACTTCAACTCCAACAACGAGCAGAGGACAGCGCTCTGGAGGGCAGGTACACAGAGAGGATTTTTGATATTTCATCTTACAACATTGTATCCCTATTGTTTGCTCTTGTTCTTAATATGTTACATTCGGTAGCATGTTTAAAAAATGCACACGTAATGTAAACCATAAAGCTTGCAGACAACTTGTAAATGGTTTACTACTACATTGTAGTTCTTAGCTGTTAGCATAAACCTGCGGTGTACCCTTGATAATTGGTTTAATATTTGGTGCTTTTGCATTTGAGAGTGGTGTGACATGAAACGAGAGCCAGAAACAAATAAGGAATGTTTCAGTTATGTGTCTTACCTTCATGTCCCATAAAGCCCTCTATTGTTGTCGTGATTGTTTTTAACTAATGACTGACTCTCTGTTTTGGCGCAGGCTTTAAAGGGAAGTCCAAGCCCAACTTGTTGAAGCAGGAGACCAGCAGTCTAGCCTGCAGCCTGAGGATCTTGTTCAGGATGTACTCTGATGTTCAGCTGCAGGACTCATGGCCTGATATCCAGACACGCCTGCTGCTGTGAGTACATGATCATTAATATTTGATGCAGGCTTAATAAGATGGCTGACGTGTGTATGTGGGATCTCCTCCAAATACACTACAGTGGTTCATGGTGATAAAGGAACATTTCACCCAGCGCAACATGTCAATGTGCATTTTTCTAGTTTTTAGACTACAATTGAGCTCTATAGCAGTTGTTTATCCTCATTACCATACAATCTCGTCTGTGTGTGATTTTCTGGTATAACGTGCAGGACTGGTGTTGAGTGAGCTGTTTAACACTTGGCTGATATCTCATTATGTATTTATGAAACATACACAGTGAGCATGGGTATGCTGGAGGCTGCTACAGATTACCTTGTTGTGTTTGTCACTGAGCAGTATACATATGTGTTGACTTAATCATTACATGACTGGCATCTCGTTAGTTATGCATGATGATGATGATGGTGGTGGTAATAATAATAATGATAATACAACATGTGTGTGTGTGTGTCTCAGGGTGTGCAGTGAAGCTCTGGCGTACTTCATCAGTCTGACCTCAGAGAGCCACAGAGAGGCTTGGAACAGCCTGCTGATGCTGCTGCTCACCAGGACACTACGGCTGCCTGATGACAAGGCAAGAACACTGCTTCAGGACTCAAACCCTATTTGAAAACATTATGGAGCTCTGGATCATAACGTTTTTAAACTGTGAATAAATTGAGAAAGGATCAGAAGTTACAGAAAGGCAAAAATACCAGGATAAAGTGTACATTACTTAAAAATTACAAACAAAAATGTCTTTGACCCTTGTAACACTGATTACTGATTATAAACACTGTAGTGAGCTGTCACCCATGAATCACGCACTTTCAGTGTGAGTGCATGATTCACTGATGATTCATGGCAGCCCATGACTCAGGTTTTCTTTTCAGGGCACTTTAGGCCACAATTGTAGCAGTTTTGGGATGGAAAACAACCGAGCAGACAGCTTGAAGCAGTAGAAAGTGTCGGCGCCGTGCAGCCAGCTTTAGTGAAAAACACCAGTACCACACAAACCACTGCGTCGCCGAAAATTATAACAGCAAGTCGACCGGCCGGCACCATTCTCTTGTGCAATGCCTGATGTCAAATTTGGGTTGTTGTAACAACAAATCATAATTCAAGGAAATTGCGTTTTAAAAGCAGCAAAATACAGCAAAAACACATTTATGTGTGTTGGGCCATTTCTGTCCTCACAGATGTATCACACCCTGCTGTGAACTCTTTGGCCTCCAAGGAGCACCCACACATCCCAGACAAACTGCACTCTCTTTCTCTCTCATTTATGTTGCTAATATTTCCAAATACACTGGTTACACCTTTGGCAAATAAAGGGATCACATTTCATACAGCATGCTCATTTAAGTTTTTTCACTGTCTGCCTCTTTTCCAGTTCAAACCCCATGCCTCCTGCTACTACCCCCACCTGTGTGAAATGATGCAGTTTGACCTTATCCCTGAGCTGCGGGCCGTCCTCAGGCGCTTCTTCCTGCGCATCGGCTCTGTCTTCCACATCGCAGCTCCCGAGGTAGCGCCTGCCCGGACCCCTGCGTCATAGAAGATGTGGGTGTGTGGTCGGGTGTAGGGAGGGATGGAGAAATTGAAATGAGTATCACAAGTGGACACATAAGAGACTTTCCCCCTCTTTTGGACTGGAACAGATTAAAGAGGGGCTGTAATGGGAGGAGGAAGACAACAAAGACTGTAGCTTTTCGTTCTCGGTTCAGGACTCTGAAAGCATTAAAGTGTTGAGCTTTTCTACTGCACTCAGCTTGTAGGAAAGTGTTTGCCCCGTCTTTCCTTCCTCTCTTCTTTCTCTCTGGGATGAACAGCACTGTGACCGGCACTCTGTGCTGACTGTAGTCATTCATCATCCCCCTGACTCTCATCTCAAAGTGTAATGACTAGAAATAAAAATGTAAACAAATAATTTATTGACATTGTTGCAAATCTGATGCTTTGTTTTTCTGTTTCTTTTGTTGTTGTTTTTTTAAATACCTAAAAGATGAGGTATATCTACACGCTGAGAGCAAATGAACGATATCGCAGAATTTGATGAACCTTACATTTGCCCTTTGTGAAAATGTCTTTTGGCCACCTGTGCCTGTGAGAAAATGATGACATCTGTCAGTGTTGCCCTTATTGTGAGTTTGCTGATCTAATCAAAACATGTTGTAATATCTGAACCCTCATGCATCGATGTCCATCCCAAAGCATTGCTTGTCACTTTAATGTTTATGTTCTCTCTTATGTCTGTTATTCGGTAGCAATTGTTAAAGAGACTGAGCCTCTCAGCTGCAGGTGAACACAAGCTGCATCTCCTACAACACTATCAAAGATCTAATGCAGTTTTTTTTGGGGACGTCTCTGCTCGCTGTGACGCGACCATCCTGTCGTCTTTGCCTGTCCAATGAGATTTTACTGATTTATTTTGCTCATTTGCTTTAACTTGTTTTATGATTGTTTTTCAGGGTATTTGCTGGTTTACATTGAAAGATTGATTGAAAGACTGATTTCTTAACTCTGTCATGCATTCCTGTGTGTGTTGACCCAGTGAGCCTTACACTGAAGGACTTAACATGGAGTCGACTCCTCCTGGCTTCTGAATCACAGCTCAACCCTCCACTAATTGGCAATCGGCACTCTACGGTGAAGAGATAGTTGTTTATTCCATTTTCCACATTCTTTCGTACATCTCCTGGCTTATGTATTAACACCTCCCAGTATACCGACCTGTCCCAGATGGTTAGAATGCCTGTCAGTGTTTTGTCAGATTCAAGAGTCGAGTTCAGCCACAGAAAGGTTCAGGAACGGAGCATAACCAAAACACTCTTCGACAGAGATACTGGAATCTCTGCGTCCTGGATCCTCCCGAGTTTATTCCATGCCTTTTTTGAAAAGAAGGATGTATGTAATTATTTAAAGTGCATTTAAATATTTTTTGAGAAGCATTCCTTCCCTCGCAACTATGGATGTCTACTTTTCTTCCCTAAAAGCTAGGGAATATATAAATATATATATATATATATACAGTAAATTGAAAAAATCCAGACTGTAAAGTTTTCAATGTAAGATACATAGAAATGAAAGTGCTATATGGTTCTATACATAATACTGTGATGTAATCTTCCGAGCATTTGGTGAAGTATCAATAAACCTGAATTCTGATCCACTCCAGTGACTATTGATTAGATTTGAAAGCGATTCAAAGTGTTGTCATATTTAATATTTTGACTTGTCAAAGGCATACTAATATCATTGATAACTGTTTGAATTAAAGGGGCACAATGTGGTTTTGGGGAATAAATTAACAGCCAGAATTTTGATATACAATATGATAATATTAATGACATAATAATACAAACTCAGAAAAATGTATCAATAAGTGAATAAACAAGCTGTTCTTGGAGTAAAAGAAATGTCTCAGAACACTGTTTGAAGCTGGAAAGGTGGCAGGGTCCGCCAAATATAAACGAAGTAATACAGAACGAAATTGTGTCAGTTTATGAAGGTCTTTTTTTTCAGATAAAAAACTTCTTCCCAAAAACTACACAGTGCCCCTTAAAGGTGTTCTTAGGTATAGCTTAGGGGGAAACTGAATATAGCAATTCGTGTTTTTTATTGCACCTGTGCTTTTCCTGCCATATCGAGGCAAAATGTAGTTTTCTTATGTATTTACTGTTCCCAGCTTCAGCCCTGCATGTGTTTTTGATACGTCACGGTCGGTATCCCTAACCGTAGGTCTGCCTCACTGTTTGTGTATACAACAGTGGTTTAGTTGGTTGACGTATCTGTGAGAGTGAATGTTGGGAACAGGGATTTTCAGTATCTGTAAGGATGTCCACAGGGTGGCGCTGTGCTCAAGCTGGTCGTCGGCCTGCAGCGCGCTAGATTTTGGGGTAACAAAGGTTACCATGGAGACCTGTCACATCCTTTGTTTTGGCCTGGAAAGTGAAACAGCTGCTACGTGGAGCCTTTTAAGGAAAACGCCATGTTATTAATGTGTAAAACAGCGACTACGCAGGAGAACAATGAAGAAAGTGACACTTAACCATCAATTTTCATAATTCATGTAGGGGTGAGGCGCCCCAGCAAACTGGCTCACCAGTTAGCGCTAATAGTAGCCAGGGACAGCTAACGCTTACCAACTCGGACTTCCTCGCTGCTAGCCGGTTCAGCTAGCTCTCATATAAAGTCGGGGAGTGACCGGGAGTGACTCGGAAATATCAGTCTCCAGTAAGAAGATTACATTTTTATCTCTAGTGCATTTGTCGCAGACTGTTCACGCAGGATGAAAGCTGTCATCTTTCTAACGTGAAGTTACGTAGAGAACGTAGCTGTGGGCGGATCTGTGGCAGCCAGTGCTGAGTGATCTCGGTCGGCGTTAGCCAGAAAGGCTAGCAATGACGGATAGGATTATTCCTGCCGGGGTCTGGATTGTGAGCCAGCAGACATGATTTTATGGAGACCACCCTACAAGTAAGAGTTTCTGGTCATACTACAAATGTTATCTAATGACTGCGGTCATTGTGTTTGCGATATTGTGAAGGAATGATGGCACAGAGGTTGGATATCCCTCTCTGAATCCAGCTACTTTGGGAAGGAGATCGACAGATTTAGAAGAAGAATGCATTGCCATTATTTGGTTTTCAACTCGTTTTGAACGTCAAATGTCACTTTGTTTGATTCAAAGTATACTTGCAGATGGCAGCAAACGATGTTGCCATTGTTAATACACCTCTCTGGGTTTACATTTTACGAATATGCGACTACACCTACACTGTATATGACAGTGACAGCCATCTTCAGCAGCCTAACGTTACATCGTCAGTAACGTTAGCTGCCTACAGTAACGTTCGTACAGGCGGAGCTGTGTCTGGCTGTAATGCTTTGCTACAAAAAGAAGAAAAAACAAAACGTTTTGAGACGGGGGTTTCTTGGGTGGGGGAGTCTGTTCAGAGCTGGAACAGAGGGTGGTGTCGCAAATCAGCATTTTCATGCGTAGTGTTCGGCGCAGTGTCTATAACAGCAGAGTGGAATGGCCTGTGCTGCCTTCAGGGGCTCCCACTGAGCCCGTTCACCCGTTAGTAAATTCAATTTGTGACGTGTGCTTTTGATTGGAAATATCAAACTGTTTGCGCGCAGTTCATTTCGAAAAGGACAGAGAAGTCGTGCTCTGTATGTGTAGCTAATGCAATTATCAATTTGACACCAGTCGAAAATAATGAAATATATTTCCATTCACGGCGGTGTCTAACTATTATTTACTATTTATTTACACCTATTATTTCAGTGCGGTTTTGCGGTGTTTTATTGCGGGTGCAGCTCTGAGTTTAGAGGCCAGCTAAAACGAGAATTGTCGACACGAGCGTAAAGCAGATATTCAGAGATCTCTGAAGTCGTCGTGCTGTTACGCAATAGGAGGGCTGGGCATGCCCAGAGAGGAGGGGAGAGACGTGGGAGGAGACGTGCAAACATACACATCGCGCACGAAGTGGTTATTTTACATTCTTGGATTTTTGACAGCTTTTGTAAACACAAAGCGACAGACTGACTGACTGACTGAGAGACAGATTTGGGACGTTTTGTCAGAAGGTAGACGGTGAGCGAAGTGGGGATTACTGCACGAGACTGTTCATCACTGCTGGTAAGGCGCTAATGCTCATATATGTATATATGTCTTACATATATATATATATTTTTTATGTCAGCGATGGCGATCAAAATGGAAACGTGAATAAATGTTTAATCTAGGGGTTTGTATCGAGACGGATCTCGCACAGCCAGCACATTCAGAGGCAGGACAGTATCGCTAACGTGCTCTGCTTGCTTTATCTATAAGTGGCAGTCCAGATTCCACAGCAATAAACACGAATACAGCCCTCACTTTGCTTCGTTTGAGTTAATGTTTGAGCATCACATTTCAAATGTTGCGTTCAGGGCCTAAATTTCGCTGCGAGTAATTGGTATTCATATAGGAGCTGCGTGGTGTTTACATCAGTGCTGTGCTGTTTAAAGCCGAGCCACGTGCTGGTAGCTGGGGACCATGTGGCCATTGTAAACACTGCTGCCCTGTGGGCTCTTTCTCTGCTCCGAAGGGCTCGATCGTGTACCTCTGTTAGAAAGAACTGGAAGTTTGTAGGCTTGGCGAAAGTTGGTTGGAAGCGTCTGGTTGGCCAGGAGCCAGTGGAGACTGTATCGGGCTTCCATTGTGAGAGAAGTCATGTATTATGTCATTAAGGCGGTATTTGCATGGAGAACTCCCTCCGTCCGCCTCAAACACCGATCATTAGCTGCGACAACCTCTCAGCTTAAATGTCAGTACCGTTGTCGGAAAGGTCACGTTCCCAGATGATGATCAGCGGATGGTTTGGGATCGTCGGCAGGTCGTGTTCCTCCCACATGTCTTTGTATATCTGCATACAGTGTTAATGACGAAATTGTGACATGAGTGACAGCAGGCGGTGAGTGAAAGGCTTTGTCAGGTTTTCTTTTGTTTCAGGGAACCAGGCTCACTTAAACCCAGTTACTGGCTGCAGGATATTGATGTCAATCTTTAATGAAGTACATCTTTAACTGTAATGTCAGATTAAAAACATGTTTAATGAGAAAAATAGTTGTTTCCCCCATAATGTTAATCAGCTGAATGCAAAATCACTGCCTCACTTATTTGTTGCCGCCTATATCTCGATCCAACAATTTTTATGTCATTTGTGAGTATGATATAAAAAAAAGATTGATCACAAAGTTGCTGTTTCAATTCTTGAATTAGAGCTTTAACTAACAGTTCTTTTTTAAATTCAATTTTAGAATATTTATAGTTAAGTAAGTTGAAAAAAGTCATTAAGTGGTGAAAAAATGTCTATCACAATGTTGTAATGTTGCAACAAACATTTCATATCCATTTAAAAAATGACTGAAAGAATTCATCAGCCATCAAAACAGTTGCTGATTTCAATTTCTGTCTGTTAATAAACGATCATCGTTGCACCTCTAATATGGCTTTATTTGTAGATTAAGATACTAAGCTTTATAACCTCACAACTCTTTTGTTTTTCAGCAGCTGCATTCTCTGTTATGCTTTTATTTTTGAACGGTATTAGATTAACAACAATTTGATTTACATTGTCAATAGAGGAGTTCTTATGTCCATGATTGTTTCGAACACATTTGCATACAAACTGTGTTTAAAGGCATTCATATCATTCAGATGCTGTTTGTAAACATATCATTCATAGTTTATTGTTCAGTCTTATTTCCTGGTTGTGAAATACAGATTCTTTGGATTGGTGGCTCACCAACCCGAAGCGATGGTATTTTGCCACTGGGGAGTGAGATTCAACAATCAACTGTCCTTCCTCAGAGTCAGTGCCCTTGATCACAGCAAAGTAAAACAAAAAAAGGGAAGGGCAGAAAGAATCCAGTCATAGGGCAGGGTCTCTGCAGATACAGACATCGCCACACACCTCGAGTGGTCATAATTTAGGATTGACAGGATTGTTGTTCTGTGTCTATTCATTGTATTTTAAGTTTAACATCTGGCATAGTATATCAAACAACAACCCTTTTATACCAGAGTGCTGTCAAGGGGTTAATCCCTGTGTGCACTCTGCACTATTATCAGTGTGAAACCACAGAATTTCTCAAGGTATCCTGAAATGTGTGTGCAAGTCAAGTTTCCCACTTTGAGTTCATTAAGAGTTCACTGCATTATGAACAGTGGAAAGTCAGTGACATTGCAAGCAAGCCAGCTCAACGTTATTGAATTTCGTCAAGTGGAAATGTAATGCGACAACTCGTTCTAAGGTTGGGGACATGAAGAGTAAAGTTTATAGTTGAGAAGGCAGCCAACATCTACTATAAGGTTATAGAAACCTTTGATTTATTTTGTCTTTAAGATGCCTGTGTGACACACACCTTCATCCAGACGAGTAATGTCAGACTAGAATGGAGACGTCATGGATAATGTGTGTTAATGCATTCAAACCCACCACCAACGCAGATAGTCAGAGAAAAACCCATCAGTTTAAAAGGCAGTTTTGTATGTGGTGTGTGATGAAGTGCTGGTGCAGATCAGTGTGTTAGTAACAGAGACAGCTGAGACACACAATGTGTTCCAAAGGTCACACTGAAGGTCAGAGGTCACTGATGAGGAGATGGTGACTGTCCAGACCGTCCCTGTGATCCCTCCTCACCTTCCTCACACCACCCCTCCCTTTGTGTCTCTCACTGTCACGTCCTCTCTCTCTCTTGCTCGCTCTCTCTCTCTCGCTCGCTTTCTCTCTCTCTCTCTCTCACATACACACACAGTGGCTCTACCATCGTCTCATTAATATCTTTGCCATCTGCTCCATATGTAACAGCCCAATTAGAGAGATGCACTTTGACCCTACCTGTCCAAATTTAATTTGAAAGTCTACAGCCATCTCCACACACTCCTCTTTCCTCTCAAACACACACAGAGACACACATATAATCAGACTTTGACCTTTCATTGTCATCTCTCTACAGGACCTGAGCTGATTTGTCAGCCTTGTGTAGGTTTGGTTTTCACCCCTGAGTGTCCTCTGGATATCAGCTGACCATGGTGGTCTGAGCTTTAAGCCTGGCACGGTGTGTTCACTCTAACACAGCAAGGCTCAACAAGAGGGGAGCAGCGACAGATCGGAGCAAAGAGGAAACACATATTTAAAGACAAAATGTCACAAAACAGAGAACTGGTGGTTTTCTACATAAACTATAAACTCTCCCAGAGAAACTATCCTCTCAACCACATGGGACTCATAGAGTCTCCGAACAGGACTGATGGGGGGGCAGCAGAGTCGGGTGAGGAACAGCGGGTAGCGACGCACGCAAACGGGACTTTTAACGGGATGAGTCCTGGCACACCCCCAGCATCCCCTCTTCGGCAGCAACGGTTGCCGTCAACAACGAGCCTGGACGCGGTGAAAGAAGCCCTACGGGACTCTGCCAACGAGTTCGAGCTGCGATATGCGCGCGCCTTCAGCGACCTGCACAACCAGCTGCACATCACACCGGCCACAGCCTACCAAAGCTTCGAAAACGTGATGGATGAGGTGTTCCGGGACGGAGTCAACTGGGGTCGTGTAGTAGGGCTTTTTGCTTTCGGTGGGGCGCTGTGCGTCGAGTGCATGGAGAAGGAGATGAGTCCGCTGGTGGGCAGGATCATAGAGTGGATGACAGTCTACCTGGACAACCACATTCAGCCCTGGATCCAGAGCCAAGGAGGATGGGTGAGTCTAATAAATACACAAAGACACACAAACACGCACAGAGAAGAGAACTTTTTAAGTAGTGTCGGTATGATGCTTGTGTAGCCCCTTACATAAGTTGGGTAAGCTGAAGTCACCTGAATGGAAAATTAACATGTTGACACTTTCTCCTACACTCCACGGCTGGCAGCAACACAGAACAGTGGCCAGTTAGGTCTGTGCTGATTTAATCCCAAGAGAGCAGTAAATATCTTTATTTGTGTTTTCTTGGATGCTTGCCATCACCTGCCTGGCACTAGCACTGTTTGAATATTTAGGACAGAGATGTGCTTGGACTGACAAGTTGACACAGATTTGAAATTAGAAGTTAAAAAAAAAATCTTAAAGATGATGAATCAATTCACTGATATATCGATCTGGTCTAGATAGATGGATCATTACAGCCCTAAAGGCCACTGGATAGTTTTGGGGCATCTGCAGCTGTGTTTGTGGAAAAAATATGGAACATATATGGAACATATTTTTTCCACATATATGGAACATAAAGGAATGTAAAATTGCTAAATAAAGAACTTACATTTTTTGAACATAACCCTGGTTTGCAGAGATGTTCACTGCCAACAGTTACTGATTGGGTTGGTTTCCAATGTGGTTCTCAGATTTGCTCAAATGTTTTGGTAGGTTTTATGCATGATGTGCCTGTTGGTCAGCCGTGTTTCTGCTTGAACATATACTTAATAATTTGTGGTATGTTGCGTTTTACTTGGGGAAAAGATCCAGAGTATATTTGTTATTCCTCCATACATGTTGGGATTTATCATATGCAGATTGGCCCAGATAAACCAGCATGCGAACATTTGAACTGTAGCAGCATTCATGAGATTGTGACATGGCACAGGGGCCGTGTTGGCTCTGCAACCGGCAGAGGAGAAGATAATTCAGATCAGATATAACAGAGAAGACCTGGATAACAGGCAGCACACATGGTCTAAAAAAGCTGTGTTTTGCTTAAATGCGTTGAAAACAGAATGTTTGTGTGGTCAGCAGCTGGTTCAGCTGTTCTCTAATTGATCAGCAGCATGGTGCTCAATGAGCTGAATCGAAGTGGGAGCTTAACAGGCTTCATCAGGGCTTTGTAGCTCTCTGCAGCTCGCCTGCCTGGGGATCGAAGTTCTCTCATCATAGGGTGGGATGAAGTCCAGAGCTTTTACAGATAGCCCTTTGTTTTACTCTGGTCAGTTGATTGGCTCTGTGCCCTTTTTTTTTTTCTTCTTCCACTATCTGTCCATTTTCTCTCCCCTGCCCTGTCCTCTCTTCTGTTCTGTTCATCACCAAAGCAGCTGCCTGCAGATGAAAGCTCTGTTATTTATTTTTTTCCGGGGGTAGCTGGAGAGTGGGTTGCCCTGGTACTGAAAATCCTACTGTGTGTTTGTGTGTGTGCACATGAGCTTTGTGAGCACTTCCAGGACAGTTAAGGTCAGCTGTGTTCCTTTGTGGCAGCCGTTTGATGGCATGTAGGAGAGCGGGGGTGGGGGTGGGGATCTGCCTACATAAACACAATACTACACAGGTTGGTTTTTTTTCATGTTATAATCATTACTTGTTGTACAATCAACCGAAATATTATCCAAATTGCGATAAGGCAGTGCAATATCCAAATCTTAGGGGCTTCAGTTTTTTTTGACAGAGTTAGAAATGTGTAACCAAACAGCATTATAATGAAGTTCTGTAGTGCTGCAGAGATGCCCTGACCTACAAATCTTGTTCTCCAGATGTAAGAAAAAATGTTTGTTTGGTACAAACCCAACAATATAGAAAATGAAAACTGTGATGGAAAAATGATAATTTCCACTAATCTTCAATCAGACTAAAATATCCCAACAAGCTCTGAATGGATTGCTGTTCAAATTTTGTATTTTCATGTTCCCCAGTGGATGAATGTTTGATGATCTGAGACTTTTCCTCTTGTGAGGTTGACATTGCTTGTTTAGAGTGAAATATCTTGAAAGTTACTGGATGATTTGTACACATATGTATATGTATCGTGATAGCTTTGGGAATTCTCTAACTCTCGTCTAGCACCACCATTTGTCTAAATATCCAGTTGTCCAATGCTTGTGTTTAACACCAAAATCATGCAAAACTAATGACATTTGAATCTCCTAGAGCCTCTGCTCTACATTATTTTTAGTGCTAATAGCAAATGTTGCATGCCAATATGTGGTGATGGGAATCGAGAACTGGAACTGTTGAGAACCAATTCCAAACTAAGATTAATCATATGCCTCAGAGTTTAGCAGTTCTTTTTGTATCAATGCCAGCATGGTTTTTGACAGATGCAAAACAAGCTCACATGTCTCTGCTACTGGAAACTTGCGCAACGAACAAGTTATGGCAGAGAGGAGGAAAACAGCCCGAAGAGTGGCTTTATTTCATGATCTAATCACGATTTTACTAACATATGATATAACAAAATTTGCCCAACGCAGGTGGGGTTAACATATTTGTTCTGGGACTAAGAAATATGTTACGAATAATCTCTCAATTCATCAATTTTAGATGATGATAGCTGGGTCTCCAGCTTCATAAGCTTGACTAAAATTGATCAGGCATCAGTGAGGAAACTGATAAAGAATCAGACTGATATTACATAATTGATAAAGGTATTGATATGAATGCAATCTTATCAATTCCTATCCCTTTTAACATGCTAACCTAAGATGGTGAACATGACATCAGCATTTTGGTCCTGATACTTTAACAGCACTTGTTCATATACATAAGGCACATTCAACAAATAATAGACAAAGCAATGAAGATTTAATGGTTGATCTAATTCCTCCCCCTCACTATCAATACATATTTTTACCATCACTGTCGTCAACCCAGTGTAATCAACACTTCTGTCATGTGTGGGTGATGTTCAATGATCTCACATAGCCAAAGTTATCTAGGCACACACAAACACTCCCTCAAACACCAACACGCACACACACCCCCGCATACATGCACTTTCGCACAACACGCCAAGCAACATCATCAGTTGCCTGCCATAGATGCTTGTGGTTTGTGGCTCGCATGTCAGGGTAACCCAGAAGTGAATGACTTCATCTGAAATGTTGAATGGATCAGCATGTTGAGAATATGGTTTCACTTCTGCTGTTGGACAACTTTGTCTTAAGCACATGGTGGCCTTTCCTTCCCCACTAAGTTTTTCATCATTCACTTTCATTCTGTTCTTGATCCAGTGGTGTTCCTGTCCCTCTGGGGACAGGGCAGTGGTTTGTACTGTGTTTGTAATTCGTCGGTTGACACACCTGCCACCGGGGTAATCCCTAACTGCAGTGCCAAACTAAAATACACAATTCAGAATGGTTTACCGCTAGTGTCTTATCATGTCTTCCCATCACTCTCTTGCTTTCCCCCTCTTTGTCACAATGTCATTACTTTCTCTTTTCGGTGGTTTGTCTGTTCAAAGCCACCTACACTTTCCCCGAAATGTACCAGAGTCTCTCTCAGTAAACCCACATGAGACTTTGTTGTGTCTCTTTCTTTCTATCTTTTATTTCCCCCTTTCTACCTTCCCTCCCTCCCCTGATGCCTCCTCTTCACAGGGATGAAGCACAGAGCTGCTGGCAGATGTGGGAACCTGAGTGAAGCTGTGAGGCAGGTGTGCCCTTAGTGTTAGCTGATGAAATATTAGTCTGCTCTGAGAAGCAGCAAGGTCACTTTCCCCCTCTCTCTCTCCCTCACTCCGATTATTGATCACTCTGTCTCCTTTTCTCACTTCCCAAATGTTTAATTATCTGTTAGGAAGGATTGTGATGGAGAAAGAAAGAGAGGAAGTGGGAATTTTGTCTTTTGGACACTGTACCAATGGAAAATCTGATTGAAATGCGTGATTTAAATCAATCTTATGAAGTTAATCTTGAGATAAAGGAATCAGTGTTGGCATAATTAGCTGATTTGAGCTAGGGGTTAGGACTGGTCAATATATTGATATTATATGGTTATCATGATATGAAACTGTATATTGTCTTAGATTTTAAAAATCGTTATATCATTAGAGTAAGTGTTTACTTTTCCTGTGTTTAAAGGCTGCATTACAGTAAAGTGATGTCATTTTCCATAATTACCAGACTGTTCTACATATTCTAATACTTGTCTTAGTCATTGTATCACATTACTAATAGTTATCTATCAAAAATCTCGTGATTTTTTTGTGTGAATATATTTTGTATTTATTTAGTACCAATAGACATCCCTACAATATCACAATATCAAAGCTTTTGTTCAAAAGTATTGTGATTTAGATGACCTCAGAATATCGAGGCAGAAATGGTATGTGACGCGAAATTGAAAAATTATTTTAAGGCCCAGCTAGCTCAAGGGTGTTTCCCAAAATGTAGGGAAAGTTTCACAATCTGCTCCACAATCTGAGACTTGAAATTGCATGTATAAGATAAATCCTCATTCAGTAAGCAGTCATTTTTCAATATTACTGAACATGAATGCACCGTTTTGTCAAGGGTTGAGAAAATAAATTGAACTATCGATGAGTAGATTGACAAATACTCTATTGACAATTATTTCATTTTTCAAGCAAAATGCCAAACATTCTCAGACTCCAGATTTTCATATGTGAAGCACATGATGGCCTTTCCTTCATGCACCACAAGCATTTGATGCTTTGCTTTGTCATGATAATCACGAAGTTTTCAGACTAATCAATTTGAGAAGATGTCAAAATATCTTGGTATATATCATATGCCACGATAAGGCCTAAAAATATTGTGGTATTATTTTAAGGTCATACCGCCCAGCCCCAGTGAGCAGTGACCATAAACATGACGCACATTTGACAATCTCATTGCTTCAGCTGTAACAAACACACAGCCCAGTCTTAAAGAATCGTTACAGGTGATCATAATATTGGGAATTTGGTTTTAAATGTCAAACTATTGTCTCTTTTGCAGTCTCAATGAATCTAAGAATATTTTTTCCCTCACCCCTTCTGAGTTTGAATTTCTCAACCAAAGCAAAAAATCCAACAACAAACAATAATGTCATATATTTCTAACCTGCTAAAAAGCGAGGCAGTCCTCCAAACCTGTGAAATACTTGAGGTGACAGTTAATAATGAGAAGTGAAAGGTGTTTTGCACAACAGAGCAAAAAGTGATATCACCTCAGCCTAAATTATCCCACCGGAGCTTATTTTGAAGCCTCCACTGCCCTGAGATATTTGCTAGTAGCTCGCGATGTGAGATAAATATGCTCGGCCACATTCTCCCTCCACAGTCTGTGGTATTTAAAGAAGCGCAGGAGTAAAGCCATATATCGTCAGATAATAGACCCTGGCAGACAGCAGAGGTAGAGACAGTGCCATCGACCTAATAATGCTGTTTCCAGCAGAGCAGGCGATGGCAGTGATTACTCAGTGGAGATTGAGCCGCCTCAGGGTGGGGGTACGGGGTTATTACCAATTATAGATGAATAATATCTCGACCTGCTACTGGGGGAAACAATGTTTTTTTTCTCTCTCCCTGACAGACTAATAAAGGCTAAACTCATTTAGAAGAAGCACACTGCCATGATCTAGGGAAGCTTGGCTGGAGCTGGACGGGGGTGTGTGGTGTGGGAGGGGGCTTTGAGTTGAGAAACAAGCAGAAAACAGGAGACCATTATCCCTGTTATTCTGCTTTGTTCTTTCCACTGTCTCGGTAAGGTCAAGAAAAAGTTAACTACAGGAAAAGCTCCCTGTGTGTCTATATTGCCTTGTTTTTTTTATCACCTCTGCCACTTATAGATGTATACAGAACATGTTGTTATGCGATGTTCAGCACTAGCACTTTAATGAGTGTGCTGATGTTCTATATTCCCCTTATCATCAACAAATCCACTGAAATGCCACCGCTAATGAATGTATCCTACTAGCAAGTATTGTTTGTGGATCAGAGCCTGATTTATGTCAGTCCTCTGTTTCCTAGAGCTCCACTGTTGTCCAAACACCATGAAAAACACATTAGTGAGCCGTACTGTCACACTGGCTGAAATGTATTACCATGATCACAATCACCATGCCCACCACAGTTTCCCTGAGCTTAAATTGTGGTTGGTAAATTTATAATATAGCAAATCTTAAGACTTATGAAGCTGGAACCAGGTAATGTTTGACATTTTTGCTTGAAAAATGACGATTGTTTATCCAGATTTAAAGTTGAAATGATTATCAATGCATTTTTATGCATCAAAATATTTGATTTATATACATAATTGTTTTTCTCACTGTGACTACTTGTTTCTTTTTAAACATAGCATATTATTTTAGTATGATAATAATGATAATAATTGAATAAAAAGATGAATTTACTTGCATCTTTGCTCATGCTCAGCCATCCTCACCCAACTCACTAAGAGGCCTAGCATAGAATGCATACATGATGCACATGTTTACGTTTGTTACATTTTTCTATCCAAATGGACCAGCCTTAAGGATCATACATGCCAAGTCTTACAAAATAGTTACAGGCAGTCATAGTGTTGAGAATGGTAAACTGTCATAGATCATGTACAGCCCAGGACAGAAGGCTCTACAGCAAGTGAGTAATAGAACATCACTACTACCCTGTCTATAGAACATCGATATCGTTGAAGTAAGGTGACTGCACAGAGCCCAGAGGATACTAAAAGACAACACCCACCCCAGCCATGGTCAGTTCACCCTGCTGCCATCTGGGAAAAGTGTCCACACAACCAGAATTTGAAGCAGCTTCTTTCCTCAGGCTCTCAGACTCCTTATCTCCCTCCACACTCCTAATTCCCCTAGTTATAAATAGACTTATTTGAATATAACTTGCTTAAATTAAGATTATTGAGCTTTTAAAGAATTTAAAATATATATGCAAATACATTCAGAATGAGTCTGAGTGTATTGAGAGATGGACAAACATACTGTTTTTGCTTATTTATTGTAACATAAACGGTATGTTTATGTATAAGTGTGATTATAAATGTAAGCCTGGCTGTACGCTATAGCACTCTATTACACATTTAAAGTCAATGGAGGGTAAGTCCATTGATTTGTTTTGACAGAAGAAACACCTGAGCTTCCTTTGTGCAGTTCTCTCCCTCTACCTCTCTCTCTCTCTCTCTCTCTCTCTCTCTCTCTCTCTCTCTCTCTCTCTCTCTCTCTCTCTCTCTCTCTCTCTCTCTCTCTCTCTCTCTCTCTCTCTCTGTAATTAACATGCACATAGGATAGGCAGTTAAGATCCACTGTGTCGTCTGTCAGACTACCCTACCAGAAAAAAGCAGGAAACGTCACCCTTGGGACTCATCTAGCAAGTCTCTCTCTCTCTCTCTCTCTCTCTCTCTCTCTCTCTCTCTCTCTCTCTCTCTCTCTCTCTCTCTCTCTGTCTGTCTCTGTCTCTCTCTCTCTCTCTTTCTCTCTCACCCCCACCCCCCCACCACCCTTCATCTTCTATACCTGTCTCCCTCTGTTTCTCTCCTGTGTCCTGCCATCTCCTCCATGAGCACTCCTCCCCCTGCCACCCATTGATTTTTGTCCCTTATTTTTCTATCTGCATTTCTCCTCCCCCCTTCTCTACTATTCATCATTCTTGAGCTCCTTTCTTTCCCCCTCTTGTCTGCCCTTCCTCTCCTCCTTCTCATCTCTTTTCTACCATCTCTACACCCATCCATCTCTCCTCCACCCTAAACATATTACAGAGAAGACATGCTACAACACGCCCCGTCAATCTCGCTGTTAACCCTGTATACCCATGTTCCACTGCTTTCTCCCATGTTTGTTTATCAAAAACACACACACACACACTCACACACCCTAACAGACACACACATTGCCCGTAACATCGTCATCAGCACTATCGATTCCTTCTGACTTGATCCAGGCTCGCTACCCCCACACCTCAGCCCCCACCTGTGCAGCTGCCTCAATCCCTTCGTTTTTCCCTTCATCCCTCCTTTACTCCCTCTGTCCCATCCTCCTGCTCTTCCCTTTATTGCTATGTGGCTAATTGGGAAAGATGTTTTTTTCTTTTTCTTTTACGTTTTAAGGATAGTGTTTTTGCTCAGCAAGTAAAGTTTCCATGAACTGATCGTGTGTTTGCTCGTAATCGCACGCGTGTCGCGGGTTGTTGTTGTCGTCTCCTACATTCGAGCATTTTATTGTATGGTGGCGCGCTGCAGAGGGGAGGGGATGGCGCCAAGTCAGACTGGTCATGTGACTTCTCAAACAAAGGACCTGTGGCCACATACACACACACAGGAATTTGCTTTACTGGCTTTCTAGTTGTGCCCACAGGTGTGTCGTGGATCTGCAGACAAAGCCGTCCCCGAATGGGACGTACTCATCTGAAAGTGACTATTTATCTCATTCTTTAAGTTGTGACACTCAGAGAATCCGCACACACACACAGTTCTCTTGCAAAAAACAAACCCTTTTTGCATGGGATCAATGGCAGAGATTTTTGTCCAGGCGCTGTCAGTAAACGTCTCTCTGCGGTGGGTAGCTCTATGCAGATTGACCTCTGAATGTTTTCATATGAATGTGGCTGCTCAGCCATGGACGTGTCTCTATTGTTTTTGTATGCATCTGCTTAAGCTTGCGCATTAGTTCGTGATCTCTAAGATCCGACATGCGCATATATCTGTGTGTGTTTGCAGTCAATGGTGTGTGTCAGAGTCACAGCTTGAAAACGGCAGCAAACAGATTGTTGAATTCAGTTGCCTCCAGCTCTGTGAGGAGAACATCATGTCACATGGTTTTAGGTGTGTGTTAGTCTTGTTTATGTGAAAACACACATCCTACATGTATGTATAGAGACTCTTGTTTGCCTTTGAGAACATCGACTTGGCCAAACCATTTGTGTGTGGTTGCAGGGGGTAGCTACACACTCACATTTAAGGGAAATTGGGCTAAACCATTCCTGCAGGATCACCCAGTCTGCCTGTAGCTCTGTTTTGGATATGAAACAGCTGGTGCGAAGGACATTAAGACCAGGGTGACACACAGATAAGCGCACAACAAAACTTCAGATGTGGATAGATTGGAGTGAAAATGCGTAAACACTTTATTGTGAAATTCTTCAAGAAAAAAAAAGAAACATGAAACCAATCAGTACGTAGGAAGCAATTGCGAGTAGAGCAAGCCTTAGGACAACAACTCCCCTCTGTGTATGTGTGTGTTTGTGTGTTTAAGGTTTCTATCAGAACATCACAGTTGGTCATGTGAAAGACCTGTAGTCCAGGAGCATCAGACACACACACAGTGGGAAGCACACACAGCAGTGAGACATCAATACGGTCTCTAACGATTACATTTGCTGTGTTTAGACTGCATCAGAATCTCTCTGTGTCTTCTCGCTCTCATTTAGAATCACACACACACTGGGGTCAAAGCAGCGTGGTGTCCGTGTGCTCCGTATCCAGACGCTGTTTATGTATACAGGACAGATATCCAGCTGTGTAATAGATGAGCGTGTGTGTCTATACTGCCAGCACACTGCAGAGCGTGCAGCTATTAGAGCCAGACTGGTAGACATCAGACTTTCACTGTAGCGCACCATTATGTGCCCCCCCCCCCTCCTTTGAAGTGTCTGGCAATGTGTGTCTGTGGAGAGCGACGAAGACGAGGCCAGAGAGATGCAGATGGCGAGGAAGGCGAGAGGAGAGAAAGCCGAGGCTAGTGACTCAGCTAGATGAGGTTGCAGCATGTGGGTTAATAGGCTACGCTGCATGTGCGGTGCGATTGGTGTGCGGTGTTTATTACTGTATGTAGCACGAACAGAACAGCTCGGTGTTTTTGGGGCAGAGCGAAGACACTGTTGCCTATGTGCTGCTCCACTTCTCCGAGGCTTAGCGGTGAAATCAGGTCACAAGCACATCTTTTCCCCCCTCCTTCCATCTTCCACTCCTTTTGCCCTTCTCCTTCTGACTGCTTGCCCCCTTCTTCTCTTACCTCTCTGCTGCTCCAGCCCACATCCCTACACTTCCTCCTGCGACACATTCTTTTTTATTTTCTCCTTCTTCTGTCATTATGCAGCTGAGCGCAAACCCTCTCTGATTGCATTTTATCCTTCTCTCTCCATCCATCTCTCCGCTCTCTGTTTCTCTCTCTATGCTCATATCTGTGATCAGATTATGAGGCATATCATGGGATTAGTGAGTCTCATGCCATGTATTAAAGTGGGAGAGCTGAGGGATGGATAGAGAGGAGTTGATGAGTATTTCATGGTAATGTGGCTCCTACTCTCATATAGCGCAAGCTCTAAATGATGATAAAGAGCATCAAGGCCATCATCGTTATATTTATCACGGGCTTGTTTGAATGGCCGAGGGGGTAGAGCAATAAAGACTAAAGATATCTTGTGTCGCCCTGCAATAAGAGAGAAGAGATAATAGAAAGAGAGAACAAAAAAGGGAGTTTTGCGCGGCCTGTAGACATTCATCTGGAGAATCACTTTCTTTCAAGCTGTCGAACTTTAGAAAAAAGAACAGGAAGCCATGGGTAGTGTAGTTTCAAGGAAATGTTTCAGTGAGGCTCCTCTCTCCATGTGCCTTTCTTCTCATGGGTTTCCCGCTTTTCAGTTTCAAGTCGTTTTCGTCAGCCTGCTTTCCCCCCTGCAGCCTGCTTCACCCTTCTTCTTTTGTTCTACTTTCCCTTCATTTTTCTTTCTTATTGTGTCTCACTTCCTGCCTCCATTTTTGTCTCGCCCCCGTCTTCGTCTCACTGTTTCCTCTCTCAATTCCTTTTTCTCTGTCTTCCAGACAGATTGCAGGCCTTGGGGTCATGGTGAGATGTCTGGGCAGGTTGATGGTCTACAGGGTGGTTTATACTGCAAAAGAGAGAAAATCCCTGTCTTTCTTTCCTTCAGACGCCTCTCTCTGTTCTCCTTCAGTCTTTACACTTTCCTAAACATGTGCTCTCTCTGCCAGACGTGCACACACAGTCCTGAGTCTCTGGCCTTTCTGCTGTGCCTCAGCGGTGTATACATATGTGTGTGTGTATGGGTGTGTGTGTTTGCTGACAGAATGGGGTTTTGTGGAGAGACACAGCCCCCAGAGTCGGGCAGGGAACAGATTGGAGTCTGAGCCTCCATGTCCTGACTCATTAATCTCCTCTTTAATTCATGGTCTCACTGCCGGCTCAACACGTGCACACACACACACACACACACACACACACACACACACACACACACACACACACACACACACACACACACACACACACACACACACAGCCAGCTCCAAGGTCCAAAAAGAGTACATGCAGACACATTGATGCTGGCACAAACACCAGCAAGTGTCACCACTGAGGGGAAGTTTAATGATTCAATTTCCTCATTTTTCCTGCTTCCCTTCTACTGCTTGGAAATTATCCATCCCACTTCAAACCGGTTTGGTCACCCCCACCCGCTACACCCCTCATTGCCAGCATTGATTTCATACTAATGGTGGCAGTGATGGGTGTTCGACAGCTCACTGACTGATGGATGATAACATCTCATGCAGGTTGCTGTTGTGCTGTGAAGCTGCTGATTATCCTTGGTAATTCAAGAACTTTTTGAAGGCTGTGCTCTCTGGCTGAGTTAGAGTTTTGTGGCATGCAGAAGAAGATTAAAGAACAGTTGACTTATTATCACACCACTTTCTCTCAGACTCTTCCTCTTAATGCTAAACTTGTTTCAAAGATCATTTGTGTGTGCGTGGAGCTGCTGCCTGTCAGCTTGTTGATCAAATGTCATGTTTCCTTGTCCCTGGCAGTGTGTCAGAAGAATAAGTAGAGGGGAACCACATCCAGTAAAAAAGTGCATTTATTGAAGAGGAGGCTTAAATATGAAATAGCTACATATGAAACATGCACATTTTAAGCAAACATGTTTCAAATGGCTGCACTTCTCTTCAGGCATCAGCAAGTGTAATATGTATTTTTCATGTTTTCCTCTGATAGGGGGAGTATTATCATCTTTTTGGCTGATAGCTTGAGCAGTCTGTCTTGGTGAATTGTACTCGATTTCCATTTTCCTTGTATTTTGCCTCAAATATGTCCTTTTTTAATAGTTTCCAGCATCTGCTCCTGTCGCTTGCTAAAGTGAATCTGTAAACCATGAGTCAACCTGCTTGCTCATAAAAGAGCAGCATCCTAATGCCGGAGTTGTAGGATCTGAGTGTGCCAAGTGTTTCTCTGCTCAATGCTAAGCTCTCCAGTAATTCATACCTCTCCTGGTCATATGGGATCTCTGGCAGCTGGCCTGACTCCCTTGCTTCTGAAAATGTCTTGGCAGTTGTGGTGAGGATGAAAGGGACGGAAGTCCTCAAGGAGGAGCATGAAGACATGGAACTCGTGGCGATGATAAGGACATTGATAAGGAAGGAGGAACAGACACTCACACTGTTTCCTTTTATCTTACTTAACAAAGATTTGATGCTAAAAATATCAGAAAGTGACATCATCCAACCACAAGGCCACTAGAAAGATAAAAGTACTTGTGGTGATAATGAATACAGTAATTGTCATCACATGATGATGGGTAATGACATTATGCTGCACTTAAACTAAGATTGATATTTTTATTATGAATTGTATACTGTTTATTCAGTATATTTAAATGAATTCTACCTTTTACTGCTAAAGCAAAAGATTTGATAAAAAATGGAAATATAAAAATGTACTTCATTTTCATATTTACAGCCTTTCTCCAGTACCATAGAAGCTCTTTCAACACCATGCTTCACTGTATGGATGGTATTAACCAGGGAGTCAGACCTTCTGGAGGAATAAACACCCAGAGTCACATTGAATTCTGCACAAGTCATGTGCTGATCATAGGAGTGCCACAACTTGACTTTTTAATTGAGAGGATCAAAAAATGGGATCTATATATGCTCTGTAAACACTCGCAAGAGTAGCACCAATAAAAAAAACAACTTTTTTAACAACCACGATTGCTGTTGTAAATCTATCTGACGTGACTCAGGCCCAAATGTTCTTGGAGCAGGTAATGTTTTAAAGTTGTATTTATTTCAGATTTAGTCTCATTCGCCAATTTCCTTCTTCAGTCTCTGAGTCTGTGGCGGAAGTCGTAGCGACAGGCGACCAAATGAAAAAATGTGGTTAACTTATCTTGAGTAAACCTGCTGATTTCTATGGGTTTCAACAGTTAGAATGTTTAGAATGATGTAAGTAGACAACTCAAAGAAATGTATAACAAAGGTCTAGTACAGCCATTCCCAAAAATAAGAATAAGTATTTTGAAATACATTTCAGATATATCAAGCTAAATCACAAAATTGAATATTAAAAATGTTTTTTTTATTTTTTATTGTAAATGATCTCTTGTGGCCCCATACCTGACATGTGATTCTTTGTGCTAAAATGCGGATGATGTGTTGGATTTATCGTCTCAAACGCAGTATGTCACCCAGCATGACATAAGTTTTTACAGTGTTCCTGTGTTTCATCATGTGGCTTAACTGAACTGCGGAAGTTAATCTGCTGTTTTGTTTGATCTCACAGAGTCACTGTGATCCTGTGATCCACTCATGGACTGTTTGTCACAGTGTAAGGCAGAGGTCACAGCACACACATCAAATTCAGTCACTTGTAGTTTATGCACACCGTCTTCTTATGCATGACATCATTCTGTTTCACCAGTCAGAACATCGTGTCATCTCCCCATAGCTGCCTGTAAACTGTATTACGCCAGTGACACTGACTTTACTCAACAAACAAAAACACAAGATGTGTTGTGTTCTGTACTCCGAGCCCAGGGACATGGCAGAGTGTGTGTGTGTGTGTGTGTGTGTGTGTGTGTGTGTGTGTGTGTGTGTGTGGTTGTGTGCGTGTGCCTGTGTGTGTGTGTACCATGACCATGCAGTGTTCACGTGTAAACATCCCAAGTGTTGCAACTTGCAGGAAGTGTTGCTCAGCTACAGCTGGGACAGATGACATTTTCAAGTGTATTAAGAGTCAGCTTCTTCTTGTGACTGTCGGGGACCTTCAGACTTTGGGTCTTTGGTTTCTTTTGAACTCATGAAATGTGAAGACCCTGCTTTCTTTTTTCCTACCTCGCCCCATGTGTGAGTGTCTGACTGAAGTTGTCAGTCGATGCTAGTTAAAATTTCTTTATATTCCTTTCTGGTTGTTCATTGACTGAGTGAGTGCATGTGGTCTTTTTTCTCCTGCAGCACAATCTGCTCAGTCTCACACACACACACACACACACACAGATATGCAGATATCCCCTTCATAACACACACATATGGAATTTTTAAAACGTGTGTGTGTGTGTGTGTGTGTGTGTGTGTGTGTGTGTGTGTGTGTGTGTGTGTCAGATGACTGAGACGGTGTCACAGGCTCAGGGATTGGTATCTGTATTGAATCAGTCTCTGAACTGAATCCCAAATCCCCAAATTGTTGATTCTGCTCTGGTCTAAGAGGCAGAATGACTAAGGAGAATCAAATGTTTTTTAAAAAAAAAAAACTTTACCGAGCATGACCCTTTACAGTTCTAGCAACTGTCTACTTTTAATCATTTGTCCCATTGCTCTGGATGGGACTGGTTCAAAGCAGGTTGATCTAGATTGTTTTGTCAAGTCATTGCTATTCTGAAGGTGTGTTGCACGCACACACACACACACACACACACACACACACACACACACACACACACACACACACACACACACACACAATTAGACACACACACAGCTTTCTATCACAGTGGAGCACTTTCCAACGACTGACACTGAACCCTCTGGAATCGTGTGAATGAGACCATGAGCTTCCTTTCTAACGTCAGCACAGTTTTGTCACAGCCATGATCTCTGCGTCATTCAATCAGTTTTCAGCCACCGCTTGTGGCCAGTGTGGCCTGAACATCATGTGCTCTGTGGGTTGCTAGAAAGCAGTCCTTGTCTGTTGAAAGGAAGCTGTCTGGGTCAGATGTTGCACACAGAGACACTGACCTTTTAAAAAAACACAAAAAAACGTGTTCATCTGCCGTATTGAGAAGAGCTACAAAGATTAATTCACCAGATGTCAGCTATTAAACGAATTGCCAACTATTTTGGTAATCAGTTAATCGCTTTGAGAATTCCAGCCTCTTAAATGTGAATATTCTTTTCACTCCTCTGTGACAGTACACTGAATATCTTTGCGTTGCGGACAAAATAAGACTTTTGAGAATTTCATCTTAAGCTTTGGGAAACACAGATCAACATTTTTCACCATTTTCTGACATTTTACACAAAAGATTGATTACTTAAGAAACAAATTAACAAATGAATTGACAGTGAAAGTTATTCTTAGTTGCAGGCCTGTTATTGAGAGTTGTGTTTATATGTGTAGCTGCGCACTCATATGTAGTGCTAACCCAATGACATAAATATCACAAATTGATACTTGTTTCTTATTAAATAGAAGATAGTGAAAAATGCCAATCATGAGCACAATGCAATTATCAGTATATCAGTCACAGTAAACTTGAGCTCTAACACAGAGGGAAGAGGGAAACTGTAGAATAAACAATGGTGAATGGCAGATGAAGATAACTGATCCTGTACACAGTAAAGACCTTAGAAAGCCTGTTAGGACAGGCGGGAAGACAGACAGGAGGACAGACACTTCTATACGTACAGCTGTGGTATTTTTTTTCAGTTACAGTTACTACGTTACCTTAGTTTGGTTCTGTAACGTTGCCTTGTGTGACATTTCTCTTTATTAAGTTGAGTGAAGGACCTGTGCAGTTATCAGACTGTACGATCGACACGCCCTCCATACGCGCAGCCGGCTCATCTATTCACACTGGTTCAGT